>RJWM01000255.1:0-44428 GCA_004363535.1 Dasyprocta punctata
GACAGTATTATCACACCAGAAATACAAATTTTTGATAATTGACTTAGTAGCAAAATATAATGGAAAGAGTAGAGGCTTCACAGAAGGGATTCAGGTTAGTATCTTGATTCTTAGGAGTCCCAAATTTGAGCCCAAAATCTTGGAGGTATCTACCAATTTTACTCTAGCCAGGCAAATCATCTTGCCTGAGTCTGTTTTTCCATAATATGAAGATAATTTTTGCTCTGTTTGCAAGATTTGTGTAAAAGTAAGAATGATTATTACACAATTGTATATTGTCATTTATCATGCCTCCACTCTGTATGTATAGTGGCAGCCCTTGTGAAGAGCTTTTGACATACAGAACGTAGAAAAGACACAGCCCTTGATCCTAAAGGACTTCACAATCTGGTGAGAAGATTGTCTACATAAGCTTTCCCAAGACACAGCAGAGCTTGCCACAGCGGCAGACAGGTGAGGGGGCCTGGGTGGTCAGGTTGAGTTGGAGGTGGGGTGACTTTCCAAGGAAGGTGATAACTGGAGGAGAATCTTGGAGGAAAACTACTTTTTACCAGTGAGACGAGCTGTTGAGTAAATGAGGTAACTGTTCTTAGAGTATTTTCTCCACTCTGAGTAGATTGGGGTGGCTGATTCCCAGGAAATAATTACTGATTTGGGACTATCAGACACACATGATAAACACAAAGCACTATTATCCAAGGCACAGCTGGATTTTAGAAGTGGAATACTAAGGTTTATAGAAAGAAAAATAAATAGATATAACTTGCCTGAGGATAATTGACTAGAACATGGAAAAGCCAGTACTTGAACTATGTAACTGAATCCGACTATGTATACCTTCAATTCTATCCATATGTTTGCTTGTTTTTATGATTCGGGGAGTACTGCTTTGGGGCCTGTGAAGATCTTTCTTCACAGGGGCAGGACCTGGATAGAGCAATCTGAATGATAACAGACTCAAGAGTGAGTCAAACCTCAACAGGAATTGGGATCACAGAGACAAAGCAGGTTTGGGGAAATGACAGAGGACAGTGTCCAGGCCAGGGATCTGCTGACCCCAGACTGAAGGCTAATCGATAACTTTGAATGCTGTCTTGCTCTTTTGAGCCCACTATGAAGGTGGCTTTCTTCATCAGATCTGCATCGGGCACTGGGATTAGGGTGAAGCTTCTGGCAGCCAGGAAGAACCGGAGGTTGTGTCCTGCCAACAGGCAAGCGTGGCCAGAGGAAAGGAAGCTGCATTTCCCTGGGTGAGGACAGGGTCTTCCTGAAGAGCATGGTGCTCTGCTGATGCTAAAGCTGCGGTCATCCCCCCTGCTTTTTAGCCGTGCGTCATGCAATGCAGGTCCTGATGCTTCATTTTTTGTCTAAGTTGCTGCCAAGCGCTCACACCTGGTTAAGGTCTGGAAATTGGCCTTTGTGTTGTATAAATAGCCATTCCCACACAGTCCACCCCTTGCTGCCCACATTCCTGGTCTAAGATTTTATAGCCCTCCTTTAAGCGACAAGGCCAGTATCTCACCTACGGTATGTGCTATATGCAGGCAAATATTTTGAACATGCCAGAGATGGTGGTGAACATGTATAATCACAACACTTGGGAGGCTGAGACAGGACAGATTATGAATCTGAGGCTGGGTGGGGCTCCAGAGTCAGTTCAAGACCAGCCTGAACTACATAGCGAGACCCTGTCTCATAAAAACAGAAAACCTTTTATTGAGCGTCATCCCAGAGTGCGGCAATGTTGTCCCCTTTGCCTTCGTGTGCTCCTCTGGGACAGCAAACTACCTTGGCTGGGTGCTTCTTGACTACAGGGAATTCATTTCGGTACCTCTGGAGGCCAGGAGGCCCAAGATACACATTGCTGAAGGAGAGGCGGGACCGTTAGTTCACTGGTGCCGTTTTAGTTCTGCATGTATTTGTCATACATAATGATGACACACACCACAGGGAATCTGTACCTGCACTTAGTACATCATGATTCTTTCTTCCCATTCGTCTCCTTGCCCCTCAACCCTTTCCCCTTCCCATTTACAAAAAATTTGTTTCCGTCTTTTTCCTCCTATTTTCCTTTTTTCCCTTTTCCTTTCCTTCCCTCCCCATTCTCCTTTGTGACCCTTCCCTTTTGAATGTTTTACCTGCTTCCTGTTATCTAGCCTCTATTTTGTTCCTTGTTTACCCTTTAAGTTTCTCACACAAGAAAATGTGATATTTAAACTTGTGTGTCTGATTTATTTCACTTAAAATTATGGTTTTGAGGTGCATTTATTTGCCTAAAAATAACTCCTCTATCCTTCTGTATGGAAGAGTAGTACTCCATTATTTATATACACCACATTTTCTTTATCCATTCATCATTACCAGGCATTCAGGCTGTCTCCAAGATTTAACTATTACATACTGTGCTGCTGCAAACACAGATAAGCATATATCACTCGCGTGTGGTGCATTTACCTCCTTTGGGAAGATACCTAGAAGGGAGAAAGCTGCTCAGATGGAACCTCTAGTTTTAGTTTTTTGAGAAATCTCCATATTGATTTTCATAATGATTGTAACATTTTACATTCCAGTCAACACTGGGGGGTTCCTTTTCTCCCACAACCTCATTAGCATTTATTATTGGTTGATTTCTTGATGAGAGTCATTCTTTCAGAGTGAGATGGAATCTCAGTGTTGTTTAAATTTGGATTTCTCAAATGACTAGTGTGGTTGAAAATCTTTTCATACATTTATTTGTTGTTTGTACTTCTTCAACCAAGAAGCATGTATTCATCTTAGATACCTATTTTTGGATTGAGCTAAATCCCCATCCCTATTTTGTTGAGACAGGGTCTCACTATGCAGTTCAGGCTGGTCTTGAACTCACTTTGTAGCCCAGGCTGGTCTTGAACTCACAATGATCCTCCTGCCTCAGCCTCCCAAGTGCGGGTATTACAGGTGCGAGGCACCACACCCAGCTCTGCTATTGACTTTTGAGTGCTGACTTTGCAAGTTTCTATGCTACTGAGTTTGGTAATTAAATTTTAGAGTCTTTCTGTAGAGTTTTTGGGATCTTCCACACAGAGTATTGTGTCACCCACAAATAATGATAACTGAATTTCTCCCTTTCCTATTTATATTCTTTTATTTCTTTCCTTTGTCTAATTGTTCTGGCAAATGTTTCCAGAATGATACTGAACAAGAGTGGTGGTATTCAGTGTCCTTGTCTTGTTCCTGATTTGAGAGTGAAAGCTTTCAGTTTTTGACCATTTAGTATGATGTTGGCTGTTGGTTTGTCATAGGTAGCTTTTATCAGATTGAGATAAAGGCCTAGTCCAACTTCCTTTAGAGTTTTTATCATGAATTGGCATTGGACTTTGCCAATTGCCTTTTCTGTGTCCATTGAGATGATTGTGTGGCATTTGCCCTTGGTTCTATTAATATGACGTATTACATTTATTGATTTGCATATGTTGAACCATTCCTACATCTCTGGGATTAATACTCCTTGATTATTTGTGCAATCTTCTTGATGATTTGCTGTATTCTGTCTGTCAGTATCTTACTGAAGATTTTTGCATGTATGTTCATTAAGGAGATTGACCTGTTGTTCTCTTGTAGGCTTTGAATCTACTCTGGCTTTAGTATCAGGGTGCTGCTTAATTGCTTCCTGAGGCTACAGAGCTCAGTCCCACCTGAGGTCCTATCTCTTAATACTACTACTTCGAGAATTAAGGTTTGCTTTGAATTTCACTGGGACACAAACGTTAAAACTGAAACACTTCCCTGCAAGACAGTTTTCTCTACACTGGGTTTCATTGCTGCTCATAGAGATGGTGAATCTTTTTCAGTTCAGATATATGAGGTATGATCAAAAATATGGTAAATACTTAGACTTTTACATTTTAAAAGAAAATTTTATTATTTCATATTTGCAGTACTTTGCGATTACATTCACTGTAGGGACTCAGAAGATGTACCTAACACATCTCAATTATTTTCCCCTCTTTCCTTTGCCCTCTTTTATCTTGCAGCATCAATAATTAATTTATTTATAAGTCCTTATAAAGTTAGTCATATATATATATTAACTATAAGGTTAACATGCAAAATAAATATAAAACACATAAGACAATTATGCTAAGTCAAGGTACTCTTTTAGATACATTGCGCTTGCTGGATTCCAATAGATTTTTTTCTCTCTCTTTTTTTCCTATTATCTGTCTTTTATTTCATACTTTATATAATGAGTATTTTATATAAGACAAGTCCAAATAAGGCAAACTATGAGATATTTATGTGTGTGATTTATTTCACTTATTATTGTCTCAAGGTATTTGTCACAGTAAAAGATACATTGCCATTAACCCCTTTCAAACTACTCTTCCACATTGTTCTATACTTCTTGATACTTTCTGAAGGAGATCTGAAGTCCTTTTCTTGTGTCTAGCTGTGGTGCCATAGCTGTCTCAGTGTCCTGAGTTGATCTAATAAACAAATAGAATGAGGATGCACTGAAATGCTTTTCCCAGCCTACCTCTCCACGGGATGGCACTTGACCGTGTTCACTGTATTTTGTGCACACATTATAAAGACACTGGTGAAAGAAGACTTCCAGAAATGCTGCAGAAAGTGGCAAGAATGAAGACATGTGTATTCAAAGTGAGGCTGAGTATTTTGAGGTGGATTAGTAACAATGTGTTTTACTTGTAATAATTTTTTGAATGTTTTTGGAGGGGATCCTGAGAATCAAACTCAGAATCTTTCACTTGCCAGGCTGGCCCTGTGCCACTGAGCTATATCCTCGGCCTTTTAGATTTATATATTCACTGTATATTTTGATCACTCCTTCTCACTGATGGGAAACTGTTGGAAAAGACTCACATTCATTGCCAACATAGCCTAAGCCCTTTCCTAGTGCACACTGCAGATTTTTACTTTTGATTCTCACATCCGATTAAAATTCTTTATATGTTGTTCTGTAGCAGAGACCTGAGATGTTCAAATCATGTAGAAGTACAAGTTCTGCTAACGTACAATTTCCTTTGTCTTTTATCCACCAGAGCTTGGCATTCATTGTCTCATCTCTTTTAATCCTGTCAGATACCAGGAGCCTTAACTGAGACACACAGTAATTAGCACAGTGGAAGTGATAGTTGCTGGGACATAGTATACTCATTTGACTCACAGGGGTCAGTGAGGAAGACATGAAAGAGAATCTTGTTACTTAATAGATTAATAAACTCATATAAACAACTTCATTTGTTCAGTTCTCAATTTCCTCATCTCTGTGATGAAGCCATTGAATTTATCTAACATGTGAGGTTGGTGACTGTGTTACATTCAGTAACATACTAAGTGTTTATGAATACTTCAATGCAAAATAAATGCTTAATAAATGCCAGCTGTTGTTTTTTGGTTATTATAAATTGATAGCACTGTTTATTGCACTCATTCTGATAGTGTAAGTGTGCTGAGTGACGATATGAATCCTTGAAACTCAGCATAAAATTGTGGAATATCGTGCTGTCTCAGTTCATGCAGGGTGTGATGCCACAGTGCCTTATGTTAAGGAGCTCATAAGCAGCAAATATCTACTTCACACTAGTGTAGAGAATGGAAAGTTGCAAACCAAGGCACTCCCATAGTCAGTGTCCACTGAGGACCCTCCTGTTTCCTATATGACACTTTCTGCTGTCCTCCTCTAGTGGAAGGGATGAAGATGTTCCATGAGTCTCTTTCATGCGGGCAGTGATTCTACTCCTAAGGGCTCTATTTTTGTGACCTCACCACCTCTGAAAAGGTTCTAATATCAACAAATTGCAAGTTAGAATTATAACACATGGATTTCAAGAAGCCATAAACATTGCAACCATTTCACGGGGAAATGTCAGAAATAGTTTGAGAAGGGAAAAGAGGCTTGGGGGTTCTCATCATGCAGTCAGGCACCTCTGCTTAATGAGGATGCAACCGAATGTTTTTCCAGACACAGTAAAAGCATTTGGACCAATTCTAAAATCTGAGTCTCATGAGATCCCTGCAGAATAATGGATTTGGAATGTATGTGTAAAGAGGCAAGCATACACTACAGTTGAAAGGCAGCTGAATTTCCAGGTCATATATAGCCTCCTGGGAATTTGGTGTGCATTAGCATAACTGCGGAAATCATTTTTTGAGCAACCCTCCAATGACAGGAGTTGCAGTGGGCTACCTGTTAGCTCCGGGAGCCCCCATGGACTGTATATCTGCTGTGAGTTCCAGAGAAAAGAATCTATAGACGGCTCCCTCCCCTTGGAATAATGTTTATTCCCTGCCTTATTCTCCAAGAGAAGGCATATGTTTCTTCAACTTGTTGTTTGCAGCAAGGTGAGGCTTTAAAGGCAGTGTGGATGTGCTTGTGTTTGCCATGAAATTAAATAAGAGCAATGATACATAACCAATGTGTGCCCATAAATTTCAAGAAGGAAAATTCCAATGTGGCACGAGGATAGAAGTAGCTGATATATTAGAAAAGGTAAAGCACTGAATCTTGTGCAAAATGAGAGAAATATAATTTCCCTGCATTATCTTGTCCCTTTCTTAATTGCCTACCAGGATGCATCCATCAACTAGCTTCCCTAGGCCCAAGCTCTCTCCTTCTGTGCATTTTTATATGAAACCGGCTTCTATTTTAAGTCTAAAATACACTGCTTGTGCTATCACACCAGACACAGAAAATAGATAAAAATCTTCACTTGTCACTTTTCTAGATACAACACACTTTGCATTTCAAAGCTGGGAAACACCAAGGAAAGGACAGCAAATATGGGAGTCAGAAGCTCCCACAGAGAGATAAATGTTCCTTAATGTGCTCACTGAGGCTCTGGGAGGATTTTCAGTGGGTAGCAGGGAGAAAATGTGACTGCCCCAGTGGCCGGTTCAGTCTCCAGATTCCAAACTTGGAATCAGTTTTTGAGAGGAGAGATGAATGTAGTTATTTTCAGCCCTCAAGCTCTGAAAGGAGGGCAGAGTGGGAGAATGTGGCGTAACTAGTGAGTCAGATACTGGATGGAAAAAGAGAACATGAAGACACACAGAGGAAGCACATGTGGCCGCCATGATAGCTCCTCCCCATAATAAGGCCCGTGTCCTAGAGGAGGTCGAGTATAGAAGCTGAGAGTCATCTGCACAGAAGTGAACTAGCAGGAAGAAGGATGCCAATTAACCTCAAATTCAGTGATTTCCAAGGTGGCAGAAGAACTCGTTATGATCTGTATCCCAAATGTTCCCCAAAGCCTTGTGTGATACGGGATCAAGGATCTGTAATAACTGGCTTAAGCCACTGATTGGAAAAGCTTGGTTCTTGGTGTGACCGAATGGATTTCCTGAAGACAGAAGAATCACCCTGGAGGCGGATGTCACCGTCCAGTAAGCTGGCAGCCCGCACAGAGTAAAAGGGAAAGCAGAAGGAAGGTGTGCCACTTTCTTCCTGCCCTGCCTGGGACTGTTTCTTCTCTGCCATACTCTTCTGCTCTGCTGCCCGGCCTTAAAGCCAGACAGCTATGAACTGAAGCATTTACACACTGTGAGCTAAAATAAACCTTTCTTCCTTTCACTTGTGGATGTCAGATCTTTTGTCAGTGCAATAAGGAAATAGCTAAGACAGAACTATTGCATTTATTCCATCTGCCTATGCTCCTTCTTCTGCCTCCAGATTCTCCACACAGATGGCGTATTATAGGTCCTCGATACATGAAATCAGAAATGTATGGACTTGATTCCCAGTCCTGACACTTTCTACATAGTCTCCCTTTGCCTCGGTTTCTTACTTAATCTGTCATTTGGGAATAACAAAAATTTCTAAAGGTATTGTGATGATTGAAGTGGATAAATAAGTTAATGGATTAGTATAGTTCCTACCATACAGTAAATATCCGATCAATGTTTAAGTTTTATAAACTTTGTACAGAAACCATTGTGCATATGCAGCATTAAAGGGACTACTTAACAGTTTACCTATTGGGGAAAAGAAAGAATTTGTGATTTTATCCAAAGCTATACAACAAGTCAGTGCTTATCTTCTTTGACTTCTTCCTGCGTTATTTGATAGTTTTCAATTCATAGATTTAGATTCCTCACATATTTTGTTAGATTTATATCTATATCAATTTTTAGTCCTATTTTAATTTGCATTTTTAAATCTTTGGCATTTCAATTGTTCATTGGTAGTATACAAAAATACAGTTGATTTTGCTTATTGTTGTTGTTGTTTGTATGTTGTTACCTACTAGATCTTTTGAAAATTACAAGGAGACCAAGAAATAGCAGAGGAAAAAAGAAGGGAAGAGAGCAGTGGAAAAGAGAGGAGAAGTAAAAAGAATCGGGATGTTCTGTACACGTGCCAGCTCCTCAAGATGGATGTCATTGTTATGTGCTGCAAACATGTATTAGTAAAAATTCTTAACAGTGTAAAAACTTATCTCTTAGTACTAGGTTTTTTATAGGCACTGGCAATTTCTGTGAAGACAGCTACAGGTTTTTGTGAGTAGAATGTTACTTTTTCGTTACTTTGCGTGGGACTTTTATTTATTTTTTGCCTTTGTTCTCCCAGTACAATAATTCAATATTGAACCTGATTAATGCCAGAGGACATAGTTACCTGGATCCTGATATTAAAGGGAAAAAAATATTGTTTAATATAATAGATGACGTTAGCTCTCTGTTTTTAGAAGATGCCCCTTTATATCATCAAGGAACTCCCCTTCTCTTTCAGTATTTTTTAAAAAGTGTTATGATGAATGAATATGAGCTTTTCCAAAAGCTTTTTTAAAATATATTGTGGTGATAATACTTTTTATTTTTTATTTCATTAATCAAATAGCATTGATTTTCGGAAGATGATGTTTTAAAAATAGAATTGGTAAAAACGTACTTTGAATTGCATTATTTTCCCCCAAGTGTAGATATTCTGGTTTAGAGACATTTACCAGAGATATTGAGGAATGACTATTTTAATCAGCAGTACATGTAGTCAATAGATATTTTCAGTAGGACCACAGGCAAAAATATCTGCTTCCAAGTTTGGAGAGAGCCTGTGGCTTTGTCCAAGGTGTTTAGTATGAATCTGGTCCATGCCTTTGTTTTTTAAAGTAAACTAATTTCAACTTAGGTTTTTTTTTTCCCCCTAAGCTAAAAAATCAAGTTGTATTTAATTCATCTCAAAAGCTCAATGGTGCTCAAATATCACTAGCAAGAGTCCTACAAGTCTGTGATGGAAGAAAGTTAGGGAAGCCCACAGAATGCTAGGGCAGCACACGCCAACCGCAGTCTGCTCTAAAGTCTGAAGGCAGCTGAGAAGGAAAAGAGGAGAAATAAAGACTAAAAGGAGTTCACATTCAGACATTGCTTCCAAAACTTTCTGAGCTGTAAGGAATATGTGATGTGTGTCAGTTTAGATATGTTCATGAGTAAAATATTGATTGATTTGGCTCTGGATTTTTATAAAGGAATCTACCTTTTATTCCCCCCACCCAAAACAGTGGTTGTTATTGCCTCAGTAATTTCTGTGTGTACATTATACATTGCTCTCATCACTCAAATTCAATGTATTTCTGACCTTAATATGCCCTTTGGGAGCTATCACGCTTGGTTCCTTTGCCCTTTATTCAGTTCACACTCCTCCACCAGTACTTACTCCATGAAGTGAGTGATAGGGAGGTTTTTTAAAGCAGCACTTAAATTGCTTTAGAAAGCAAGGATAAGCACAACATTTTCCCCATTTAATTTTTTCCCTTGCAGTCTAGTGGAGAGAGCAATACTCTTAGCCCAGGTCTTTAGCAGATATCCTAGTTCTCATGTTCCATCCGAAGGAAGCCATGTATTAAATTGGGATGAGCCCTTGCATTTCATCACAGAAAGTGAGTGTTGGCTTGGAATGGAGGATCAGCTCATGTGGGAATGAGATGGTTGCAGGAATCATGAACTGCTGCTCCTGGGCAAAGGACCGAATTATTAAAACTATTGTTTATGGTCCTTATCATTTACAAACAGGTGAACACAGAAAAAGGACTTTCAATTTCCCTAAATTAATTTTCAGTTGAGGGTTCTCTGGTGTTCAAAAGATAAGAAAGTTGTTTAGAATTACAGTACAAGAAGTTTACAGCTGTCTAAAGGACCTGCAGGTCTAAGGTTATCCAGCAAATGTGGATAAAAATGACTATTTCGCACTGTGAACATTTGAGAAAATAAAAAAAAAACTTTGGGACAAATGAAGCTGTAATTCATGACCCCAAACAGTCAATACAGCTGCCTTCAATGGACATGACTCTTAGATATGAATTTTTGGCAAAAAAAATACATAATCGTGATATTGATGAACTGATTAACCCAAATTTGGTGCTATTATTACAGTGGAATATCAAGAAGCCTTCTGCCAAAGCCAAATAACTTAACAGAAGACTCCTTAGCATTGCCAAGTCAAGAGGCAGCAGTTTTATGCCTGATTCCACACCATCCCATTTACTCTCTTCTTCCTGCAACCCTGTGCACGTACACCTCAACTCACATATACTCAGAAACCTCTCGTATCTGTATGATAATTAAAATGGTAAAATTATAATAGTGACAACCTGCATTTATTATGTGTTTACACTTCTCAATGAATTTAATAAGCATTTTATATACATTAGCCCATTTGCACTGCACAAAAATTTTACTTGATAATTATAACTGTAATAACTACATCAATTCTACCAATAACAACGATGAATGGTAGAGGTTTTGTAACTTTCTAAATTGCCATCAGTAGCAGAGCAAGGAATCCAAAGTATAATTTCTTTAACTCAAAGTCTATGCATTTTATCAGTCTATAGTGTAAGACTGTTTACTCAGTAACCCTGTGCCAAGTACTATGCAGTATAGCTTCCTAAATATCTTCATTTAAAATGATACAGTTCTTGTCCTTGTCCAAGAACTAATAGAACCAGTAGTATAGTTAGTGCTCATATGATTAGATCAGTGTTGCATGTCTATATCTGGTAATCTAAGCAAACCTTTTGAAGGTAACAATATGCAATATTATAACCATTGTCAAATTCCTATCATCTTGTTTCGAAAACCGGTACTATTATTTTTTGTGTTTATGGTTGCTTGTTTGTTAGTCTCTTTTGCTTTTTGTTTTTCCTTTCTGTATCTTTTTTTCTCTTAAATAAATAAAAAATAAATAAAATAAAATTATGCAGTTCTTACCCAATCCCAGTTTAGGTGTACCCATCGACTTGCATACTTTGAAGTTTAGTTATATCAGATTATTATCAGTAACACGGAAACAGTCTCCCTAAGAAAAATATTACCAGGTTCTAGTCCCTATTTATTTAATGTAGTGTTTATTTGCACATTCTGCCATGTGTTTATCAGTTGCATCATGACAAATGATTCTCAAATGAATTCTAAGTCTCCTCTCAGCACGAGACTCCGCCTTTCTCCCCAAAACCATGAAAATTCCTTCCAAGGTTGAGATTTCTGCTATTTCACTTAGCTCTCACCAATTTGAATTGTATGTCTTTTTGTACATGGTGTCATATAATGCTACACAGAATGTATTTAAATATCTTCCTTGAGTATAAAATTGTGCTCCTGGTTTAAAGTTTGGTATAGTACATTGTTATTAAATGATTAGATGATTAAGCAAATAGTCCCCAAAAGTTATGCAGTTAAAACAATAATAAAAATAACTACAATTTAAAAAAAAAAATAACAATTCCAAAAACAAAGACTAAAATTTTTAGGAAGATACTACCTTACATCAAAGTCAAAGGGATAGTTCCAATAAAAATGTAAGGAATCAAGAGGTGTTCAGGAGAGTTTAATGTTGGGAATTGAACTTTAGGTTAGGAAAATTTCTAACTCAAAGCTATACCAGGTGTGACAAAAAAAAAATACAGTAAATGTTTAAATTTTAAAAGGTTTACTATAATAAAAGAGTCACTGTCATTAATCACCTCAAAATTCACCCCATAATTTCAAACACACCAGTTCCATCCTTCTCACCATCCCTGAAGCAGGTGTGGAAGTCCTCTGTTGTGAGTAGCATCTTCAACTGTGCTGTCATAGCTAATGTTTCATGTCCATTCAAAATGTTTGCTTTACAAGGTCATTTTCATTTTGAGGAAGAACAAAAAGTCAAACTGTGAGATCTGGTGGTAGGCATGCGGACACACCGCGATGTCTTCACTAGCCTGATTTTCTGTAGGATGGTACTTGGTGGCAGCGTTCGGCACATTTTTGGTCACGCCTTGTAAAAACACTCATGAGAGAGGACTTCCAGAACTGCTTCAGAAAGCGACAGGAATGACGGTATAAGTGTATTTGACGTTAGAGGGCATACACTAAGGAAGTTTACTATGATCATGCTTTTTACTGTGGTACATTTTCAATTTAAGTGTTCACCTTATATTTTGATTACTCTTCCTAGCTTGGAGGGAGAGAAAACGGCTCACTTAATTATTTTTATAAGAAATTAAGTGATGCAGTTGTGCTTCATATCAGCCACCTTCTCTGAGCTCACAGATGTCCTCAGTGGGACCCAGAGATCACAATTAACTTCTTAATTTCTGAACAACAATGAGGAGACTGATCTGTCTGGATAATACATTCAGGATCCTTTTGTGTAGAACACGGGATTGACGTTCATTAAACACTTTCCTTCAATGTTTTTACTCTCATTATGCAAAACAAGGGGTTAGGTTAGGAGGGATTAAAGAAAGAATTGTTTTAAAGCAAGAAGCTTTATCCTCAAGGTGAAAAATAGAGAGACACTGGTTACAAATATAGGATTAGATTATGAACTTGTTCACTGAACAGTTACATGGCAATTTGCTAAGGTAATTATTACCATTACTTTGAGAGCCAATAATTATTGTAACAGTTCTACCATTTCATCTTTCATTTATTCTGAAACCTTAGAAGCCTGCCTTTATTTATTTATTTATTCCAATACCTGCTTTGCTTGGCTGGTTTAAAAACCTTGTCTTAATGACTTTTTCAATCTCAGGCATTTTTGTTGGGAACTACAAACTTCTCAGATTCCCTTCTTACATTAGTGAAGCAATACACCAAGATTCAAGAGGCAATTCATCTTGGCCACCTCCCTTCTGCCGGGCAGTCCAGCCTGCAGGTTAATAGAAACCAGAGCAGTAGCTGCCATCTTGGATCTCATTCCATTTCAATTTTCTGGTCACAAACACAATGCTTTTTCTAGCCAAGAGGGGTGAGCAGGAGCGTATAACTCTCCCCTTGACATCTTTCCCTTAGGTCTTTCAGTCTGTGGAATGCAAGACTTAGTGCTGGTTTAAAACAACCGCTGTGCTTGGCTTCTCCTCCGAAAGAGAGAGATATATAGTCCCTCTGGTGACTTGTTGCAGCAGATTTCAAATGCAGCTGGATTTAACTCTGTAATTTAAACATTCTGCTTGAGATTGGAAGTCCAGCAAAGAGAGTAACATTGGATATGGAAACATAAACAAGCACTGTCTAAAGAATGCACAAAATTCTTTCTTCCCTTTCATTTGGCCACCCCAAACTTGCAGAGCTGAATTTCCTTGGTTACACCATAATAATGGCTCATGTGGGAGCATGGATAACTACAGTGTATCTTTGTGGAATATCTAATAAATCTGTGCCGGAGGAAATAAGCTAGTAGTATTCATGGCCTAGAAAACATGCTGACTTCATAGTTTTGGGAGAAAACAACAGCTTCCAGCACTAAGACATTTGGCCAAAAAGATCAGGATAGGCTCATTCAAATCCAAGTAACATCATTATATTGATCCTGAAAGAAGAGATAGAATCAAAGAGTTGCACAATATGTAGCTACAAAGTACTGTAAACATCATCTAATGGAATTATTTGCATGTAAAGATGAAGGCCCTGAGAGCGTTAACTCAGCCAGTTGGGTCAACAATTAAACCAACATTGGAAAGTTTTTCAGGTTTCCTGTATACAAGCCTTTTCCTCTTCACTTTACAACATTGCCTGATAGCAGTGGTTATAACTTATTTTTGCTACATAGGAGAGAGATGACTTAGAAAGGGATTCCTAAAGCCTCTTTTAGGCATAACACTAGACTGGACTAGAAGTGGCAAATCATAACCAGAGCAGCAACCATGTGATCTTTTCTATTGCTGGTCTTGGAGTTTGAGAGTCACACGCAACACACACACACACACACACACACACACACACAAACACATGTATGCACACGCACACAAGATGGAGGCTATTCAAATGGCAGATCAAGTAGCATGGAACAGAATTATTGATCTGGGTAGAGATCGTTCATAGATAGATTTTTAACTCATTATTACCATTCTTTGCCTAGGGCTGAAGAACTAGGAAGATATTACAGAGCCTTAATTCAACGCAAATTTTTCCCTAGCAATTTCACAGCAATGGAATACAATCATGCATTAAATCTCCCAGTACCCACCATACCCTGTGCTTGGTGAGAGATGCACAGAAATCATGGAACACATCCTCTGCCCGTAGGGAAGAGGCAGACTGGTAAGCAGAGAACTCCAGAGCAGTGCAGTACTATAGCATTCAGGAATCTGGAGAATCAACTGAGAAGGACTCAGTACAGGAGACGAACCCCTGAAACCCCACCCCTGATGGCAATGAAGCCCCCTGCAAGAGGGAAAAGGGGGTTCCCAGGGATCTGTGTAGGAGCCAAGATGCATGAGCATGTGCACACCACTCGGGACCTGGCTTTGCCACTGCAGGAGGTGAACTGCCCTTCTCTTCACAGACACTGGAGCAATGAGTGGTCATTCATTGGTCCTTTGCCACTCATACAAACCCACAGGAGCCTCCAAAGCCACGGAGGTGGTGCCTGAGATGCGCAGATCCTCCTCTTGAATAGGGGACAAAAATGAACCAAGACGCTGGTACACTAGTAGTTTAACTGCTAGTTCAGTAGTAAGCAGACAGCAAACACATCAGACGTATTATCTGTGTTTTTAACTCTTGCCTAGGAAGGCAGCTCAACTTCACAGATTTTTGCTGCCCTTGTGAGCGGCTCCTCTGTCCTCACGTGGCCTTGCTTTGTCCAGTCCGTTGTACAAGGCCCCTATTCCCTGTATGGTGATTCATTGTGCTAAGGCCTTGAAGGATGGAAGAGTTGAAGAAGATAAATAAACCCTAACTCTGCTTTCTGAACCTACATAAATGAGTTTTTCTTTGGGCCTTATCCCTCTCTATGAGATCACCAGAGATCTCTATGAGATCACTCCACTGACAGATGAAGTAAGAACAATTTCAGGAGAGCTGTAAAGAAATATTGATTGAAAGGCTGCATCTAACTTAAAATTGTAAAATTTGGGGAAGCAGCTCAATATCTCTGCTGCGTGGGAATGGAGGGGGGACAGAAGAGAGGCAGTAAGCAGGAGATGTTTCCCGAAGTGATATATGTCTCTAGGCACAGTCAGGCAAGGAAATCAAAGAAGAAACTGAATTCTGCCTCCCATACCTTGGGCTCCATAGAGAGCATAAGGTCATCAACACTATCCTGCTGTACCCCGGGGAAGATGAGTCTCTGAAACAGATTAACTGCTAGTGGAATCACAGCCTCGCCTGTTCAGGGAGTTCAGTGCACCTTGCTGATGAATGCCTGCTGTCTGAGGATTCTGGACACATACAGTCCCTGACCTGGCCTTGCAGGGAGACTGACTGGCTGTCTAGGTCCAAAATGGCTCAGAAGCAAAGATACCCCATAATGTTTTTCTCCAGTGGAACCCCTCCGGCGATACCCACATGCTGGAGCCACGATGCAGGCTCAAAGATATTGATATGAACCTTGCGTGTGAATGTTGATACCTTTCATAAGCACAAAGAAATCCTAAACTAATGTGAGCCCAACTCTACCATGGAAATACTGGTAGCATGATCCTTGGGAAGCTGGACACCACATGCCTCTGCCCCTAGATTTCTTAGGGTCTTCTGGAGACACATTCTTGTTATTTTTCCTGTGGTGCCACCTATACCGCCTAATATACAGGAAGCTTCATATATCAAACACGAAGTCAGCGTGTTTCCTTGATGGTGTCCTTCCTGTCATCCTTGCATGTGCATTTTCCAAATTACACTTATCCCATTTCTCCAAACTTTTACTCCTCTGTTCCCTTCTGCCCACCTCCTGCCCCTGTCATCCCCTGCTAAATGCCACCCCCACCATCATCACGTTGCTTCTCCTTTAGACAACGTCTTACCCACCTTTACCATCCCCAGAAGCATTTTCTGTTTACAATCTTTCCTACTACCTTTGGAGTTTTTTTACTCTCTCAAACTGGAGCTGCAGAAGTTGGCTGGAATTGCACACTTGTTCCCAATTCCAGATTCAGTGAAGCAATGGTGCTGGCCCGAGATCAACCCCAGCACTGGAGGTGAGGTTATGTATACTGTGGACACCAGGATGTTAGCAGATGCAATAAAAGGTAAACCTTCTTGGCCTAATAAGGAGAAAATGTGCAACAAGAAATTTCCTGTCGGTAGAATCTTTACTGAGTGGATTTTCACATGCCAAGCATTTTTCCTTTTTGATCTTTGCACAAGATTCGTGTCTGTTCATTTCTGAAGAATAAAATATTTAACCACTGTAGGCAGAAAATAACAATAAAAATAATAAAGAATCAAGTGAACATGAATGTATAGACTGTATAATAATGATATGCCAGTTAATATTTATTATTTATAAATACAGTATATTTATAATGAATGTACTGTTCTGATGGAAAATGTTAAAAGAATTTCCAGTGATTTCATTTCAGAAAAATAAATGAAGATCATGATTTATACAAATGTTCTTTCTACACACACATCACACACACACACATACACACACACACACACACACACACACACACACTAGCAACCAAAACACAATTGCCCTTTACAAAGCCAGTAAACTTCCTGGTTGCCTCTAGAAGATATATTTGTCCCTCCTACTAACAACAGACTACTGAAAACAATTGTTTTTTATGAAATAAATGTTGCTAAATGTGATTCTTGATCTTTCCTTTATCATTTTTCCAGAATAAAAATAGCATTGCAGGAAAGTTTTTGGCTCAATTTGCAGTACCCATTTCTTGGACCATCATCTTAGCTGTCGATGGTACCTATCTGTGAGCTCTGGGAATGGGAGGCTGGGGAGATGGTTTGGATCCAGTCTGAAATACAGAGGGTGCAGGACTCAAAACTTGTCAGGATTTTTCAGGTTCTAGGAGGGAAGAGTGAAAGGGGCATGTGATTACTAACTCTTGGTTCTGAATATCTCAGCTTCTTATTTAGGAAGAGATGCATATTAGAAAGTACTCATATCTGTAAGCTCACAAACAAAAACTGATTTCTTCAGTAGCACAAGATATGAGGAAACTCACAGATTTGATAAAAGTCTGGATAATCAGAGTCGGAAAGCAAGCAGGAATGAAGGAAAAACAAAACGACAGGAGATGATCCAGGTCGTGTTCCTGACAACGCAGCACTTCTGCAACCTTGTGGACAGTCTCTCAACCACCTGTGCACCTTTCTGCTGCTTCCCCCAGACTCGAAGCCTGGGCAGGAGCAGTGTAAGATTTGCTGAGCTCAGATCATGGGGACATTGTACACGAATTCCCCTTGAGGGACTGTTAGTCTGCTCAGCAAGCCATAATAAACACAGTAAACTGGGTGTGTTAAATAACAGAAACTTATTTTCTCACAGTTCTGGAGACTAGAAGTCCATAATCAAAGTACTAGCAAATTTGATATTTAACGAAAATATCTTCCCAACCTTCAAATAACCATATTGTCACAATGTCCTCCTGGGACACTTGCACGGCACCTGCTCCAGGAGAAAGGGAAACTCCCCTCCTCCCTTCTCATGGGGACACCAGTCTCAGCAGAGCAGAGGCTTTAGTCGACCTGGTAATGTCTCAAAATGTCCTGTTTCCAAAAACCATCGCATTGGAGGTTAACACTTCAACATGTGAATTTAGGGAACACAAATGTTCAGTCATTAACAGAAACTGACTTAAAGGCTCTAAAGTCCTGTGGAGTGAAAACGCAAAAGAAAGATGTACAGGCAGAAACAAAAGCGAGAGTCCAAAAATTAAGACGACTCATGATCTGCCTGCAAGTCTTCAACCTGGTCTTTTCACTCTAAAGATTAAAATTTTAGAAGTTATCCATAGTTCAAAATTGCCACAAAAATACATTTTAAGCATTTCAGACATTGAAATGCTACCAAATTATTTTTTTTTATAAATAATTCTTTCCTCTTGTGTGTATCTACTAGTTCAGGTGAGGAATCTTGCCCAAAATTATTTACCAAGTAGGGGAAAAATCGGAAGAAGAGATGTATGATTTTCTCTTAAAAGATCTAAACCAACTTATGTTTTGGTTATTTACTAAAAACAATGTATTAATTAATTCCACACTGTTTTTCCCATTCTGCTGTTGAAGGACAAGGATTCCTCTTTCAAAGATGCAGAAAACATTTCACAGAAAGCCACTAAAGCCATCTTGGTGGATGTCAGCCAAACATTCTTGTGTACTTCTCGTTCTTTCCAACAAAGCTGCCTCGTACAGCCAGCTGTGCTTCTCACAGCAGATACCAATAGGTATGCAACCTGGCAGGTCCACGCTAGTCGGGGACCCTCTAACCCAGCCAGGAATGGGTTGGAGAGGGCACTGGACATGGCTCTAGTCAATGAGCTTTGAAAGGAAGCATTCATGGAGCCCTTCCTGGAAGACTCAGAAGGAGACAGACGGATACGCCCTTCCTATGCTATTAGGACCAGACTTCGTGTCTGAGATTGTTGTAGTCAGCATTGTCCCCAAGAGTGAAACTTACCCTGGGGAAAACTGTGACAGAGACACAGAGCCCATCCCATGACCACCATGTACATGCACCACCCAGCTTCTGGATTTATTATTTGAGACCATAGTTTTTCTTGTTGTGGAGGTGAAGTAGAGTTGAGCTTTTGCTATTTGCCACCAAATGGGTCCTGATACAGCCACTTAAAAAAAAAAAAAAAAAAAAAAAAAAAAACGTATTTTTTTCCTTTGGTGAAACTGAAAGAGTCCTCTATCCGTTGCTGTATATTCATAGGCAAAGGAATTCAGGTTAAAGAGACAAGTCAATCGCCCTTCTTTTAAGAAGGAGGTAAAATTCTACCCTTCCGAAAAGGTCATGCTAATTCAGTGGACCTGACTAGCTGAAAAGCATGCCGGGAGCCCTTCCTTTCACTACAAAAGTCTGGCAGAGGCCAAGTCCTAAATGTTTCATTGCAACCAACTAAAGTCATGCTTCAGCACTGCGAAATGCTTCTACACATTTTATGCAAGCATGTATGATTTTGATTCCACAGTAATGGGGGATTAAGATGCCCTTGGATTAAAGGACACGTCTTGAGAAAGTGAAGTGAAATCCATTAGTTGGTCTGATACGAAGCAGGTCTATCAAGATTGGGCTAAGGCACACCCCCTTATCATTGCGGCCTGTGAGCCACACGTCCTGTGTGCTTTGTATGGTAGTAGAATTTTATAATTTTTAAACAACCTCACAACCTAGGTTTCATTAAACCCATTTTCTTTCTTTTTCGCATTTATTAGTACACATGTGTAGTACGTAATGTTTACACTCCTTGTGGTCAGTTAGTACATGTGCACAATACATCTTAATTTCTCTTTTTTAACTCCATTTTTTAAAAAGGAAACTGGTTTTCCAAGAGGCTCCAAGGTGACACAGCTGGAAATTTAACGACACTGGGACGTGAATCTGGGATGGCTGATACAGAAGGCCCTCTTCTCTCACTTCCTTTTTCTAGGTCTTCAAGCTTGGAATTCACTTGATTTTCTGTTTTTCCTATTTCTTTTTCTCTCTTTTTCTTTTAATTTCTTTCTACTTATTCCTTTTTGTCTTCTCTTTTTCCTTTTATCTTTTACATTTTCTTTATTCCTTGTAACATATTTAGAGCAATTATGTTGGATAACAAAGCCGACTTCTACCAGCAAAGTCTTCTCTTGCTATCTGCAAAAGGCACTAAATTGTACATGAAAATAATTGTAATCCAAAGTGGAAATTGCTAAATATAGTAGGAGAGAAAATGAGGGATAACAGGAGTTAGGAAAGAGATGACTGACTCCGTGGCAAGAAAAGCTCTAGGAAAAGAATGCAGAAGCATGGTTCTCTATAAAGTGAAGCAATCCAGAAAGCATACTGCATTTGTTTGGGTACTGATAAACTTTCAAGTTTTAGAAATGCAGAAAAATCTTAGGAAGATAGCACAAAGGAAACAGACATGCCTTAAATTCTGGAGATATGTTTATATACAGCAACTTCCCTTGCACTGTAATGCACCATACTGAATTACTGAATTCCTGGGGGCTGAACGAGTAGAGAGCCTCTCTTTCCACCATTAGGCTCTTTCTATCATTTCCTCCTTTATGGACACTAGTACTTCTCAACTGATCATATGCCCTTCATCCCCAGGCTACATGTAGACCATGGCTTCCCAGAGAGCAGATTCAACAGTCCTCCAAAACTCCTTCCATCTCCAGCCCTAGGAACAGCATATGCCATGTGAATGCTCCTCTTTGGGGCAGAATATGCAGTGCATACAAGAGAGAAAGACTTGTTTCAGCCGTAGTTCTTAGAGGGGGTAATATGATGTCTGCATTAATATTTCTCCTGGGGACAGGAGGAAATCTACTGTACACCATAGCTGAGATTGGGAGGTGGGGAGAAAAGACTTAAACTCTGAAATCAAGACAATCTTCTTTTAGCTGTATAAGGTCTCCATTTGTCTTTCTTGTAGTCAGATAGCTGTAACTAAGTACTGTTACATGAATGAGAGTGTAGTAGATTTGAAATAGTAAGGGATAAATTATGTTTAGTACAGCCGTATATCACCTTGAGTCCATGAAGCCCTTGCGACAACTATTTGTTCATACAAAGCAGTGTTTAATAACCCCCTGTAGCTAAGCATCCTGTTCCCTGTCTCACAGCACCTACGAATACTGGTGATTCATGAGCTTTATATATATAAGGGATCCCTGCAGTGACTGTTTCCATATTCTCTCAGGACTGCCATCAATTGATGATCATAGACCAGTTGGGATAATTTTGTAATCTACACTTAAAACAGATCAGTGGGATAGCAACATTTAAATGCCCAAATCTAATAAAAAATCATTTAAGCAATAAAATTGCCAAAGATTCCATATCTGAATTTTATACAAAATATACTTAGGACAACAGAATAGTAGAAAAGTGGAGGCAAAGAGGGGTAGGAACTAGTTTCTCAGGGAAGTCATGGTCTACTGTGGAAGGTAAAGCTGCAGCCAAATATCTGACGCAGGTAGAATATGATTAGTGGTGCCAGGAAACATATGTGTGTGTGTGGTTTAGGAGAGGCAGAGTTCCTGTGTGGTGGAGAATTCAACAGTTGATGTTTCAGTTGCACCTGGATTGATGGATAGAAAGAACCTGAACCCATACAGATGAAGAGAAAGAATTTTAGAATAAGTAAAAGGAAGACTGAGTAGGCTCAGGCAGTCTGTGCAGAGATAATAGAGCAGCGAACAGAGCAAGAGAACTGGCATCGTACAAACCTGCTTCTGTGTCCTGCCTCTCCTGCTGCCCACCCGTCTGACTGAATAAAACTTACTCAATTTTTAAACCTCAACTTTTTTCCAAGGTAAAAGGAGAATAATAAAAACACTTAAATCGGGTTTTTTTTGCACATTAAATGAAACGACGTATGTGAGTGTACAGCACGGCATCTGGCCAGTGCAATGACTTTTATGATTTCCTCGAGCATACTGTCTCCACTTTTCTTTGCTTAATGCACTCTGTTCTACCTCTGCTACGGGGAACTCCACCTGATGCTTGTTTATCTATTTATCCACATTGGTTGCTGGGCACCTTCCCGTTGTTTGCTTCCTTCCCTTGTGACCTGCTGTACTTATTTCAGAGCAGCATGTGTCTTGAGACTAGAGACCAGGTTCCCTATCCTTCCAGTGCTGGGAGTCTCAGGCTTGATAGGACTTACAGGTAATTTATGAAAGGGGCAGATGCTAGGGGCTGTCATGCGTAAACAGACAAATCAACACAGGAATTCTTCCCGGGAATGAGTGGGCACCCTCTGTCCATGGAGCTGACGTAGACAGCAAACTCTGGCCAGGGGATATAGTTCTCCATTTTTATTTGTCCCTTGCACATACTGGCATAATCTCACTCTGGCTTAGGAAGGGCACACCTTGGCACAAATGTATCATCACACACTCACAGACCGGTAAGGCTTCTTGGAACAGAAGGAATAATATAAATAAAAGAAACCGTATGCATTAGAGACTCACAGTCCTCCATATGCTAGCACACTCGCAGCTTCCCCTCTCTCACACATGGCCTTCAGACTCTGCAGTGCAACATCTCGCAGCTTTGTTTTTATTTTTGTTTGTTTTCCAGTATATGATAGAGAGAAAGGAGAGAAGAGGGCTGTATTCACACACAGAAGAAAGGAACAGAGTTGAGAGAGCAAGGAGTCAGTGAAAGTGTTTAATCAACAAAGCCATTGCCAAGAGGCCTCCGGGCAAATCCTTTATCCCATGTGCAAACTGAGCAGGGCCTGGGCCTGCTGCCCTGCTTGGCTTCCTTGGAACAAAGACTTGGAAGCCATAGATGCAGATCATCAGAAATGTAGTTTTTCCACTGCTGTTTCTTTGCTTTTGTTTTGCTCTGTCTTCTTCCATATCAGCCACTATCTATCTATCTATCTAGTTACGTATGTATATGCATGCCTACATACATGTACATTACATACACATATACGTATACGTATACATGTACAGATACACAGTTCTTCATCTCACTGTTTTCTCTGAGGCTAAAGGAAAAAGACAATGAATAACACAACTTTGATGGAGCCAGAAAGAACACAGCCCATGGTACTGACTCACAGCTCCTTACTGGGAAGAACAATGATACCTTCACACCTGCATCATCATGCTTGCTGACCATCCTGTAGCAAAGTTCCCTCCAAAGCTAATAAACACCCACTGCCTACGTGAAAACACAACTGGGAAATATTAAAAGGAGTCTTAATACGTCAGAGTTACCTTCTCCCTGTTACTTCTCCTTTCCGACATTGCCCTGGTGTACTTAAGGAGTGTACTTAAGAAAAAAATAAACATCCCAATCTTTTCTCTTTGCCTCACTTTTCATGTCATCTAAATTCACTCAGATATTAGGAAATATTTTCTGTGAAAGCTCAGAAATGTTTAAAGAGGAAAGAACAATTGCAGGGGATATTTAAACGTCGAATTGATTTTCTTCTAACTCTTAACCACGTGGACAGAAGTTTTGAATAGCTGCAGAACAGAATAGCATGGCATGTAGAGTACTTTAGAGATTTTGAAGTTGAAGTCCTGGATTCTAGGAAGTTAGCAAGGAAAAAGAAAGACAGAACTTTCTTCGAGTAATAATAAGGGCCATACATGAAGAGAAAACATGAAATAATGCAGGATCTCCCAAAAGTGAATTGCTCAGTCTATCAGATGCAGGATATTCAAAACAGTGAATATGCTTTCTTAGGGTAGCAACATTCTAATGCTATAATTTTTTAAGTACAATGCTGTTTACCATTAACTGAAAAAGAGTCTGGAAACACTTCCTAGCTATGTAGTTTCTTGATAACTGCAGCCTTCTCCAGATTTACTATGTGTCACTTTTTTGTTCTTCCTTTAAAATGGTAATTACTACAATTACTACTACTAATAATAATCATAATAAAAATAAAAATCTTGCAACATGCTTTATTTAAAAGCATTGTGGTCTTCACACAGGAGCTAATTCCAAGATGTCTGAGTTAGACTCCTTCCTCAAAATTTAACACATTAGGATTAGGTTATGATATAAGAAATTCTGTCCTTCAAGGCAGACATGGTTCTGAGATAAAATGTGTTTTCCCAGCCATTAATCATAGTACTCAATTGCACATTTTGTAGTCTCTGCCGTATTCTATTCTTTGCCATCATCGATTTGAGGTTCACATCTTCTTTTGTTTCCAGGGCAGGGCTGCTTAGCAGGTCTTCAGTAAATAAAGATCTGGATGCTATAGGTGTTTTCTCATGCTGCTCCCACGCAGTGTGAACTTTCTGTTGCCTCTTTCTCCAGTCAGAATATCTTAAAGACTGCCGGTTAATCCCTCCTCCTTGTTAGATGCTTTTATTCAAGAGCATCCTGATTCGAGAAGATTCAGCTCTCAGTGGCTATTTTTAGTACTCAATTGAGTCAAGCCTCTTCCAAATTCTGAGGAAAAAAATCACTTCAACCAAGAGATCCTATCAATCACAGCATGGTTGGCATGCTTATTTAGCTGGTTAGTAATTAAAGGCAGCTAAAAATACCAGGCATGCATGAATGGTGTGATTTTTATATCTTAGCTCCTTCCCAGAGAAGATGCAAGACCCATCAATCAAACAGTTGGTAGCTGAAGTCATTATCACTGAAATTAAGGCAATTATATACAAATGAATATTAATGAAGTACCTAGTCAAAATTAAGGTCAATTCTTAACACTTAAAAAGAAATTGTAGAGAATGTAGGTTCAATGTTAATCCATTGTAAGATAACTTAAATTGCCACTCTAGTGATGGGGAGTCCATCACGCTTGTGTTATTTTCTATTTCAGACATAAATGGTCTTACCTCAGTGTTACCACTTTTATTTCAAGATTTCACAATGGTCTATAAACCTATATTTAATACAGAGACATGCTATCCCGTGAGATATAGGCACATTGGTCCCAGACACTACGATTTCATAATTTTTAAAAAGGTTTTCATGGTTACTTGTAACAGTATCTTTATTTACAAAATAAAGAAAATATACCAAATGATTTCAAGGCTTTTTTAGTCCTTACATTCCATTGCTACAGGATTCTGAAGTAGAATGAGAACAAATCGCATGGAGTACTTTGTAAAAGAAAAAGAAAGGACATAGTTTTCTTTGTGATCACTCAGAAATACATGAATAGGAAAATAAAAGGGGATTGCAAAGGCTCTGAATTTTCTAGACATGGGTAGGGGTAATTCGAACCAGGAGAAGTCCCCAAACTGCCTCTGTGCAAGTTTGCTGCATGCCACAACTCCAAGGACGATGACCCCCACAGGGCCACTCTGCAATGGAAGGGACACGGAGTTAATTGTCCCACCTCAGGTAGCTCATTTAGTAGAGCAGATGAAGGAAATGATTAAGGAAAAAAGAAAAAAAAAAAGAAAGGAAGAGAGGAAGGAAGGAAGGAAGGAAGGAAGGAAGGAAGGAAGGAAGGGAGGAAGGAAGGAAGGAAGGAAGGAAGGAAGGAAGGAAGGGAGGAAGGAAGAAAAAGAAAGAAAGAAAGAAAGAAAGAAAGAAAGAAAGAAAGAAAGAAAGAAAGAAAGAAAGAAAAGGAAAGAAGAGAGAAACAAGAGAGAGAGGAGAGGTGAAAAGAAGGAGAAAGGCACTAAGGAGGGACAGGAGAGAAGCAAGATGGGAGGAAGGGAAGAGGAAAGACAGGGAAGGAGGAAAGGAAGGGAAGGGAAGGAAAACAAGGAAGAGAAGGAGCAAGAGCACTGTCTTGTGACTGAGCCCTGGAAGAGCGACAGATCTGGACCCAACCGATCCTCCGTCAGCTGTGCTCCAGCCAGCAGATCTACACAGAAACCCCTGTAAACGGTCTCTAACAGAACGCCCGAGTCACAGATGTTCCCACTGCTTCAGACTGCACTGGCATTTTCAAGTGCACAAGTGAGTGGTGAGAAGCAGAGTGCGGGAGCAGGCTCTCCGAGAAGGATCCCGAAGGGTGACAGGGAGATAGCAGAGGGAAGTGAAGGTAACAAGGGGTGGTGGAGGGGTGACAGGCACGGGGGCGTGGGTGTCTGTGTCCTCATGGGAGTTTGGGGAGATTCAGTCACAGATGGCTCATTTTCTTACTTTTTTTTTTTTTTTTTTTTTTTGATACCCAGGATCAAACTAAAAAATTTGCACCTGCCAGGCAGGCGCTTATACCACTGAGTTAAATCTCCGACCCTATTTTTTTTAAGACAGGCTCTCACTATGCAGTTCAGGCTGACCTTGAACTCACTATGTAGCCCAGGCTGGTCTCTAACTCACAAGGTGCCTCCTGCCTCAGCCTCCCAAGTCCTGGGATTAAAGGTGTGTGCCACCATGCCCGGCCAGATGCCTTATTTTCAAATCCTTTCTTCTCCCCAAAATCTCAGCACAGAGAGAGAGAAAGAGAGAGAGAGAGAGATTAAAACAAAGCTATGCGACTTAAAATGAGAGAGAAGTTGCTGGCCTGGAGGGTATGAAAACTCTGTTAGTCTTGGAAGCCAGAGCAGGGAGTAGAACAATGCCCTCTCACTTCTCAAACCCTGCACCACCCTGCAGAATGATTCACTGCCGTTCTGAAGCAGCGCCACAAGGGAATCACATGAGTATCACCTTAACAGAACCACATCTTTGTGCATTCAGAAGCTGAGATTGATGTTTACTTGGTTTTGTTGCTGTCATTAATTTTTTTTTTTTGAAAGAGAGAGAGGGTCTAGCTATGTAATCCAGGCAGGCTTTGAACTCTACATAGTCCCGGTTGACCTCAAAACCTGCCTCATTCTCGCAGGTGCCGGGTTTATAGGTGCGTGCCCCCACACTCAAGGAGATCAACCTTTAATGGGCATTGTCTGCTTCAGTGCAGAGGAACGACCCCTGCCAATTTGTCCTGAATTCTTATTTTAATTAATTAATTTGAGTAACCCTAGGGAGGCAGACTATATACAAAATGGTACATATATTATGCAAAATATAATGTGATTTTTAGGTATACAATTACATATGTTACATATTACATATATTTATATATGTATATAAAATGAAATATTTGAATTGTGAGGAGGGGAGTGTGTGTGTGTGTGTGTGCATTACCCAATCAATGGAAAATAGATAAGTACCTGCTGTTAGTGTCCTGACAGAGATCTTTCCGGGAACTCTGAAGCTCCAAGAAGGGCTGAACCAAGCACACCAGGCTCCGTGCTGTCCTAAGGACCAGGACACTGCCTGCTACCATCCTGGAGACCTACTCAGCACAGGAGGTGCTGGGATAACCAAGAAACCCAGCGGGTGTGGCTCTGGAGTTCACTCAATCCCTCTAACTTGCATTTCTCTCCTTCTTCCTCCAAAAGGAATGATTTGCCTTAGGAATGATTTGGTTCATTCAACACTGAACTCATTCAGAATGTTCTAAAACACATTCATTGGGAACTAAGCCACTCATAAATGCGTAAGTCATACTTACAGATACACTCTCAAGTGTCTCTTAATATAACATGATAGGAAAGAATCCCAGATCAAACTGAGAAATCCTGTGTGTCTGCAAATTCCAAACACCAGAAATACTTTGGTGTTTTGCTAATGGCATCTGCACTATGATTTCCTAAATAATTTCCTCATTTATATTAAGACAGTTTTTATTTTACAGTGCAACATAGCAAAGGGAGTATCATTAGTTGTGATTTTAATTACCCCATTGTTAAATAGTGCAATAATTAGACAAAATAATACTTACAGGATTCAAAAGAGACCAATTCCTCCCTCTACATTCTCATTCATATATGCATTTTTTAATTTTATGTAACTAATTGTTTTAAAAATATAGAAAGTAACAAGAAATTATATCAAAGCCAAGTATACATTTCAGTGTCAAAATGAAAAAGAAATTTGCATTCTGCCAAATGATTTCAGTTTTTTTGTTGTTTTAAAAGAAAAATTTCATGGTAGATTCAGTAAAATGATCCACCCCATTGTTTTCTTTGCTTCATCCTTCCCTAGAGCTAGTTTCCTACAGTGGGGAACTGTACTATTCATTATTTTACAATCTTTGCTATATCTTACACCTATACTGAATGTAACATATTAATATGTTGCATACTTTAAAACACTACTCAAGTTTTCACTATCCCAAATTGTCTGTTGGTTCAAATAGGTAAAATCACGCACTTTAAAGATAATAGAGTGTTCCACTGCATGAGCAAATCCATTTATTAATTTATTTTACTTTGGACCTGTAAGGGTGTTCCAATTTTCTTTATTACTACCAATTTGCTTTGCAGGGAAGAATGACAACATGTATGTTTCGCACGTGTGGAAGTTTCTGTATTGAACACACCACGTGAAAAGTTGAATCGCCTGAGGTATCAAGTATGAACATTTTTATCTTTACTAAATGCTGCCAGACTCATCTGAATAATAACTGTCAGTTTAGCCTCACATGCACAAAGTTGTCTTTATCCATATAATTTTCGTGGAATTTAATCTCACCACATTTGGGAATGTCTATAATTTTAGTGGCTATGATAATTTCATACGTTGATTTAACTGGCATTTTGGTTCTAGTTCCAAATTCCAGTTTATCGTTTTTGTCTCCGTACAGTGGTTTTAACACATAAAACCGCCGATAGCTGTGCGCAGGTGCACGCACGCCATTTCCTTTTGGTTCACCTCAGCCTCCACATCGCTTTCCTATTTTATTGTCTTTAATTTCTCCTCTGAGTCGCTCACGCCGATGGGACCCGGCCGCCGGCCGCACGGTCCTCCCGCTGCACAGCGCGCGGAGCTAACGGGGCTTCCACTCCGAGCAGAAGCTCCTTCTGCCTCCCTTGCAGCTATTTTTCAGCAACTTATCTTCACTTCATTTTTATATTACAAAATAAGTTAATTTTATTCTTGTTTTCAGAAAGTACAGAAAAAGCACAGAGAGGCAATCTTCATGATTTGTTCACCATTTTTTCTGCAACTGCATTTCATCTGTTTTCAGTTCCTTTCCGAGTGCATCCATTTAGTAATCGTCGCCCCAGGTTTGCGAACGGGGAAGTGTCCCAGCAGTAATTTTCTGAACCAGTACTTTTTCTGTCCTCACTGCTTGCTGGTCTTCGCCGCCGGTCGGCTACGGCGAGGGGTGCCATTCAGGGCGCCCCTTCCTCCCCTCCTGCACCCCACTTTCTCTGCGTTGCCACAGCCTCTGGCGTTGGCGCCTGGGCTCCTGCTGGAGCAGCTTCTCGGGGCCTTCCCGTTCCTGGACGCAGCAAAGCGGGGGATGGCAGAGGAGCCCCGGCCCCGGCTTACATGGGGCGCACGCTGCACGACCTCCAGACCTCTCCTCCGGGTGGGAGAGGGCGCTCGGGCAGAGCCTCGCGGGCTGCTACCAGGTGAAGCTTCGAAAAGCGGGGTGCAGGGAGGGCCGGGCCTCAGGGGCGGCACTCGGGGACGCGCGTTCCTTTTCACCCAGGGGCCGCGGGGACCCGTCCCCCTCAGAGACCACTCATCGCACCTTGCTGGAGAACACACCTCAGCACACCTTTTGGATTTGGTTGCTGAGGAGGGCAGGGAGGAATCGCAGCTTCATCAGCTCTGGGGTCTGCGCTGGGGACTGAGGAGCACACTTCTGGGGGTCCCTGCGTGGCCAGGCCGGGGGCCTCGGGCTCTCTGTCTGGACCTCTCTCCTCCAGGTCTGGCTCCCACGCCCTACGCCGCCTCCCCTGGGCCAGGAGCTAAACAGCTGTGCTTCCGTGTGTCTTTCCTCTCAAGGTCTCTGCCCATCCTGGACGGAAACCAGAAGCGAATTAACCCGCGCCTCCTTGAGGCCGCAGGCCTTGGTCCGTGTCTCAGCCTCAGGAAGGCTGATCATCCTCTGAGAAAGGGATCTACATCCTCAGAAAGTTCTATGGAATCTTCATTTTCTTAGCCTTTCCTCATTCAGTTCCAGGGTCAAAGGTAAGTGGTACCTTTGTACTTTCCTTGTGTAAATTGCTGAATTAATTTTTATTCCACTTCATAGAGTGAAGCTCCCGAGCGTCATTGGGTCTGTGAAACCGTCTTCGTATAAACTTCCTGTTTCTTAGGGAGTCTCACTGACGCTCCCCTCAGAGGCTTCGGAATGCACACTTCAATCCTGCCCTGGGCTTCAGAATCACTTTCCTCTGTTTCGTGCCCCACGTGACCAAAGTTCACCTTATCCCTGCTCTTAATTTCAACTCCCTCTTCACTTCTGGGTGAAACTATTAGACTTTTTTTTCCTTAAAGAATTCACCTATGCATTTAAAATGCATTAAATACTGTTTTGGTTAAATTTTCGCTAGCTTTTAAAAAGTGTCTGTTTGATGTGAAATCTCACTTAAGTCGGTCTATCTGTCTTCCAAAAGCCACCACACTGCTCTCATCTGATTGGCTGGCAACCCTCAGTGAGTGACTTCTCCTTCCTGGGCCTCCAACTAATGAGGCATCAATGTCCACATTTCACAGACGAGGAGACAGGCAAGGCAAGGGGAAGCGGCTCTCTAAAGAAGACCCCACGGAGCTGGGATTTGAAATCAGCTTAGTCCAGCTCCAGGCCCATCTACAATCAACCGAGCTATTTCCTACGTACATCATTAAAGCCCACGGAGGAGTAGCAGATGCCTAAAGAGAACGCAGACCTACATTTGTGGATGGCACGGGTGTGGACCTGATTATGTGTCTACACAGAGGTGCAGGAAGGGAGTGCTTCAGCCACGGCGATAGCGCCATGCTTGGTTCAGGCGGCCTGCTTGGCACTGATTTGCCTCCTTTCTCTCTGCTCACTCAACAGAGTCTAATAAACACCTTATTTCCCTTCTGACTGACTTTCTATTTATTCTGCATTTTCTGCCGAAAATGTCTATTGTGCTCAAGCGATGAATGTCACAGCGTGCACAATGCTTTGAAACACCGGGGACTCTGAACAATAGTTTCACTTTGAAGTGAAAAGGGATGGGGACAGGGATGATGAGAAGACCGTGTGGAGACATCACGGAAATGTGTGTGTGAATCTATAAGCTTCTAAGAGGAGCCATAATGCTTATCAAATTGACTTTGAATAGTCATTAATAAAGTGCATCCATAAATCTTTAAAAGGCAGAAGTACCATCATAAGTACTCGATTATCTTAAAGACCTATCCTAAGGATAGGATTTGTACTAGCAGGGTTACTCCTTAGCCTGCCATAAATCTATGGTAATGTTGTCAATTTTATCATATTTCCAAGAGAGCAGTGTGGCCTTAGGAAACAGCCTTGCTGGACTCATCAATCATAATGAATCATCTGTTATTACTTCTCGAGTTCCTGGTTCCCATTCCTCCTCCTTTGGAAAGTTCAAGGTCATCGCTTGAGCTTAGGTTCTGTAGTTGATATTTCTGAGACATTTATCAAGGTGGCAGCTCAGTGACTTGCACACAGTAAGTCTACAGGGAGTGCGTCATTAATGAGAAAGATTCTTGTCTTGTTGGAAAAAATAGAAATCATACCTTCTGGCTCTTAACAGCTGACCTACCAGATGCAATATGAGACAGAATGCAAAGCCAGGACCCCGGAAATACCAGAGGAAAACTCATTATACAGTCCTTTCCCAGCTACAGAAAAAGGAAGAGAACTGTTTAGTTCAGCTAAATGGTACCTCCTTACTGAAGCCAGCCATGATAACTGTAATGCACGCAGGGTCCACTTCTTCCCCCTGTCCACCTCAGTTCCTCTCTGCACTTACTTAGAACTTAGCAGAAACTGTAACAATTTTATTTTTCTTTTCAGGTGTCTTGGAAGTGTAAGCATGATAAGGTAAGGGACCAATTCTTTATATAGCCTGCAAATGAGTATAGATCCATGCTTATCTAGCAATACAAGGTTTACTGAAATTGTTCTTTCTCTCTTCTCTTCTTTAATATAAAAATTAGAACTGTTATTCTGAGCCAAGTGCAGCCACTCCACTGGCCGTAATTTCATTTCGATGCTCCGCACAGGCTTCTGAGGCTGCACAGCCGGGGAGTCATGTTTCTGGGAGATGCAGGGTCTCTCTGCAGTTGAAATGCTCATTCCATGTAAAATCTTCCCGTGCTCTCTCTACTGCTCAGTGGCAGCTGAGAAGCAAGTCACTTGTGCAAACTCTGAAAGCCTATTGATAAAAGAAAATGGATGACATTTGCTGCTGGCAATTTTATTCAAAGGTGCGTGCCTGAAAGTCAGAGAAAGATATCATGATCCACAGGAAGCCTGAGATGTCTGAAGACAATGTAAGAGAAGGGTATTCACAGAGTGGGTGCATTATTCTACGGCACTAGGTGAAAGAGAGAGCTCAAAGATAGAAGGAGGAGTGACTGGGATACGGCGGGGAGGCCAGGAGAGAGGCTGCAGTAGGGCGAAGCTCATCTCTCATGCACCATGACCTTGAATCTTCCCTTAGCTTCTGTGCAAGTTTCAGTCCAGTGGCAAAGACCCAGGGAGCCCTGCAAACACTCCTCATGGTGGGCTACAGAGGAATTAATAGGACGCGGTGGGTAAATCTGAACAAGCTTGTAGCTAGTTTGACAAGAGATACCGAAAAATAGATAAATAAAAGATTTCCAGGAAGAATGTTGGCTCGAGGAAGGGAAGAAAATTGCCTTAAATTTTGCTACATTTTGGCTGAGGTTTCATGGAAAAATTAACTAGAGAAATTAGCTGAGTCACAATCAGTGTTCTAATGCAGTCATTTAGAGTGCTTCATACTGCTTCATTGCCTGGGTAATTACTTTTCATCAACCTGAAATTCTCCAGTACATTCAACTGGAAAAGCCAGTCTTCACTCCCCCACATCAGAAGTTGGTTGCATAATTGTACTGACCCAGTTTGGTGCCATCTTGCATTTCCACGCAGGTGCCTGTGTATAAAAAGTCCTGTAGATTATTTCCAGTTGCTTTTGTGGCTATTTTAAAAATGGAACTTAGTAATATGGCTGGATGAACAGATGAATGCATATAGAGGAGAAAACATAATAAATGAGAAACTGAATGAAAGAGTGCTGTGTACCAAGAATAACTTCATTTATCACACTCATTCCTTCAGCGACCATTGAAAGATAAACATTTTCCTTTTCCTTTCCTTAAAATTTCCAACAAACAACTGATCGTTCATTGGTCCAGTCTGAGAATCCTGCTGGAGGGACAGAGATTAAGGGACTGATCATTGGAGCTCGTTCTGAGACTGCAGTGTGGTTAGAGAGGCTACGTGTGATGGTCATTTTTCCGTATAGTGCTGGGGCCCGAAGTCTATTTGGTCAGGAATCAGGGAAAAACAGCTGGATCAGAAGCTCTGGAGAGAAAGAATAAATAAGAACAGTGGACTCTGTGGTACCCACGGTGATGAACAGGCTCACTATCAATTTCTGTCTGCTCCTTCACCTTTCATAATGAGACTGAATGACTGTTCTCTTTCTTCATGGAGCTAAATGCACAGCTGATGCAGGAGATGGGGAGGCCAAGGAAGGAGTCCTGGTGGCAGCTTGGGGAGCTGCAAGCATGGGATCCAGCTCTGCCCAGACCTGAACCATCTATGGGGACCTCAGCAGCTCCACAACCAGTGCCCACACTCTGAGCGTGAAAATAGCCTGCAGAACTTAAGACACAGACACTGGAATTCACTGAGACGATGGCCCAGGCATCAAGATGACAGCAGGGTGATAGTGTGCTTGGGAATAAATTCGGGTGCACCTGAGACCTGGATGCCTGTTTGCCTCAGTCAGGAGCACTTACTTCTTTATATCATGCAAGCCAAGATGTCTCTTTTCGGAATAAGTTAGCTCAGCTTGGATTTCTTCTTTTTGAAGCGTCAAGAGATCTGATCAATGCAACATTGCCTAAGTTAGAGTTACAGGATGGAACATAAGCTGGAGACAGATAATTCCTTCAGAAAAGGGAATGCCTAGTATGTTTACATGCTGAAAATGATGGATTCGTGAATGAATGAGAGGTTCAGAACTAAGAAACATCATGGTATATACAAGAAGATTAGTATTGACTTTTTCCTGTATGTTCTATTTGCATTAAAAGTCCCTTCACATGAGTTAGACCTCACTGTAGCTCCAAAATAGACCTTCTGGAACAATATTTCTGTCACTTTTTACCATCGTGCTGATTATAATTTTTCCAACAGCATGAAGGTCAAGGCATTTCTGTCTAGATTATAAGTCTGTTTTCTTTTAAATGCTCGGCAAATTGCCTAACACTGTTGTGGGCCAATGATTAGAATAAATTAAAATGAAATTTATCTAACTAAATAATTTGGTTATTAATACCAATTCCTCTTTTGCTGTCAGTTTTGAGGTTCCAGGATTATACAGTGCTGGGGGGAAAATGAAGTCCCAGAAATTATTAAGTTCTTACATCCATTTTCCTGAATTTAATTTCTCCATTCTTACATGCTGCTGCTATTCTGTCAGCATATTTTGAGCTCCGTAGCACTCTCTTCTGCAGACACGGTTCTAACTGTATTTCACTCCAGCAACTCATTGAGGAAAAGAATGATATATATATATATATTTTCTCAGAATCCCATGGGATGCTCCTCCAACTCAGATTCTAGATGTGCTGGTTAGATTTCTGGTTGCATGCAGTTGAAGATGCATGTACAGAGGTTCTGGGTTGAGAAAGTTTTCCTCAGAAAAATGCACAAAGACTGCCCTACATGTGAGGAAACCAAGGAGAAGCACAGCAGTTGCATCTAGACTGCTCTGCTCCATGATGTGTCCTTTATGGCCGTTCAATTACTTTTCTCTTGTGTGCCACTTATATGTGCTGAAGATTTGATTCACAGTGGCTTTACCAAGAGGAGATTTAATTCTACTATATCACAAGAGTCTACAAGCAGGGAGCTTTTGGTTCAGAAGCAGATTTCTAGATCTCTACTCCACCTCAACACATGATTTTGTCAACTTTTGTTTTCCTTCTAATGATAAAGGCTTCAGGAGGGCGACTGCAATGTCAGAATTCCTGTGTGGCTGGCAGATTGTGAGAAGGTACATCCACCCCGAACACCCAGCAGACCTTATTCACATCTCAGTGAGAAGATTGCATCGCATGACCACTCTTTAAATCAGAGCAAGGAGGCTAGGACTCTGCTTTTCAGAAAAAAAAAAGGAGGGGAAGGTGGTAAATGCATACTGGCCAGGCAGCTAATGACTTCAGCTGTATGCACATTCACTATTACAGATTCCTTAATGGCAGAAATTAAATTGGGTATTTCTTTCACTCTCTTTCACTTAGTTTTTAAAATATAGCCTCATTTTCCTTCCCTGATCATAACTGGGAAGAAATTGGGCTGTGACCCCTGATGACTCATTTCAATTAAAAACAAGTCAGCATTCGACATAAAGTAAATGATAAAACTTAACATTTTAAATTGACAATCAGTCTAAGCTACATACTGCCCAGAACAAGATTAGTCAAATAAACTGAGAAGGCTGAGACAAACCAATAAGAAAAGCAAAAGACACAGATGAACATAAAATTGGTCAATTTTTTTATGTTGATATTCAAAATACTTTATAAGTATCCAGGCAGAGAAAACAAATCTTACCTAAAAAAGAAAAAGAAATGTGTTGGTAGGGATGATTTTAAATGTTGTTGGAAGAATAGCAAGGGATTTTTGAAGGATAAAGAAGGGTATAATTCTATGAATGTTCTTATCTTGACATGAATACATATAAAAATATAAGTATGTGAGTTTAAAAATTGAAAGAAGATACCACTAGAATCAAAACGTTGTAGAAGAGAAAATAAGGCAGAGCAAAATTTCCACAAAATATGGTAAAGCAGTCTTCTTCAAAAAGCATAGAAAAGGAAAGCAAAATGGACTTGGAGTTCTAATTCCAGCTTGTTGTTTCTGTGAAGAACAACTAGTGATCTTGGTTTAAATAGGTGAGAAACTGTGGGAGACTGAAGTAGGAGGATAGCAAGTTTGAGCCCAGTCTGAGCAGTGTAGTAACTTAAGAGTTTATCTCGATTTTAAAAAAAGTGGAGGAGAGGGAGGATGGAGAGGCAGCTCAGCGGGAAGACCCTGAGTGCAGGAAAACAGTTAGGCCATCAAGATGGAGGCCTGTGGCCTAATACCGGCACCCGAGAGTCTAAGAGAAAAGCAGGAGGAGTAGAAGGACAGTTCTGCGCTCTGTAGGTCACTTTTCCCCTCAGGATCTCTTCTAATTCTTGGGGACAAGAGGATGACCAAGAAGTCGGAGGAAAAGCGCAGTGTAGTGTCTTCCTGTCTTACACACAGCACAGTTAAGCCCTGAAGTGGGAGCCTCAGAGGAAGACCTGATGAGAACAGCCAAGGTTCCAGAGAAAGGGACACACAGCCCTGCTGGTCTTCACTCATGAGCATTTGCTGCATTTTCAGCTGTGCAGTGGTGAAGCTGAGGGGAAACAGAAAGCCGGTGAAATCCAAAGCTGAGTTATGGGCAATAATATTGCACCGAGGAGATGAATTCCCAGCACCTGCCAAGAATAGATGTCCTAGTAAGCAGCTCAGTCACTCAGCTGGGAGCCTGGAAACCCCCACCTCAGAAATAAACACGAGCGGAAGGACCATCAAGCTGTTCCGCTCAGTCACACTCCGCGGCTGACGAGAGCGAGGGAGATTCGTTATGTTCCTATTTATGCCTACAGCACAATATGGTGCGCACTTCTCGTAACAAATATATAGTGTCAATAACTCAGTAAAAATTTAACAAGAGTACTAACACTCTATGTCTGTGCATCTATCCTCTGACTCTGTCTTTCCCCTTATGCCTACAAACCAAAACAATGTGCACTGCAAGATATGTATATTAGTGTTTATGCTCCTGTCATTTGTGAGAACTCGACTGGGAAAAAAAAATAACCCAAATGAATTTCTTTCAACAAGTGAAGAGTGTGCAGGAAAAGAACAAAAAAATACTACAACCTTGCTTCTCACTGTATCGAGCCTGAATCTCTCAAAAAGAAAACTGAATAAAGTAAGTCCGATACAATCACATACCATGTGACTCTTTCACATAACCTTTGAAAACAGCAAAACCATTCTATGGTCTTATTAGCGGGGACAGCTACAGACAGGTGATGTAATGACTGGGATAGGTCAGGAGGGCATTCCACTAAGTAATATCTTTTAAAATGGTGATAATTACATGGGTGTACTCACTTTGAAAATGTCATCGTGTTGTTTATTTAATATTTGAACAGCCTTATATATTTTTATTAATAGTTAAAAACAAAGTTTGAACAAACGAAACAAGCATATCTATTAATACAACTGAAGAAAATAAGTGTAATAATCCTAATTAGGGTAAACTTGTAATAGTTGTTCAGCTGACAACTATTACAAGAATAACACCAAAATCAAAATAACAGATCAAAAATAGAGATGGGCTAATAATGTTAGAGTAGAAATAATGATAGTAAAAAGAATAGTAAAATGATGAGAAAAGCTCATTAGCTTTTAAAAAAAATAAAATTAATTCCAAAGTCCGATGGGCAAAAAGGATAGAAAATAATCATAAACTTAGTAGCAAACTGATACATACTGTCAAATTTTGCAGCTTAAATAGCTGAAAATAATAGATACAATACTAGAATAAGGCAATATATTAAATAAAATAGATGTACATAATATCAAAATGTGTTTCTTATATGAAACATGTTTTCCTAGTCATGTTTTACTATACTTACAAGCAAAATATGTTATAAATTCTTTAACACGGTCTAATAAAACTAGAAATTTATTACAAAATGATCTTTGGAAGCTAATCTAATTACTTAAAAATAAAAACAAAATCTCTGCTAGTCCTTAGATCAAAAACTAAATCAAAGCTCTTGTTACATGTTATTAAAATGAACTACAATAAGATTGTTATGCATCTTAGTAATCTCATTGCTGCTATTTAGTCTCTTATAGGTGTGGTGAAAGCTTTATAAAGAGAAAAATTCATTTACTTAATTATATTTTTCATTAAATAAGAAAAAATGAAATTAAATGAAATAAATATTAAATTCCCCAAACCAGAAAAATTGCATCAAAATAAACTTAATAAATTAGTAAACATTAAAATAAAATAAAGTAGAAATTTTAAATGCATCTGAAAACTTTTTAAAACAGAACATCAGTAATATCTATGCAAGCACAATAAGTATGATAATAAAAATACATAAATATGCAACATGATAAATGCTAAAAGTGCATAAATATCATTTACTGAAGACAGTGCTTGATAAAACCACTTATTTGCAAGATGAACTGTGAGGAGCTTTTCTTTTTTTCTTTTTTTTCTTCAATCTGTTTAAACAGTGCTTTACATAGTGGAGTTTTCTAGAATCCACAGAAAGATTACTCTTTCTTATTTATAATGCTGTTGCAGATTTTTTCCTATTGTTATTTTCCATTAATACTTTAACCAAAGACAGTATGTTTGGTTGCTGTTTTAGGTTGTGTTGTCACTTTTGCAAGGCCTTTTCTCCATTCTCTGTTCATTTTAAATGAAAGTTAAAAGCTTATGGAGCAAAAGCAATGCAAAATCAATGCGCTGCTTTATTACAACTCGCCGATGTGCTTGGTACAATACAGGAGTTTCTAAGAAGAGTCAGGAGTACCGGCCTAATCGCGTGGCTGCACAACTTCTTCATCTTTGGTTCCTATCTTACTACTAGGTACTTTCTGGAGAACAGGACCCCAAAACCTCATGAGTGAAGGCGAAATGGGAGCACAGGAGTGAGCAGCTCATTCTGTTTTCGAACCCTGAGCTAAAAACGTGAAAGCAGTTAAGGTGCTTATGTGTGCCCATTTCAGACACATGGACCTTTTTTTTGGGCAAACACCTTTCTCAGCGTCCTGGAACCTAGGCAATCAGATAAGCAACACAAAAACACTAGGACGGTGAGAGCGCAGCTGTGTTCAGCTACCCAACTGTCTTCCTCAGACAAGTGTGGGCTGAGACAGGAAAACTACAAAGCAGCTCAGGAATAAATGTGCTACTATTTGCCCCAGTGTCCAGAGAATCTGTGTCAAGAGCAGGAATGAAACACTGGCTATAGTATAGTTAAAAATGGAGATGTGGGCTTGCATTTGTTTTTTCTAATGACGTGTAGCATATGAATAATCAACTTGATTTGACTTTTATCAGAAATGGTTCCTAATGATTGCTGAAATGAGGAAAATGGATGTGAGAGCACTTTATAAAAGCGAACTTCCTCAGAATAGACAGTGCCTTGAGGACAGTATTTTTCTAAGCCTTAATACAGAATAGTGAGTGAAACACACTGCATTTCTACATACAATTGTGAAAAACAATGAGTTCTTTTCAGTAAATGAAAAGGCATCTGCAAAGGAGATTCTTCAGAAAATAGTACATCAAGTGAATCCTGGAGGGACTTTTAGGGAAATAACTGTTGTGGAGGATTTAGAGATGTCTTTTCTGCCACTAATTAGAGAAATACTTTATTTAACCCTTGGTCTTTACCACTTGTGAGGTGAGATATTTGCTATTCTATTCTATTCTATTCTATTCTATTCTATTTCTATTCCCCTAGAGATTTGCAGGGACCCTAAGTGCTGAAATCATGAAGATGAATGAAAATCCTGAAGTTTGTCAAAAACAGATCCATAAACATGTGTAATTCATCTTGTGGCTTCCACTACCGAGACTTTATTGCAGGGATTTAAAAATATCAGTGAGAATTCTGGCATGCGGAGTAATCAACCATAAATAGCTTTGCATCAAATCCCCAAATGGTCTTTCTGATTGGCAGCTCTGCCCACACGCAGGAGCAACATTTCCTGTTTCCTAGATGTGCTCTGCTCTCTACATAGAGGAGGCAGCACTTGTAACTAAAACTGAAAGGCGGTAGGCCTTAATGTGGACTCAGTTCCTATCAGTAAACATCTCAGGACTGCAGACAGCAAATGAGTTGTAAACTTTGAATATAAAATTTTAGGACTAAGTGGAACTATGGCAACCATCTTTTGTGTTAATTGTTTTTTGTAGACAAGAAACAGATTTAAGAAATTTAGATATCTTGACAAAGGCTATATGGCTAAAAGAGACTTTCAGAATTGACTCACAAAATGTTTATTGTGTCAATGTTTTCAACATGTTCATCATGGTTATTCTATTAATTTAATATACTGTAATATTTTGCTTGATTATAGCTAAATTTTTTTGAAAATCTCTGAAAAATGTTCAATATACCAAAAAACATAAAGAAGATACACCATTTCCATTTTCAAGAGAAGATAAAGACTGGGAAAAAAAAAAGATGACCCTCAGTATCTGTGGGTGTCACATGCTCTGAGGCAATCAATTTTGGACCACTAGTGTTCTTTAAAAAACTATGTTTGTACTGAGTATTTTCAAAATTTTGGGGTCACCATTCCCTAAACAATGCAGTATAGCCACAATTTACATAGTATTTACTCTTGCATTAGTCACTACAACTGATGTGGAGATGATTTAAATTATATGGAAGGCTGTGTATAGATTTTATGCAAATACTACACCTTTTATCTGAGGAACTTGAATATTCACTGGTTTTGGTACTTCTGGGGCATCTTGGTACCATTTCCTCACAGATACCAAGGGATTACTGTATCTGATGGTAACCTTTGCTGATTGTGTCAAAAATGTGATAGTCAAGGTGATGGCATCCACTGGTGAATTTTGTGAGGAAAAATATCAAGTCACACTGAAATTTGTTTCTTCATTACCTAGAAAAAAGCTGTTGGGGTGGCTATTCCATGGTTTTACAAAAACATTTTAAAAAACTAAGTGAGTCATTTTGAGGAAAATAAATGCACCTTGCGACCATAATGTTAAGTGAAATAGATCAGACACACAAGTTTAAATATTACATGGCTTCCCTCGTATGAGAAACATAAAGTGTAAGTAAAGAGCAGAGTAAAAGGAAATAGCAAGTAGGGAGACAGATCTTTCTATAAAGAACAGGGAATGAAGAGACGGAGGGAGGGGGAAAAGAAATGGGAGAAAAAGTAATTAAGAGGTGTTCTCTAGGAGCTCTGCCCAACAGAGCACAAGGCCCCAGCTCCATAGTTCAGGGATGTGGCCACATGGCAGGTCCTGGAGGTTGTGAACTCCACCCAGCCAGAAGCAAGGCCCCTATGCCATAAGCTGTGGGTGGGCCCTGCCTAACCCTGTGCTCCAGAGGCTCTGAATTCCTCAGAGTCAGACACAAGGTCCTAGTGGTGCCACACTCTGGGGTGCACTCTGCCTAGCCACCTGGGTCCCAGAGATTCTGAATTCCACCCAGCCAGGCACAAGGCCCTAGCACCATACCCTGGGGGAGTATCTCTGTTAGCCACCTGGGTTGCAGAGGTTCTGAACCCTATACAGCCAGGTTCTAGGCCCCAGCAACAAGTTCCAGGGGTGAGTCCCTGCTAGCTGCAGGAGGGATATAAGCTTTGCTCAACCCAGTGTCCCAGAGAAACCCAACAAAGTACATCAGGGGAACACATGGCCAGCCTCACAGGCCATAGAACACAAGGATTCAACACCATAGTTTGGGGGTGTGCCCTGGCTAGCCATGGGGATATTGGAGGACTGAAGCTCTACCCAGTGCGGCATTCCAGTGCAGTTCATTGGGAGGCTGCCTGGCCAGCCACATGGGTCCCAGAGGAAAATGACAAAACAAAAGGGCAAGATGCACTCTCAGTCCCCCAGCCCACTGAGAACAAACTCAAGAGACACTGAAATGGAGACACTGAGAATCACACAACTGAACTTTCTGAAATGATAGCAGCTGAAGTAAAGAAACAATTCCATGATGCTATAAAGGCAATCAGATCAAAGATAATGTCTCAGATAAAAAAATGAAATGACAAACATTATGAAAGAAATGCTGTGTGTATCTAAAGAAGATCAAGACAAAAAAAAATAGAAGAACATAAGAAAATGATGGAAACTTTAAATGAGCAAAAGAAGGCACAAATAGAATGCATGACACAGATTCAAAGGGAAATTCAGGAAATTAAAAATTCCATAGAAAGTTGGCAAAACAACTTGAATGAAGCTGAAGGTAGACTCTCAGACCTTAAGACAGCATGCAAGCTTACGATCATGAAAGAAAATATCTCTTAAAAATAAAAAGGAACAAGGAAACAACAAATCAACAGCTGTAAGATGATGCCAAGAGTAACAATATAAGATTGATAGGTGTCAACCAAAAAGCAAGGGTCAATATGAATGACCTTCAAGGACTATTTGCAGAAATAATAGCAGAAAAGTTTCCAAAAATGGAAAGAGAATCTGATATACACGTAAGTGAGGCATACAGAACCCCAATTAATCATAACCAAAATAAATCTTCACCCAGACATATAGTAATTAGGATATCAGAAATACAGCACAAGAACAGAATACTAAAAGCTGTCAGAGAAAAGAAACAGATCACCTATGAAGGAAAACCTATCAGAATTACAGCAGACTTCTCAACACAAACCTTCAAGTCAAGAAGAGCTTGGAGTGAAGTATTTCAAATTCTGAAAGAAAACGACTTTCAACCCAAGTTAATGTATCCTGCAAAACTATCTTTAAAGATGATGGAGAAATAAGACACTTCCACAACAAAAATATTGAAGAAATTTATGGCCACCAAACCAACACTACAGAAAGTACTGAAAGACACACTAGAAAGAGGCAAAGATAACTACAATCCTAAGAACAACAGCAAAAGGAAACCATTAAGCAGGGCAAAGAATTAAACAGAAAATGTAGAACACCAACAACAGAAAAATAACATGACAGGGATCAATCAGTACATAAGACATGACAGTTATATCAGTCAATGTAAATGGTCTCAACTCACCAAGAAAAAGAAACAGACTGGAAGAGTGAATTAAGAAACAAAATCCAACACTATGCTATGTACAAGAAATACATTTAAATCAAAAGGAAACTCACAGGCTACAAATCAAAGGATGGAAAACAATACCGTATGTAACACGAACCCATAAAAAAGCAGGGGGAGCTATTTTGTTTGCAGGCAATGTGAACTTCAAACCAAGAATTATCAAAAGAGATAAAAAAGATCACTACATATTTGTTAGGGGAAAACTTCAAGAGGAAGAGATTACAACCATACATCTATATGCACCAAATATGGAAACACTCAACTATGTAAGACAAATCTTAAAAGACATGAAAAACCACATGAACAATAACACAGTTATATCAGGGGACCTTAACACCCTTGACACAGAGAGACAGATTAACCGAACAAAAAAGCAGCAAAGAAATAACACAACAGAATCAAACTTGTGAACACATGGACCTAGTAGATGTGTACTAAGGGCTCCACCCAGCAACATCAGAACACACATTCTTCTCAGCTGCACATGGGTCATTCTCTAAAATAGATCATATACTGGTCCACAGATCATTCTTCAGTAAATGCAAAGGAATTGAAATATTTCCATGCATATTATCTGACCGTGGCTCAATAAAATTGGAAATTAATCACAAAAAATCCCACAAGAGCCCAATAAACACATGGAAATTAAATAATATTCCCCTAAGCAATCAAGGAGTCACAGAAGAAATTAAAGAAGAAATTAAACAATGTCTACAATTGAATGAAAATGCAAATACAAATTATCAGAACCTGTCAGACACAATGAAAGCAGTCCTCAGAGGGAAATTAATAGCACTAAACTTACACATCAAAAAAAAAAAATGGAATGAACACACATAAACAGCCTAATGAAGCACCGCAAACTTCTAGAAAAAGAAGAGCAAGTCAAGCCCAAAGTTCAAAGAAGGGAGGAAATTGTCAAGATCAGAGCAGAAATTAATGCAATTGAAACTAAGAAAACAATACAAAGAATTAATGAATCAAAGAGTTGGTTCTTTGAAAGAATAAATAAAATTGATAAACCCCTAGCCAACCTTATCAAAAAGAGGAAAGAAAAAATTCAAATCCATACAATAAGAAATGAAAAGGATGAAATCACTACAGACCCTGTGGAAATACAAAAGACCATCAATACCTAGTTCAAAAACCTTTACTCCCATAGCTTTGATAACACAGAAGAAATGGACAGATTCCTAGAAACCTATGAATTACCAAAGCTGAATCAAGAAGATGTAAAACTGCTGAATAACCCAATTTCAGCTAACAAAATTGAAAGTATAATTAGAGCCTTATCTACAAAGAAAAGTCCAGGTCCTGATGGATTCACTGCTGACTTCTACAAGAAATTTGGGGAAGCCTTAATGCCAACACTCCTCAAATTCTTCAAAGAAGTTGATAGGGAAGTAAGTCTCCTTAAGTCATTCTGGGAAGCAAGTATTACCCTAATACCAAAACCAGAAAAAGAACCAACAAAAAAGAAAATTACAGGCTGCCTGGCGTGGTGGCACACGCCCTTAATCCCAGCACTCGGGAGGCTGAAGTAGGTGGAGCGTTGTGAGTTCCAGGCTGGCTTGAGCTACAACACAAGCAAGGCCTGCTTGAGCTACATAGTGAGACCCTGTCTCAAAAAACCAGGGCTGGGAGTTTGGCTCAGTGACTTAAGTGCTTGTCTGGCAGGCATGAGGCTTTGAGTTT
>RJWM01000255.1:44528-59258 GCA_004363535.1 Dasyprocta punctata
CCCCAGTGCCGCAAAAAAAAAAAAAAAAAAAAAAAAAAAAAAAAAAAAAAAAAAAAAAAAAAAAAAAAAAAAAAAAAAAAAAAAAAAAAAAAAAAAAAAAAAAAAAAAAAAAAAAAAAAAAAAAAAAAAAAAAAAAAAAAAAAAAAAAAAAAAAAAAAAAAAAAAAAAAAAAAAAAAAAAAAAAAAAAAAAAAAAAAAATATATATATATATATATATATATATATATATATATATATAGCAGGCCAATCTCCCTAATGAACATAGATGCAAAAATCCTCAATAAAATACTGGCAAATAGAATACAGCAAGTTATCAGGAAGATTATTCACCATGATCAAATGGGACTCATCCTAGGAATGCAGGGATGGTTCAACATATGCAAATCAGTAAATGTAATACACCACATCAACAGATCCAAGCACAAGAATCACATGATTATTTCAATAGATGCAGAAAAAGCTTTTGATAAAATCCAATAATCATTCATGATAAAAACCCTGCAGAAAATCAGAATAGATGGTCTTTACCTCAACCTGATAAAAGCCATATATCATAAACCAACAACCAACATCTAATTAAATGGAGAAAAATTGAAAACTTGCAACCTAAAATCAGGAACAAGACAAGGATGTTCATTATCACCACTCCTATTCATTATAGTTCTGATTATAGTTCTGGAAACATTAGCCAGAGTAATTAGACAAGGCAGAGAAATAAAAGAAATAAGTATAGGAAAGGAAGAAGTTAAATTGTCATTATTTGCAGATAATATGATACTCCACATAGAAGACCTCCAAAAATCCACTGAAAGACTTCTAGATGTAGACTTCAAATCCAGTAATGTTCCTGGATACAAGGTCAACACTCAAAAATCAATAGCATTCCTATACACAAACAATAAACTCTTTGACAGAGAAATAAGGGAAATCACACACTTCACTATAGCATCCAAAAAATTGAAATATGTAGGAATCAATCTAACAAAGGATGTAAAAGATCTATATGGTGAAAATTACATTACTCTGAAAAAGGAAATCAAAGAGGATTTCAGAGAATGAAAAGATACTCCCTGTTCATGGATAGGAAGAACAAACATTATGAAAATGGCTGTTCTCCCAAAATTGTTATACAGACTTAATGCAATCCCAATCAAAATATCACTTGCATACCTCACAGAGCTAGAGAAATCATTCCTTAAATTCATCTGGAACCAGAAGAGACCTAGAACAGCAAAGACAGTTCTGGGCAACAAAGGTAAGGCAGGAGGCATCACAATCCCTGACTTGAAAGTATATTACAAAGCTACTGGTGATAAAATCAGCATGGTACTGGAATCAAAACAGACCTGAAAATCAATGGACTAGATAAGAAGATACAGCCACAACTACAACGCACTCAGCCACCTCATCTTTGACAAAGGGCCAAACATGTTTACTAGAAGAAAGATAGCCTCTTTAATAAGTGGTGCTGGAAAAAATGGCTTTCCACATGCTGTAAACTGAAATTAGATCCATATCTATCACCATGCACTAAAGTAAAGTCAAAATGGATCAAAGATCTGAATATTAAAACAGAGACACTAAATTTGCTGGAAGAAAAATTAGGCAAAAATCTTGACGACATAAGAGGAAGTGTAGAGTTTATGAACAAAAATCAAACTGCATGGGAAATACTTCCCTGAATCAACAGCTAGGATCTTGTCTTTTAAAAAGTTTTTGCATGTCAAAGGAAATCTCCAATAGAGTGAAAAGAAAACACACAAATTGGGAAAATATCTTAGCCAACTGTCCCTCAGACAAAAGACTTCTATCTAAAACATATAAAGAATTTTGAAAACATCAGGCCACTAAAATTCAAGGACCAATCCAAAAGTGGGCATCTGAGATGAATACACACTTCTCAGAGGAAGAAATACAAATGGCAAATAAATATATGATAAAATGTTCAACATCAATGGTCATTCAGGAAATGCAAATTAAAACAACACTGAGATTTCATCTCACCCCAGAAAGAATGACCAAGATTAAGAAATCAACCAATAACAAATGCTGGAGGGGCTCTAGAGAAAGAGAAACTCTTCTCCACTGTTGGTGAGAGTGTAGGCTGATGCAACTGCTGTGGAAATCAGTGTGGAGAGTCCTCAAGAAGCTAGGATTAGAGACTCCATTTGACCCAGCTATTCTTCTGCGTTTCCCCAGAAGAAGTGAAAACATCATTCCACAGTGATATTTGTGCACCCATGTTTATACGAACACAATTTGTAACAGCCAAATCATGGAAACAACCCCAGTGCCTATCAATCAAGGAATGGATAAAAAAAGATGTGGTATTTTTATACAATGGAGTACTACTCAGCTATCAAGAAAGATTGCATTGAGACTTTTATGAGGAAATGGACACAACTTGAGACCATACTCATAAGTGAGATAAATCAAACTCACATGTGTAAATACTGTATTGTCTCTCTAGTATAACAAACTGAAAAAGTATGTATGATCCAAAATCTACAATAAGCCGGGCATGGTGGTGCATGCCTTTAATCCCAGCACTCGGGAAGCTGAGGTAGGTGGAACGTTGTAAGTTCGAGGCCAGCTTGGGCTACAACGTGATCACAAGGCCAGCCTGAGCTACATAGTGCGACCCTGCCTCAAAAAACCTGGGGCTGGGAGTTTGGCTCAGTGGCTTAAGCGCCTGTCTGGCAGGCATGAGGCTGTCAGTTCAATCCTCGGTGCCACAAAAAAAAAAAAAAAAAAAAAAAAAAAATCTACAATAAATACTGTGTAAGGGTAAGAAACTGCTCAAAGAGCAAAAGTAATTGTGATAGGGGAGAGGAGAAAAGAAGGAAGGGAAAAGGAAAAAGACATAAATTTGTATATATGTATACATAAGATAGCTAATATAACTATACTACTAAATGTATTAGTTATTGAAAAAGAACAGTTAATACATGATTAGAACAATTTTACATGTCTATATCTGTTAATCTAAAGAACCCTTTTGAAAATAACGATATGCAATATTGCAACCATTGTCAAATTCCTATCATCTTGTTTTGTAAACCTATAATGCTACTGTACTGGATTTGTTGTGTCTCTTTTGCTTTTTGTCTTTCTTTTCTATGTCTTTTTTCTCTTAAATAAAAAAAAAAAAGATGTGTTCTCTACCTGTGCTAGCTGCAACCAAGGAAAGCAAATGTTATGCACTACAAACATGTACAAAAAAAGGCAGGGTGTCAACAGATGGATGAAGATGAGAGGAGTGGGAAAAGAATGAAAAAGCGGAATTAAAATATATAGTAAATGTATAGCGTATATGTGCCAGTTCCTACAAGGAATTAAACATCATGTACTACAAATTTGTATTAATAAAAAGTTTAAAGTTTTTACCTATTATGTTTCCTTGATAGTATAACAAAATGCCAAAGTGCATATATGATTTCAACTCATTTATAACAGCTTGAACCACATGCAGAATTTGGAATCACCTCCTGCTTCGTGTTTGCCTTGACAATATTTTAGGTGAACCCAGACTGGATTACCTCCCTTGGTTCAACATTTGTAGCTTAATGACTCCCAGGATGTAGAATACATTCCTGTCAAATGGAGTACTTAGTAAAGTTGAACAAGAGCACTGAAAAAATCAGAGTTCAAAGTGACCTTAAAAGTTGGTGATTTCTAAGCCAGTAAAATGCATCTCACTCTGATAAGTAGCTAAAATTTCACTTTTAGGCTCAAAAGTTGGTTCGTATTAGTTTAGAATGATGGACACCATAGATTTGTGAAGGTTTTATTTTAAAATAGGCTTAATGATAAATGGTAAAAGGGCGTTTCTCAAAAACTGTTTCATACAGAGCAATGATCCTCAGTTCCTCGCTTGAAGAACTCAACAGTGGCATGAGAACCAAGGCATAAATACTACCCTGCTTGGCACTTTGATGATTCGCTGGCTTCAGCCCCTGTGGGGTATCTTGGAAACAATCCCATGGATATGCACAGGCTCTTGTAAGTGACAGGTAATTTCTTGCTGATTGAATGAAAGATGTGAAAATGCTTCTAATATTTAGTACAAGCATGAGGTAGTCTACAACGAATCGTGGGAGCACCCAGACAGGAATAATTCTTCACGGTCAGAGCAGCAGGCAAGGCAGTTAAGATGGTTCAAAACTGGGAATATTTAGCTTGGAAATCAGAGCTAAGGAAAAGAGCTATCTAACTAAATTAACTTGACAGTGTCTTTGCCATCCTACAGATACGGCACAGTAATGTGTTTCTCCCACTACTCCTACTGAAATTACCCCTCTCCTAATTTCTACTTACCCTCCAAGATTTTGTTGCAAACTTGGCTCCCTCTTCATACTAACCTGTGGTTTATGCCCAAGCTGGCCCTAATAGCAGTTGCTTCCATAGCAATTGTTGTATCATTTGTCACTATAAAATGCCCCTCTCATAACCTAATTGTTGACTTGGTATTAGCTGCCCTTTAGAATGGAGACAAAATGTATTTTACCATGCTTTGTACCAGAATGAGGATACCTAGGCTTGATAAATATCTTCAAAGAAGTCAGTTAGCCCATTTCTTTTATAAAGACCCCTGTCCTTGAGAGCTGACAAAGTCTCTTCAGTTGTCTTTTGATTTTGCCATCTCAGAAAACAGATTTCTTTCTGAGAAACAAACCTCAACTTCTAACCTTTCTGAGTCTGAATAAAAGGTAGCTCACTTCTCTAGTGAGGCTGCCAGGTTAGACAAAGTTCTGGGTTCCCAAAGGTGGTCCTGGCTCCAGCACAGCCTCTGCCCCAGTGGTAGCGATGTTGTTCTTAGAGAGTCTAGTCACAGAGAACACCGAGCTCTGCATCCTTGTATCCTGAAACTTGTCAAGCTCTCTTGGCTTATCTCCGTGCCCTTTTCGTTTCATCCATTACAAAGCTGCTAAAAGCCTCAGGCAGGGGCAGTAACTGCTCATGCTTGGAGCAACACATCCCGGTTGCTTTTTGTCTTCTGAACACAAGTCCTTCCTGTCAGGCTCGCCTTCATCTTGTTACAAATAAGGCTCAAGAATGGGCCCTGCCCAGGGAACAATCAGCATGTTGGTGATTGCTTTGAAAGCAGTATTATACTAATATGGTATCTCATTAGAACACCTTTTCAGGGAGCTGGAGGTTTCTTCCCAGTCCAAACGGAGATTGTGGTGTTCATTATGTGTTCAGAAGTGCTGCTACTCGGCACCATAAAATGGCCTGAGGAGAGAGACTCTTTTGACCTCTGTAATTGCTACAATATTATGGAAGGTTCTTTCTCCATTTGACCAGAGCAATAAATTTTGCAAAGCTGCACTTTTCTCCTAAAATGAAATTAAAATACGTTAAAAAAAAAAAAAAACTTTAGAAGTCATTTCGGTGGTGCCGCACTGTGCACCCTCTGGGAAGAGCCATACGTTGGGGTTTGTGCTGCAGGGGGTGAAACGCTGGGCCCGTTTGGGAAGATTTCCACCCACTGGCTGGGGCCTGGAGCTGCAGAATTAGCTCATCCAGGGCTCCAGCTCTGGTTTCAGACTCATTAAGACTGTCTTGTCAGGGTAGGTGTGTGATCAGTTTCCGGACTGCAAACTAAGCCCAATAAATTGCTGAACTCGGCTTTAAAAAGTTAATTACCAAATCTGGTGCATGTTGTGCAGAAAAAGGGCAGAAACTACAAATTAATGTGCAGACTAGCAGTTTCTTTTTCAAATTAACTTCAAAAATATAAATATACCACTACCACTGCTTGCTCCCAAACACAGCCTTGATTCATCGCCGAGTTCCCATTTCTTTTCTATTTTTCAGCCAGTATAGGTTCTGTTCTCCTACAGGTGCCTGTGAAGATGTGCTTCAAAACAGGTGTGAGAGGCTTTTCTAGATGCAGTAAAAACTTCCACATTCAAGCTAAGTGCGATGATCTTTTCAGAAAGATGCACTGAGTCCCCACTTGATAAGTTTCCCTGACAGATCCACTTTTATGACAGATATTCCTCGGTGCATTTTGGAGTTTTTGTTTTGCTAAACCGGTGGCATAAAATGTGATTTCTACATAGCATCTACCGCTAGCCAAGTCGTGCATCTGTGCCTGGTGCCTTGGGAGCCATGGCAGGAGGCAAAGTGGCAGGAGCACAGCTCCTCCACACTAGTGGCATTTTGGAAAGGCACCGGGAATTGCCCTGTCCTACTTTGTTTTCCCCTCACCATGGTCCAGGTTTGGACAAGCAGAAGAGGAAGTGAGTCCTGATCTCTTTGTTTCCATCTCTTTGTCTTTATATGTTGAGCATAAATATGGGCCCTTCAACCAGGTGCATTTACACAGTGTTAGCTTTAAGATTAAGCATGCTTGTGAAAGCAAGGCTGGGTCAGAGTTACAGCAGGGTACGAACTAAAACAGTGGAAACTTATTTTTGCTATTCTTGACCTTTGTGGTGCCTAGCATAGGGTCTAGACTAAAAATTAAGGCTGGTTCTCTGTCTTTGTTGGAATTAGAGAGAAAAAGCAAGACAGACATCATGTGCTCCCCCGCAGGTTGACAGCTAGCTCATGAGTCACAGTGTTCCCAGCACGGTGCGCAAATGTGAGGATGCCTGAAGAAAGTGGCGTGGGCCTTCCATACGCAGGGCTCCGGACAGCGTTTTTCAAAGAAGCACCACTTTACTGAGCATAGCCAGACAATTTTTGTATTAATTCCCTAAACGATAGAACAAATCAACTCTTTATACAGTATTTATATTGTATTTGGTATTACAAACAATCTAAAAGTGGTTTAAAGTATACAGAATTGTGTAGGATACATGCAAACACTACATCATCTGATATAAGGAAGCTGAAAGTCCTCAGAGTTTTGTATCCACAGGAATCCTGGCACCAGTGCTCCACAAACAATGAGGCATAGCAGTATCTACCGGTGCTTTGTGGATCGTGAGGATGGAGTACCTTCTGGATGAGGTAATGTTTAAACAAGAAACATTCACATTCTTAATCTTTTGTTTCACATTATGGAACATTTTTCAGAAAGCTACTCTGTTAGGAATTCTTCCAGCCAAAAAGAACAATCATTTCTAGAGTGCCTACTGGGAGACAGGTGTGTGCTAGTTACTCCAGATTGCTGTGTGCAATCCTTCTGTGTTGTTATGTAGAAACAGTCCACATAAGTATAGTTATTCCAATTTAATAGATATAGAAACTGAGGCTAAAGAAATGTAGCTCACTCCCAAAAGGATCGCAGCTGAAAGGTGAAAGCCAAGGCTTCCAGTCTAATTATGTCAAACAGCAAACCCTTGATCCATCCGTACCAACACGCTACACAGCTGAGGGACAAGAGCAATAAAAACATGGCTTTTTTGCAGGAAGAAAAAATACAATCATATCTTCTTCTTCGTTCTTGATTCTCCAAGTACTATCTTCATATTTAGGTCCTTTCCAAAAGGAATCAATACCTCACCATGACTTTTACTTGCTTTATTAAAAATTAGGGGAAAAAAAGGAAAGCCTTAAAATGACCCATTACAACCACCTCCTCCTGTCTTCAATTTACCCTGGAAAGGCTTTGCAGTTGGCTAATGGCTACAACATCAACAAAATAACTTCTCTCTCTTTCCTCATTAAAATGAAGGAAAAAACCAACGGATGCACTGCCTCCTTGTTGACTGGTGGCTCATTACAGAGGCTAATAAGAGAGAATACATTCTCATATACTGATCATTGGAGCTCAGAGCATTTGAGGAGAGCCACCTGCTGAGTAAGTATCCATTTTCGCTCTGACTTTGTATGTATTAGTCTGGTCAATTTCCCCAAGTTGGTCTGATTAGGAAAGTTTTATTAAAACAAATGCAGATGAGACTTAAAGTTAGTAGTGTAAAACAGAAGCCGTGCCTGCACTATGCCTACCATCTGTGCTCTTGGCCAGATGTGCTGGCTACTTGGTAAAGGTCTGTAATGGGGACTGAAGAGAATTCACTAGAACCCTAGGCTCTTCTTTCCTGCACACAACTGGACTACCTTTCCCAGTGACCTCTGCCACCAGCTGCCATCTTGCCATCTTCCATCTTTCTGAAGGTGATGATATTAGCTACCTTTGAATCCCCACAATAAAATATGAACAGCCATATATTTGTTATGAAATGAGCATTCTCTCTCTCTGTCTCTGACTCTCTCTCTCTCTCTCTCTCTCTCTCTCTCTCTGTGTATGTCTCCCAAATTACTAACTTCTGAATAAGTTCATGGACATCACTGCTCCATACTCCCCAAAAAAGTCACTAATAAAACTTTCATTGAGAAAGAAGTAAATTTTTATATATTCTATGCTTGTGATGCCAAGGATTGTCTGTTAACCTTATATAGTGCTGTTAACCGTAGATAGTGCTACTTTAATAGCTATTTCAGAGACACATGAGGTTTTAGTTTTAGGAAAAAAACTTAGAATAAGCATGCAATCACATTTCAAATTACATGTATAAAAATCCTGAAATAAATATATCAGTCTACACAGCTATCTAATTATTGATATAAGTTTGTTCCTTAACAAAGAGAAATTGACATTTGTACACAATTTGATTAGAAACTTATCATGTAATGGGTTGTAATGGATGTTCCATGGTCTTAATGAAAATGAAAACATCACCAAATTTAATACAGATACCTGAAAGATTTATTTAGAAATCATTTCTTTAACATCAAAAAAAGCTTCCAGATGTAATTTATAAATATATGAGCTCAGGACAGCAGCTAAGTAAAATAAATAAGGCAAGAGAAATAAGGCCACTTTACAGCCATATTTCTGAAATTCTCCATTATCTTAGTAACTTTTTCATCAATGGGACATCTCCAAATTAAACCAAGAGAGGTTTATTTTGGCTTACATCTGTAGAGATTTTCATCCATAGTCTGCTGGCTCTGGGGCAGGGCAGCCTGGCAGAAGGTGGTGGAGGAGACACAGCTTGTGATATGGTGGCAGGAAGCAAAGAGTAATTAAGGGAGGAGGGAGGAAGGGAAACAGACCTTTCCAGGCCACGTCCCCAGTGGCCCTCCTCCTCCAAGCAGACTTCACCTCCCAAATCACATGCATTAATAAACTCATGAGTGGACTGCTCTACTCATGAGTATCACTTCCCCATGGCCCAGTCACCACCCAAAGTGTGAATTATCAGTGGTGAACATTTAGATATAAACCAAGACAGCCACAAAATTTCTTTGGAAGATTGAAGTACAGATCTATTAGAATTGAGTTAGGATAAAGTAAAAAAGAAAAACTTTAAATTTAGTAGGCGTATCATTGCAGACTTCAAATTACTTGTTGAAAATAAACACCTCAAGAATGACTATGTTTAATTCAACAACAAAAAAATTGAAGGATGATGTTAATAAGTCATTTTACAAAAGTAACATACGAATAACATCTAAGATATGTCAGAACTTTACAATTCAGTGGCTTAAGTAGACAATTTCAGTATAGTGTGGTAAGAATCACCCAAAGAGGTATGCATAGGATGCTACAGAGATTTCAAGAGTTCACAGGATATTAACAAAAGAGATGAAAGCACAGCTGAATCTTGGTGGTCAGGAATTTGTGTTTTGGTAAGTGTAAACTAGCAGTAAGCAATGAGAGGAAGACAGCAGACTGACCCTACTATTTTTCTATTTCATTTTGCTCCAGACCCATTACAGGTCAGAAAATTTACATGTGCAAATTCATTGTATAATTTTCTTTCTTTTTTTTTTTTTTTTTTTTTTGAGAAAAGGTCTCACTTTGTAGTTCAGTCTGACCTTGAGCTCACTTTGTAGCCCAGGTTGGCCTTAAACTCATAAGGATCCTCCTGCCTCAACCTCCCGAGTGGTAGAATTACAGGCATGCACCACCATGCCTGTCCGTTTTATAATTTTTATTAAGGAAAAATCTGCAAAAAGATTGACATCCTGAAAAAGAGCCCCAATCAGATCAAGTGTAAAAATTTCCTGCTCTATAGGGAAACATAATAAAATTGAAGACTCAAAACACATGCAGGAAAGGAGGTGCTATTAAACTCGAGCACAGAGTGGAGTGGAGTCTGCTGGGAGCCTCAAGTGGGGGAGCTTCCATAAATATATTCGGCTTACCTGTGACAAATTCTGGATATGGAGCGTTCAGTCCAAGCCGGCTCTATAAATTCATTACAGCAACACAGATCTTCAAATGCTCATTCTTTCTTCTCTCTTCTCACAGGAAAGTCGTACACAGCCATGGTTAACTCCAAGTACTACACTGTCACATAAAACTTTCCAAGTAGAGGGCAAGAGGAGCAGAGAAATTTCTTCTTTGCAGGTAATACAGGTATTTCTTTTATAATGTAAAGATGGGGAAAATCTTTCCATGAAACAACAATACTTTCCCATAGTTCATACATTCTTTGCAGTCAAATTTGTGCTGAAATTCAGTTCTTGACCAAGCACAGATGAAATCAACAGAGCCTATCCTGATTAGTATATTAATATTGTGAGACTAGACTCCAAAACTTAGCTCTTCAAAATTAACATTCTTGCTAGGGATTTAGTTCAGTGGCTTAAGCACCTGCCTGGCAGGTGTGACATTGTGAGTTTGATCTCCAGTACCAAAAAAAATATATAAAAAATTAAGATCCTCATAGTAAGAAATAAAGGGCACATATAAGGGTACCAGTGGATAACATTTTGTATTAGACAAAGAGACTTGGACTTAGACTCAAGTGACATAGAAGCTGGATATGGCCTGAAATTGTTGAGAAATTTTCTATTAATACTGTTTTGAAATTATGAGGTCCATGCATCATTTCCCTGTTTTCAGTTTGTGCTTAACAGTATTTATAGCTTACACTAGGAATATAAAACAGAGGTACTAGTGGAGTAAGACCCTGATGACTTTCTGATCCAATAAGTACAGGGGTCCTCAAAAAATAAGATTTCAAATTATTAACAAATACCCATCATTAGCATTTCCTTCTCTGGTAAGCATTACCTAGGGTGAACGCCTGTAGTTGGAACTTCCATTCACAAGGACACTTAGGGATCTTTGAATATGTACCCATGAAAGAATAAAAAACAAGCTAAAACAAATAAACCAGAAAAAAAAATTCAAGATTCCAAGTGAGGTGAAGTCAAAATGCATAAATTTGTTATATTCAGAGGATTTCAACCAATTATTGAGTACATTCATGAAATGAGAACAGAATGCTAAGAAAACAAAAAGCAAAAACAAACAAAAATTGTTAGAGATTTTGGAAAATGAAAAGTAAAGTCATAACTGTAAGAGCAAAGACAAGTTAAAAATAGGAGGTTTAGTTCTCATTGTGGAAAACAAGAAAATGGTTTCCTTCCTTCATTTTCTTAAAGCATTTACTTTAGAAATTAGGTAGTTAGAAATCATTTATCTTATTGTTACGTATAAGGCTAAAGAAGACTCTAAGTTTACTACCCAGGAATGTCTTTCTGGATAATCTCTTTGACCTGTCAGTTAAATGTACACATCCAGAAAGACAATCCCCATTTTCCAGATCACTAGGAATGTAACTTACATGAGTTGACCCCCATCAAACTGCAAAACTACCTACCTACCTTCTGTCATAAAGATATGAAAAGCTGGACAAAGTGGTTTTTCTTTTTGGATAAAGGCAGTTGAATAATCCAACTAGATATCTCAATCACCTGGTGAATTTAGGATAAATATTTTGTGACAAATGGTGTTCTATATGCTTTTATATGAAGATGACCATTTTTCTAGGCATCTCTATGCAGTGAGGGTATCTTGTGGGCTATGTTAAAAGGGTGGGGTTTCATCCTATTTTTGAAAGCCTTAGCAGAGAGTGTGCATGTGTGTGTATGTGTGTGTGTTTGTGTATGTCATATGTATATTACACTCTGGTTTAATGCTTATGCAATGATAGAGAACCCATGCCTGTCCTTGTCATGGTCCAGGACAGTTTATATTTGTAATCCCAAGGAGGTATTATTGAAATTTTAATCAGCTAATTCCAGTCTAACACTTTCAGTGCAACCCATGGCAAGAAGAAAGACACTGAGACATATATACAGTGGTGGGGAGCCAAGAGCCCCTAAGTCCAGCCAAGATAGTGGTTCACTAGAACAAAGGCCTTGCCCAAAGCCCAACCCGGGTTTTATTAACTCCCCATAAGAGGAGTGGTTTGAGGATAACTGACAGTGAGGGTGGCAGAAACTATGTGACTGCCATGACTACCATGAGCTGGGTTAGGTGGGAGGTCTGAGATCACATCTGCGATATGCAGAGGGCAAGAAATGCAGAGAGAGCGATCTGCATAACAACTGAGATAGCAGCTAATAATTTGGGGTCTGTGCTTCAGCTCTGATGCACAATCCTTTTTGCCCTGGGAAGTCACAGCCTCTTTCTCGAGGCTCAGTCCCAGCCAACAGTGTGGATCATGGCTCGCCATCCTGCCTGGCTCAATTATGTATTTCGGGAGTCACTGGGTGGGATAACACTAACCTGTCTTTGCCTTAGAGATTATATATCAGCTCCTCAGCCAGCTCAATTTACATCTCTTAAGGCCAATTGAAGGGGCAAAGAAATAACCTAGCCAGCTCTGTACATATCAATGCATGGAGATAGGGCCAAGTTTATCCAAAATGGAGATAGTTGCTCCTCTTTTCAAGGAGAGTTAAAGAGAGTTGTCTCTGTGGTTCCCCACACTGAATAACACCATTTTCTCTCTCTTCCACTCTTGTAAAGATGTTTTCTAAAAGGATACCATGGAAAAACTCTGGCTGAAGTAATGATTGAAATGATTGTAAAGATGAAGAGACCTTAGGGACAACAGTTCTCAGGTTCCTCAAAACCACAGTCAAGGTTAGGGCAGGTTTTACAGGATAACAGTCAGCGGAATGGACAATAAGTTATTCTCAGAGATGTTAGCTCTGGCTGCTGTGTTCCCCTTTCCCTGATAAGATTGCTTAAACTAGGTCAACATGTGTGATGAAATAAAACCACCCCATTCCATCTCTGACTCCTGCCAAAATTGCTATACAAGTGTTGCAAGTGCATTTCTTCTGCACCTTTGTTCTCCTGTCCTTGAGTTACTAATAAATAAACTCCGAGGTTTCAGCCCACTGGTGTTTCCCTGAAGCTCTCTCATGCTGAAGAAGGAGTCTCTCTGGGCCTCTTGGTAACTAAATGAAAATCTCATTGCTGAATAATCTGTCATCCTCTGTGCCACCACAGTCACATCCTGGGATACATGTTTATTTTAATTATAGTTATGCAATGTAACTAAGGAACAAATTTAAAGAGTTAGAAGAATGAGCCCAGAAATTCTCTCAGAAACATGTTGAAGAAACTATGTGACAAAAAGTTAATTGATATAAAAGATATAGATTATATGTTTAATAAGATTTTTTTAAAAAAGCAAATATAATTTATGTAGAATATAATAAGGAGAAAGAACAAGTTTTTAACATTAAAGGAAAATGTAAGCTTATAAATTAAAAATGGTACTAAATTCCAAAGAAAATAAGTGGAATAGAATTTCAAAAAATGACATTTAAATGCATTAAGTTATATTTTGGAACATCAATAAAATGGTAAAACCCAAAACGTGTGCATAGAAAAAAGAATTTGTAATCATGTTAAAAAGATAAAATAAATCATTAACAGCATTATAGATTTTGGAAGGTAATTAGTAATTGAATCATTCCTATAGTGATGTGAGAAAAAAATGATCTCAAACCTAAAAAAGTATAACGAGGAAGAAAGTAGCTGGGAAAGAAATTTCCACTCATGAATATTCATAATTTTTTTTACCAACATACTCTAAAAAATTACTTGGGTCCGCATAACACCTAAATCAAAGTAAATGCAGGAAAAATAAAATGTAAGTGTTAAAATACTAATAACAAGCCAGGCATGGTGGCATATGCCTGGAATCTCAGCCCTTGGGAGACCGGGGTGGAAAGATAGCTGAGAATTCAAGACCAGCCTGGCCTACAAAGTGAGTGAAAGGCCAGCCTGAATTGCAAAGTGAAACTGTGTCTTAAAAAGACGAAAACAAACAAACAAACAAAAAGATACTTGCAACAGTAAAACTTTGTGTTATGTCATGTAAAGAAGCAAATTATGAAATAAAATACAAAATGACCTCAGTACAGAAAGTGGTAAAAGAAAGGGGAAATTAGTACTAATATTACGAGCCTCTTCTCTTATCTAGGGGAACATATATACAGAAATGGATATAGACAGACATATATCATATAATAGTATACATTAATTAAAGTGACATTGAAAATGTATATTACAAACTTTAATCATCAGTAGCAGAATAATTGAAGTATGTATAACTGATTAGCTATCACAGGGAGAAAATAAAGCAATAACTTGGTTAATCACACAAAATCGGGGAGAACTATGTGCCTTCTGTGGACCCTCCATGTTGGGGCGAGAGGCCGCAACCACAAGCAAGCCCGCCTGCCCCCCTGGTGAGTCTGCGCGACCTTGCGGAGCCCAGGGGGAGAACTATGTGCCTTCTGTGGACCCTCCAAGTTGGGGCGAGAGGCCGCAACCTCAAGCAAGCCCACCTACCCCGCTGGTGAGTCTGCGCAACTGGGCGGACTCCAGGAGGTGAGAAAGAGTTGTGTCCCATAGGCCTGCTGGCGCGCGGGCTATGAATCAAGGCCCCCCCCCGCCCCGCCCCCGCCGAGCATCCTGCTTGTCTGGAGGACCTGCTGGGTTCATGGCA
>RJWM01000255.1:59358-249987 GCA_004363535.1 Dasyprocta punctata
TTTTTTTTTTTTTTCTTCTTCTTCATTCCACATCCTGTTTGCATTGGTTTTACTGTGTTTTGTTTTAGGTTTGTTTTTGCTATGCCTGATGGAATGGTCAACTATTCTGAAAGTAACTAGATATAGTATAGTAGCTATTGTTTTCATAGTATCTCTCTCTGAAGTTCTGTGCCCATTCTACTGCTTTGTTTTGATTGTTCTGTTATTTTTTGTTGCATTTCACTATCTTTGAAATAAAAATTAAAAAATAAAAATAAAAATAAAAAATCACTATTGCTTAGCAAAAAAAAAAATAATAATAATAATCACACAAAATCCAGAAGAAAGAAGAAACTAACAACAAAATAAAATAACCAAAAATAAGAAAAACAACTCTAGAATGTATGCATGTATTAAAACATTCTTATTGTATCTCATAACAGACAATTTAACATAAAATAAAACAGTAATAAATCAAGTCAGTAAACATAAAATCATATTCACAATAGGTTTAAATAGATTAAGTTCTCTATTAATCAAACATTTTCTGTTCAAATAAAAATGTATTCAAATTACAGTGTGATACCTAAAACCATGTGGCAGGACACCTGTGAAGATAAGCAAATGGGAAAGAGAGAGAGAGGGAGAATTAAAAAAATATAGGCAATTTGAAAAAATAAAATTCAAAGTGAAATATAGTGAGTAAAACAGGTGATTGAGATAGATTAAAGAAGGATAGAACTGAATCAAAACAACTTAAATATTGTATCGTGGCAGAGAAGTATGGCCGAGGACAAAAAATTCACGGCATGGCAGAAGGAACCAGGGAAGAAGACGGAGGGAGAGAGGAGACAAACCCTTCCAAACCACGCCCCCACGACCCACTTCCTCCCAAATCACACTCAGCTATCAACTCACCGGGCAACTGATGATTATCACGCCTCCATGATCCCATAGCCTTCTGAAAGCCCCAAATATGAGCACATGAGGCTTTGGGAAGTGCTGACTATAAATCCTAACAGGTAGGAAATGGAAAAAGAAGCCTGACTGCAAAGAAATAGAGTGGCTGTTATCATGGAGGTTACAGTTAGAATTGGAGTGATTTACTAGTGTGATTGTTATTGGCATTAATCAGAACATATGCAAAAATCATGACTTTTAATGCCAACTTAGGTTTTTCTGACTGGTCTTATTATTCTAGCAGTGAAACAACTGTTCTTTAACTTCACTTATCTTTTTAGTAGGAAAAACATTTAATGGGCATTTTGAAAGAAGAGTCTTAACCTGAAAATGAGAACAAAAGGAGAAAGAAAATGTTCTAAACAAGACTTTGCTTCAAAGTAGAAAGTCATAGATTTGTAGAAACCGGAACAGAAGACCCTGAAGTTTGACAATGAGAGGCTGAAAAGGGAGGCATAATCTGAAGGAGTTCATGTTCAAGAAGATCTCCACATCCTATGTCAGAAATGACAGCTGAAATTCCTGTGAAGAGATGCAGGTGACAAATTTTACAGGCTGTCATATCTAATGACACCTATTTTTAAGATCTTCTGCATTCTAATTCCCTTTTCAAAATCTTAATTCCTTTGAAATTAAACATAATAACTTCTATTAGTTATGTCTTGGAAGCATACCGTCAAGCCTCTCCTGAAGTACTGGAGCAAGTAAGCTGAAAAAAATTCAGACCACCAGATCAGAAGTGACTGGGGAAGGAGCGAGCAGCCCGCAAGGGTGGAAGGCACAGGTAGCACTCTGGGTGTGTCACCTTCCCCCACAGGGACAGCCGGAAATATGAAAGGGGAAGGCATAATCATCATGAGAATATAGTAACTTTCTGGAGGAAAAAATCTGTATATCACAAATATGGAAATATTTTAACATTTGGGTGGCATCAGAAGGTTAGAAAACTTGGACTCTTTCAAGTTGCCTTTATTAGTAGTGTTACAGAATTTGATTTCTGAGTTCAAAAATGTGTATTTTGTGAACAGCCATTCAGGAGATCGTGCAACTTTGATGTTAAGCGAAAACTGGTTTTCAATGAAGGTAGGCAATTAACTAAAAAAAAAAAAAAAAAAAAAAAAAAAAAAAAAAAAAAAAAAAAAAAAAAAAAAAAAAAAAAAAAAAAAAAAGAAAAGAAAAGAAAAGGACAGTAATCAAGTCTCAGTGAGTTGGAGAAACAGGTACGCACATCATCTTCCGCCCTCAATTTTCCCTGATACACCACAGCTCTTACATTACCAGAGAGAAAAAAGCATTTTTTCCCAACTGATGACCTCCAGGGATGTCAGGCATGAAATAATTGCCATGTATCAATTACCAAATGGATATAGGACACAACTGCGTATTTTCCTTAGCACATGGCTCAGGCACTGGGATGCGTGCTGGGTTGGTGTGCATGCTGCTGAAGCCAGCACAAGTTCCCAAGTTCGCTATAAGAAGATTCTGTTCTTTGACTCCCAAAGGCATCCATTTAGGGAGGAGGAAAGACTCCAAAAAACTTTTCTTCTAGACTATGTTCACTGCTGAAGTCAGTTGGGGTCTGCACGGATCAACAAACTCAAGCACTGGGTCTCTTGGAGCCTTCCCTTTTCTCTGATCCTCGCGATGCCCTGTGGATTGATTTCTAAGGTATGACTATTCTTCAAAGGCTCGGTCTCTAGCTTAAGAATGCAAGTTAAGCAGGGATTTTATAGGAATTTTTTAGCTTTGGGAAATAAAACATAAGAGACCCCCTGCCTCTTACAGTCTTCTGCAAATCTCCATCTCTAATAGTTTTTCCCCTTCAAAGCAAATTTCTGACAACATTATAATGTGAAGGCTCCAACCGCTGTGTGTCTAATTATTCTCCACCATTGAGGCACAGCTCGGAGTGGAATGATTAGCAATATTTGTTGTCAGGCTGTCTCTGGGAGATGACAGTTTATATCAAATCAGGATGTGTCAAAATAGGGGAATATGCCAAGGTGGAAATTCAATCCCACAGTTCCCCAATGTGGCTGAAATGTTCTGAGAAGCCCGTGACGTTAATGTGCTTTCGGCTTAGAGAGAAGAGCGGGCCTTTCCTGGCAGCCCGACTCCTTTTTGTACCGCCACCCACGGACTGATAAAGCAGCAGCTCATTTGCCCAAAGCCGTTTGCTGTGAATGTTCAGAGCCTTGCTCCGGCGCTCCCCACCTGTTCGCTCTTCCGCCCTGTCTCTGCCAACTCACAGCTCCCGGCTGAACTCTTCAAACTTAATACACCCTCATGCCTTCTGGACTTTCAGTCTGCTGAGCATCTGCCTGGCAACTTTCTCCATTGAACTCCAACTTGAACTTGGCCTCCATCCATTCCTTCCATTCTACCTTAGCTGGGAAACTCCCAGAAATCAAACACCGATGCTGGTGATTTGTGTAGTGCTATGGCATGTCTTCCCTGATACTCCCGTGACAGCACATAGTATCATTCTAGTTGTCTAAATGCTGTCCACTAGAAAATGTCTTACTCATAATAAAAATTCTATGTTCAGTATACATACAAGTGAATTCTTCCAAAAATATATGGGAGTAATACATCTTTCAGCAATTCTTTTATAAAATACAGAAATACTAATACATTTTAAAAATACAGTGGTACATAGATTCATGAAATTAATTTGTTCTATGATTTTGAAAAACATGTCTGTGTTTCTGTTTGTGTGGGAAAGATGGCTGTTGTCATGTTAGACACTGATGTAGCATTTGCAAACAAGCAAACAAAAAAAAAGTACTTTGCTAAATGCTTCTGTTTGTGAAGTAAATTGCAAACAAAATTGTTCACGAACTGAGGTAACACTGAACTGAAGAATTGTTACTTATATTTTGTGAGGACAGCATAAACTTGTTCAGTGGACTGAATGTTTGTATCTCCTCCAAAATCCAAATATCAAAATCTCCTAAATTCCAGGGCAATGAATCAGGGGATATTACCTTTAGAAAACAATTAGACATTCAGACTAGAATCCACACGAATAGAATGAAAGAGACCATGAAGAACTTCCTCACCCCTTCTGTCACCCGGCCATGTAGGGTCAGAGGGAAGATTGCTATTTATGACCAGGAAATGAGCAGAACCAGAACCAAAACCAGACACAGAACCTTCCAGTACATTTATCTTAGATTTCTCTACCTCTAGACAGGTGAGGAAAAAAGTTTTTATTATAAGCTACCACAGTATACAGTGTTTTTGTTATAGCTGCCCTAATATTTCTCCTCCACCTCTGCCTCCTCCTCCTAATTTTCATCTTTTTTTCCTAAATAAATCATTTGACATTTACCGAAAAACTATGATACAGAGTCACATGTCAATTTACCTCATTTTTTAATAGTTTTAATCTCCATTACCTCCACTGTGGTAATGGTGTCATGAATATTGGCAAGTGTTCAAATTCATCAAATGCTACACTTTACATATGTGCAGTATTTTGCATATCAGTTATTCCTCAGTATTATTTGTAACCTATGCAAAAACAAGGCAAAACCAAACAATTCATAATGATAGGAGTTAGTGGTTATTTCCTTTCTACTACCTAGTTATATTTCCGAAGTACTGTTTAGCACTTGGTGTCACCCACTCTTTCTGGGCACCATAGAAGAATCATAGCTTACCTCTCTGCTTAGAATGGCATTTACAATCCCCTCTTATCAGTTCTAGTTAGGTAAAAAAAGACAATCAAGCCACCGCCTGCCTGACTTCCCTCTCCAAATTTGATTTCATTTTTCCTATATTGCTGGCCCACCCCAATCTTGCTTTTCAGTACTTATCAGCAAAACAGAGACAGGACGATCTACTGAGATAAGATAAGGAGAAGCAAAGATTCCAATTGTTCTTGAACCTCTTCGACCATTTCAAAAAGGGGAGTATGAAATGCATAATGCCTGCTAATACCATGTCCCTTATCACCCCTCTCTCCTTTTCAGAGTTCATCAACATTCCTGCTTTCTCCCGCTATGGTAATCATAGGTATTCCAAACAAAGGAGAATCATCAAATGTGAGAATTAGTGTGACTAAGCAGCTTCTCTTAATTTAGCTGACACAATAGACAGATTTTTGGATTGTGTTTTAGAGAGTGACATCAGCAATTAGCATATAAGATACAATTTGACCATGCAACCAGTGTTTGAAATTCAGCAAACTGCAGGAAAGCTATCCTCTAACCAAAGAAGTAATTCCTTCTTAATAGACAAGGATGTTTTCCTTCTATGTAGTTTTAAAATGTTCCACACGGTCCATACTAAGATAACACACATTACAGGTGATCATTCAATATCTTGGGATGGTTACATTTCTAGGCTACCAATTCTTAGTGTGTTTCCTCTACCTGGAATTTCTCAGAAACACTTCCTTCTACCTTATCACTCACAAGTCAGTTTTCCCACACCTCTCAATGAGCCACTAGAAAACAGTTCCATAATCCATCTTTGAAATCAGCAGTCGTGAATCAACTCCTTACCCAACCCCATCATCCAACCTGTTCAGTAGAACTGGAGACTGGGGGTTGGGTTGCCCTCTCCTCTGTCAGAGGATACACCATTCCTGATATTTGATGGAAAATAAGACCTATTTCCTTCTACTGAAATTACAGACACCACCATTGCCTAAAATAAGGTGAAAAAACTATTACAGGGTATTTTCTTCTTCATGTTGCACTCAAATTTTCTACAATGTACTGTGTAATCCGAATCTGTGGGTTGTATGTGTTCAGCATTCTGAATTCCTTGCTCTGGAAAGTGGAACTGCAAAGACATAAAAACAGAACACATCAAGATTTTTCCATGTGTCTTTGAGCACCCTTGATATCAGCTGAGTCATTCATAGTCCCTCTCATTGTTTGCTGCCTAAAGCTACTCATATAAATGTAAGTCATTGTCTTACCTTTGTGTTGTGAGGTTATCTAATTTCTTTTCCCAGATGCACATCATGCCTGTTCTGGTTTTGTCTTTAAAATAAATCTGTTGCCTAAAGCTAAATATACAGTACTTTGAACATGGCAATGAAGCTATTTTTAATTTGTCCTTTTGTTTTAATTATGCTGCTGGTTTTATTTTGTAGGTGAAATTTGCAACATTCTTGCTGCCACCTACAGACACCCCTGAGAACCATCTGGGGTGGCAGAGTAGGTAAAGAATTACCTGTGTATCTAGAAATAGAGATTTTGCAGCCTTTCTAACCATGATTTGTCAGCCTGGATATGAGGATGTTGAGAATATTTTTTAAACAATATCTATATCTTTATTTATTTCATAAAAATAAAAATATCTGCAAGATCCTCATAAACTCAGTAAATAGGACAATCTCTGCAAACAGAAAGAATTCACCCGGGGATAGTACAGGGAAAATTCTACACAAATGTGTTCTTAATCGTTTCTATAAGTAATAAAATCAGCATGTTTATGAAAAACCTAAATACATAATTGATCAAAGCAATTTTCAGTTTCAAATTTATTAGCTATGGAAATAGCTGATGTGAAAGAAAGGTTAAGAGAAAAAAAACCAGCTAAGTCTTTTAAAGAGTAATTCTCTCTCATCTTGACAACTATTACTAACTACACTGAGCTAACTGAAATTAAAGCACACAAAAGAAAAGCAGGAAAGAAGGATCAGCTCTTGGGAGACCATTTAAGACATACACAAAAAAAAGACAGGATGAAAAAGATCATGCTAGAGTCTCATAACCTTCTCCCGGCTCTTAGTCCTCTATGAGGGCATAAAAAAGTCCATTCTTGTGCAATTAGACTCTGTTCTCTCTTTGGGGTTCTGGCTTCAAAGCAACAAGGTGGTTTACTTTTGGAGTATGCTGTGGACTAAATAATGCCATGTGGCCCACTCGCTAATTTCCTTAAAAATGCTTACCATTCTTCTATCCAGTAACCATCATCTCTTAGAATGAAAATTAATACTCAATCCGTGATGAGGACCTGTGCCACTTTCTTAATCATTAAGATTTTCATCTCTTGTCTTAGAATATTATTTTCAAAAAATACATAGCAATGCTTGAGCCTTGAAGAGAGAACATGTGTTTCTGTGGAATTTCATTTTATTTTTCTGTTTAAAGGTTTTTGCTTTTTTTTCACCCAAGAAACTAGCATTCGTTTATTATTTATTCAAGACACTAGCCTCCTTTATTGCGGGCACTGTGTTTTGTGCTAGAGATTTAGAGATAAAACTGGCAGAGCCTTCTCTACAAGAAACATTCCCTCTTCTAGAGGTAACAGAAGCAAGGAAGTGCAGCAGAGTGATAAGGATTATTGTGGAGGCAGGGGCTGGCACAATGTCTTACCACAGAGGAAGGACACATCGCTGCTTCTGGGAAAAATCCCTGAAAGGCAAAGGCATGAGAGGAAAACCAAACGTACCAAGCAGAAGTCATAGCGTTCCACTGACCATTGCTTTCAGTTCTTCCTTTCTTTCCCCTCTGCCTCCTCCTCCTCCTCCTCCCTTCCTTCCTTCCTTCCTTCCCTCCTTCCTTCCTTCCTTCCTTCCTTCTTTGTATCCAAAGGGTTTTGAAAGCATAATGAAAATGTTGGCAGGACTGTCTTGACAGTATCAACTAGGACCTAGAGTTTAGTACTTGATTTGTCAAAGAACACTTTCATTAATAATTCATTACCAATGTTTTCTCCATTCTAATCACTGAAATAGCAAATGTTCTAGAAGTATGGAACAGTCAAGCCTTCCCCATCACAATTTCCTCCACAAGAGGAAAGAGATGTACTGCTCATCAGTATAACTATTAAATAAAGGATGTTCTATTACCTAGATAGACATCAACTCTGTGAAATCCCTCAAATTCTTGTCCAAATACTAAATCTTGCTGATCTTTTTATTTCCCACTTAGTATTCCTCTACTCCAATTAGTTATAAAATTTTAGCAATGTTAAGGTTAATTAATTACAGACTATTACCATATCTATAATATTTTACTCTCTGAAATTTAAACTTTTTCACATTATAGAAAATAATAGAACTAAAAATAATTTATTTCAGCAGTCATGTTTTTAGAAACATCTGCATACTAAGGCCCTATGAGACACTGTACTAGATGTAGTCCTTGGAAATACTTCTTCTCCATAAGGAATTGTTCAATTGTGCAGGGAAAATGTTAAAAATATTGTAAGTTATACACAGAAACAGTAGTTTGGGGTTGGAAAAATTTTGAAATTGATAAAAACTGTCATTGCTCTATCTAAATGATCTCCTAGTACACTGTCCCAATTTTCCCAACGCATCTTCTGTATCTCTGCTATACATGATAATTTCTAGATCACCGAATAATAATCCTGCTAAAAACTCTGTCTCCCTTACTGTGAAGGAGCAAATGAGCCAATGAGATGGGAATTTTATGTATTATGTTTCTTAGCATGATGTGAGATTTCCCTGAACCAAATAGAGAAAGCACTCTTTACCCCAATGAAATAATCATTTCTGCTGGGCCATCAGACACCACAGGTGACCTGTGCAAAGAAATTTAGCAACCCTAAAATTGCACAGTATCGGAATCCTTGGCAACTCCATGTCTGAATAATAATGTCTGTTCATAAGATCAAATGGTAGCTGTTGTAATGCTGGCCATACAACAGAAGATCAGAGAATAAACATATTAGTGTGTCCTCAAGTAGTCTGGAAAAGTTTCCTGTAAACAGAAAGATTTGAATAGTTCTTTAAGATGGGTTATGATTTGAACCACCAGAAAGGGACAAGCTTCAGGGACGATCCCAGGGCTATTCAGATAGAGAAAAAGTGAAAGCAGAGAATGAGCATAGTAGATGTGGGGTACAAATGACTTTTCAAAAAGAAATTAAATGAAACATACCAAGTTTACCAGTTACTTCTAAAAACTCTAGTTAACTTTCAGAACATCCAGTGGACACTGACTATTTTTCTCATAACATGAAGAAAAGTGCTTCTTTCAAATAAACATTTCCTAGTTAAATGTCTACCTAATATACAAAAGAGATATAAATCCATAATATTTGGTCATTTTCATAATTATCTCCAAATACAGTATTTGATTTACAGTAATAAGGCATAAGAACTTCTCTTATATTTGAATTATTAAAGTCATATCCTAAAGCAGATTTTAATTAAAAATGAGAACTAGGGAATGTTTGAAACAAATTCTGCTGGGTTTTTATACAAAGAGCAAACAGACATGAGATGCTTTGACCTTACTCTAATATTCCCCAAACTCATTGATTTCTGACTTCGATCAGACTATACTGATTGGGTTCTGAATGCTATTAACAAACTATGCTTAATTTAAAATGGCATTTATAGTTTTAGGAAGAGAAAACATTGAGCATACAAATGCTTTGTTGTTCTGTTTCTGACATATCTAATCAGATACTTATTTTCATTCTTTTATTTTGCAATAATATAAGCATTTAGGACTATGATTTTTCCTCTAAATTCTGTTTTAACTCTGTCTCATAGGTTGTTGTGTTGTTGTTTTTGGAAACTCTGAAATTTAGGTGTAATTTTTTAAAAACTGGAAACAAAAAGAATATCATGTCTAATCTTACATTAGAATTAGAAAATGCATTTTCTACATCATTTTTCACTTTTAGATCTATAGCTTTTATATTCTAAGAATGTTTTCAAATGTCACATGTGCAGGATTTTTATTTTTTAAAATAATGTTTATATACATATATATATATCTTCTTGATTAGTTTGTGAAGAAATACTATATCTATGAGCGTATTTTGGTCCATTTGCTCTTTATTATTCTAAGAGTAGTGAATAGAAGTCTTTGATCATTTTTAAAAACAGTAAAATATTGGATTGTGAGTAACTTGTTCCATGAATGTTCTACAAGATGAACAAACATTTCTAATGAATTTTAACTTGATAACCAAGGAATGCCTGATAATATGAGTTGTCTGTGATGCCCAAAGTCACATAACCACAGCTGAGTCAATGCTTCCTCTGTCCCTCCCCCCACCCCCGGGACTGCAGGTGATCCTCCGCCAACAGCAAGAGGTTATGGAGGAGATCATCTCATCTGCAAAGGAGGAGGAGAAGCAGGTGGAGGAAACCCTCACTTCAAATGAAATTAAACAGATGGGGAAAATGTGATAAGCAATGCAAAATTTTGTAGGAAATCACCACCAGAATGAGGCTGTAGCAGTGTGGTAATGAGGCTGTTTAACAATAGAATGCCACATTTCTGTGAAATTCTCAAAAGAAGACAAAAGCAAGTGTTAGTGGATAGGTTTCTCTTTAAAGCTGCATAAAAAAAAGGTTTTGTTGACCCAGTAGATAGCAATAATTCCAATAATGATAGTGAAATCATCTTACACAGCAACCCTCTCCTCCTTTGGCTCCCTCACACCAGCCACGAAGGTTTTCAAAGGTAACTACAGGCTAATGTGTTTATTTTTCTTTGTATTTTCTTTATTATTTTGCATTATATTACTACATTGTAATCATTGTTACATGAATATCTTTGGGTTGTGGAATGAATCATCTGAGCTTCCATTATTTCTTATGGGAAAATTTACTGTGATATATAAGTGATTTGAATTACAAGTATGTTTCCAGGATGAATCATGTTCACAAACCAAAGCCTTACTAGATTTTTTTTTTTTTTTGAATCTTGAAATTGCAGGAACATCATGTCTAGTTTTATTATGTTAGAATAAAAAAATGCACTCTCTACACAATTTCTCTGTTTTAGATTTATAGTTTTTATACACTAAAAGTTTTTAAATATCATATATAGAATTTTTTATTTTTAAAATAATATGTTCCATCTATCTTCTTGTTTTGGTGGTTATGGAATACTATATTCTTAAATATGTTTTGTTCATTTGTTTGATATTAATCTAAAAGTAGTGAATGGAAATCTTTGATTATTTTTAAATATACAGTTGGCATATCATGTAATTGCTGACTTAAAAAATTTACAGGGATTCTATTTGGCACCTAGGTGGTCAAAACTGCTACATCTTTGTTTCGAAATGTACTTCTTAATGCTAAAAACTGCTCCGTGAGTCACAAAACTACTTTTTGAATTGAGTAATATCTGAAACTAAGTTGGTCGTGTTTTCTTCATGTTCACATTGACCTAGATATCTCTTTACCTTAACTACCTCCTTCCTCTCTCTCTCAATCTCTCTCTCTCTCTCTCTCTCTCTCTCTCTCTCTCTCTCTCCCTCTCTCTCTTAGTTCTTGTGTGACAATTCAAGTACACCTATACAAATTAGAATTCGAGTTCATTTTTGGATTATGTGTTGCTATGTTTTAGATCAAACATGTTGCCTCGAGCCTCGCGTGTTGGAGGAGGATGCTTAGATGGTGGGTGCGGTGTACCAATCAGTGGACTCGTCCCTGGACAGCTCAGCAGCTGAATGTGCTGGTAGAAGGTGGGTCCTGATTGGAGGAGAATCCCAGGGTCTGACCTGGAAAAATGCATCCTTGATTCCCACTCTTCCCTTCTTTTCCTTCTTCATGTAAGTCGTGATTAAACAGCTTTTCCTCTCCCACGTCCCTCAGCCATCCTGTTCCTTCTTTGAAGCCAGCCAAGCATGGGACGAAACTGTGCCCAGACAAACCTCTCCTCCTTTAAACCGTAGGCTCTGGGTATTTTGTCCCAGTGATGTAAGCAATTAAGACATATGTTGAATCCTTTTCCTTTCAATAGGTAATTTAAATTTACCCATATGTATTAATGTGACACAAATGTTTCCTTTAAATTATATGCTAATTTTTCTGTTTATGTTCATGCAGTTTTCTTTGCATCTTATGATAGTCTTATATTTATAAGAAGTAACATTTTAGATTTTAATGTTTGCATTTATGTCTTTTGGGACACTTTTTGTTCCATCTTTTTAAACAATACCCACTCACTCTTTCCTATGAGCAGCAATTAGCTAGGCTTATATTCCTTTCTACTCATCTCTCTTTGCTTTTTGGGTCCATTTGGTTTCAATCTACAGAGTTAACTCCCTTAGTGCTTTCCTTATATTAATTAATATGCTTAATTTTGTTCTGTTTATTTGTTCACTTCAGATTACAGTCTTAGATTTTCAGGTAAGACACAGGCGAATAAGCTAGAAAACTCACTCTACATACTTTTTCTGTTCTTTTCTATAGCTTTACTACTTTTTCACTGCTGCTATGTCAGAACACTCAACATATTCAATTCTGATAAATTTATGTTCAACTCAGCCCAGTTTAAGTATAGTGGATGGTCATTACATTTTCTTTTGCTAAAGTTTCTACTGAAATCTTTCTTTTGCTAATGTTGATCCACTGTTAGTTTCCTTAAGAAGATATGTTTTCATTATATATAGAGAAAGACATCCTTTCATTAAGAATTCTTTTAGTCAAAATCATTGAACTTTGAAGAAAAGTTTGATTGCATTTAAATATCTTAGTTCTTTTTGGAACATACTGTAGGTGTTATTTCATTATCTCCTAGCACTGAACGTTACTGTTAAAAATTCTGTTGGATCTCTTATTTTCTTCCTCTTAAAACAATAATAACCATAAATTCTTGTTTGAACCACATTCTGACAGTGAAAGAGATCGCTATTTATATTTAATTTAGAAAAATATGCATGATCTAAAATAACTCAAGATAAATTTCTATAATACATCTGGCTCAAACTTTTCATTTGGTTGCTTAAAAGGGCCTTTTCCTCTATCATCTTATCTATCATATTTTTATCTTACTCACCTCACATTTATCTTTCCTCTAATTAAAGTTTTTTTCTTTCATTTCTTCTAAATTATGTATGAGTGTTGATAAATAATAATTTTTAGTGACACTTCAGTATGTACATTACTCTCCTTTCATGTGCAAAAGGGTTTCTTAAGTTTCAAGGTTAAATAGCCAATATCTGTTTTATTTTCTTTATCTTCCTTTGCCTATATTCTAAAGCTATTTTTTCTAATTTTGCCATCTGTTTTTCATTTCTGTATTCCTATCTTCATGTCTATGCAGTGTACTGTCAATTAATACTTCCTAATTAATCATGCTTCCTCGCACCCATGTATTTTTGTGACTTACATGCCTGCTCGCTCTTGCCTTGGCTCTGGGACTTGTTTGGCCAACAAGACATGAGGTGCTGGAGAGGCTTGGAAAGCACTTTCTTTGCCCTTCAGTCTGCCTTCTTGAGGTGCAGCTGTCCTGTCTGAAAAACCCTAGTATGAGCATCCTGAAAGAGGTAGAAAGACTATATACATAAAGATGCTCAACCAAACACAGTAAAGCTCCCAGAAAGTTCAGCACTAAAATCAACCACTATAGTGATATCAAGTAAGACCAGTAGATCTACCATTCAACTCACAAAGGAGTGAAAAACATATCATTGTGTTAGACATTAAAGTTTGGCCAACAGAGAAATCACTATCCAGAAGCATGAGATGACTATTATAAAATCTCCTACAAGAGATATTGGCAGATGAAGGCTTGAGGAGTACAAGGGTTCTATTGGCAAAGGCTGAAGGAAAGGCAACACCATTGGTGAAGGCTAGACATAGGCTGAGGAAATTATTAGTGGAAAGAAAAAACAGTAGCCATGTTTTACAGAAGCAAAGGTCAAAGCGAATTTTACCTGGTGGGACTATGCCAGCACCCCTTGACTTAAAAAACATATGGTGTTTTCATACAACAGAGTACTACTCAGCTACAAAAGAAAGATAAACTCAAGGCTTTTATAGGTAAATGGATGCAACTAGAGGCTATACTCACAAGTGAAATAATTCAGACTCACATGTGTAAACATCATATTTTCTCCTTAGTGTAAGAAACTGAAAGAGTAAATAAGATTCAACAGATACAATAGATATCGTGAAAGGGAAAGAAACTGCTCGAAAGGAAAGAACAACTGGGATGGGGAAATGGAGAAAATCATGAAAAGGGGAAAAATATATATACACACACACAAGATAGCTAAAATAATTGTACTATCAGTTCTATTAGCTCATTGAAAGAAACAGTGCTTACACTGTTTGATCAATTTTGCATGTCTATATCTGGTAATCTGAACAACTATTTTGAAGATAACAATACACAACATAATAACCATTGTTAATTTCAAAAATAAACAAAAACTCCTTTGGGCTGGCATGAGATTTAAACTGACCTTGAAGACCACTTCAATAGCTGAAAAATAGTATCAGTGAGGCAAGATAGAAGAAATAAACACAGATAGAAAGGAGACATGGAAAATCATAATTTTAAAAATGAAAACATTAGCGTTAGTCCAGCTTAGTTTTGTTTTTCTTTCTCTTCTCCAAGAGCACAACAAGCCTGGGGAATTCCCCTTCACCTGGAAGTGAGTTCTCTCCTTCCCTTTTGTACCTGCACAGGGTCCTCTTTCACCTGTGCACAGACCACTTTTCACTTGTAAATCAGGTTTTCTTCTATGAACAGACCACTCTCTTACTGCGGATGGGCCATCCTCCCCCATCCACCAATCCAAGATGGAGAATACGGATTGACAATTTCCACATATTTCCACCCCCCCAAAAAAACTTCCCACTTCCAAACTGTAAGGCACCTCCCTCCCTCAGGGCCTGCACTCTGTGTGCTAAAATTTCTGCCAAATGAACCCTTTATGTTCCTCTGACTGGCCCTGAAAGCTCTTTTGCTTCACTATGAGTCAGTAAGCCTAGAGACATTCTTTGTTTAGGGTGGGTCAGGTTCCTAACCTTAACTTCTGGAACCTCCTCCGACCCAGTAACAGCAAGAATCTACAAGTACGATAGTATCAAATTATACTTCACACAGCAAAAGAAGTAACAGTGTGAAGAGACCTTTTAGAGAATGGGAGAAAAATCTTTGTTAGTTACTTTTCAAGAGATTATAAAAATCTAGAATATATAAAGAATTCAAAAAATTGAACTCCAAAATAACAAATAACCAAATTAAAACTGGGCAAATGAACTGAAAAGACTTTTCTCAAAACAAGAAATGAAAATGGCCCATATTCAACATATTTAGCATTCAGGGAAATGCAAAGCAAAATACACTGAGATCCCATCTCAATCTAGTGAAAATGGCTGTCGTGAAGAATATAAGGAAACAAATGGTAGCAAGATCGTGGGATAATGCAATGCTTCTACACACGTTAGTACAATTATCCCTGGACAAGATTCATGGAGGTTCCTCCTGCCCATACAGAAAACTTAACTCTCTTCCTTCTTGCAGAATAAGTTTGCAGGTCTCCTAACTCCCATCATGGGAAAAGGATTTTCAGGACTAGTTAGCAAGAGGCACAGGAAGGGTTTTATTGGGCTGAAGAAAAAGACTGCAGGCCTTCAAGAGAGGCCACTGCTTCCTGGAACAGGGAATATGTATGTGACTCTTGAGGAAGTGGAGCCCCAGGAAAATAGGCCCATCTGTCAGAAGGTTAGTAAACTATCTTACAGCTAGGGGCCCCATTTTGGTTTGCTGTACATAATTTAAACACTCTTTGCACTCTTTCAACCTGCTCCTTTATCTCACATCAAGTTCCTGTTCTTTACTTTTTTAATTAAGCCAACTTATGAACTTTTGCTATTGCTGAGGAATTTGAGGTGTGGTGGGTCTGGATGGAAAGGAGCCTGAATTTCACCAAGAGAAGCTGATACAGATTGCTTTAGGTATCTTCAACTGAGGCCCAAGACTTGTAGTCATCCTAAAAGTATAATTTTTAGTTGTGATTTCCTTGTTTCCTTTTCGCGTATCATTTCTTTCTTCTATTCTGTTTCACAATCAAAATGTAAATCAGCTTGGAAAAGTCTCAAAAAGCTAAAATGAGAAATACTGCATGATCTAGTTTATACTGGGTTCTGGGGACCTTGGGTCTCCTTCCAGAAGTGGTTTCTAGGTTCTTCTTATATCGAATAAAGAACTGGACTGCACAAATGCAAAATGCTGTGAGATTTTACATTTAGTAAAGGCAGGGAAAGAAACACTCTGCAAAGCAAATTTGTGCCAAGGAAAGGTGTTGGGTCCAGTGGTGCCACCCCACTGCCCTGCAGCCTGCTCAGGCTGTGAACTCACCACAAGCAATGAATTAAAGGAGTGAAGTTTAAAAGGAAAACATTTTATTTGAAATGGGTGAAGAGAAGATAGCTACCCCAAAGAGTAGGGGGCACCAGAAAGATGGATACTCAGGGGCCTTTGTCCTCAACATCCTTTTTTTATGCTTTAGGGAATTCTCACTCCCCACATTGATACCTGGAATTTGTCATAACTTGATTTGCTCTCTTGACTGTTAAAGATGGATCCCAGACTCCAAGACCCTAAACTGGGCACTGTTGTTTGCAAGCACATTCCTTTGGTGTGCTTTGTTTTCTCTTTGCCCACTTGTCTTCGTCTGTAAGATTTATAAGTTGATTAGGAGGAGACTTACAGACAAGGCAAATTTAAAAACAGTGATTCAGGGGACGTGTGTCATGCAGTATAGTAATATAATGACCCTACTAAAGTCATTATATATATATATATAAATACTAAATAAGTGTTCTCTTTTAAATGGCTGTGTCTTGTCTCCTTTGCATTTTATTGAAGATGAGGAGGGTCCTGCCTGGCTTTCTCTGTGCACTGTTTATCAGTTCTTTCTGTCTTTTTAACTGTTCTTGCCACTAAAGTCTTAATTCTTCCTAGTCAGGATTAACTAGCCCAGTGAAGTCCTTATTTTATGTTTCCTTCCTACAAACTTGGTCCTCTTATAAAAATATTAAAAAAAAAAAAAAAAAAACACTCTCACCAGTGTAAGAGCAGAGTACTCTGAGAGAGGGCACAGCAACCCAGAGCCGAGTGGTGACTGCTCTTTTGCATCTCCCACTCCAGGCTTGTGTCAGAACCAGGCTTTCATATCAAAGACTTGCTCAAGTTCTCCAGAGAGAAATTGAAGCCCCCTCTCTCTGATCGGATACATTCGCAGGGTCTTGGGAACAGTTCTGCTCACGTGTCCTGGGACTTGGTAATTCACTGGTCGTGCATACTTTCCCAGTCAGCTTTGCCACCCCCTAGCCTCCTGCCTCATTTCCCGCTGAGAGACACGAAGCCCCATGATTCTTTTTAGGGGTGCTGGGGTAGGGGAGTTCTGCATCTTCACTTGGCTTTTTTCTGGTGGAAGGGACCGTAGACCCTCTACTGGGGATTATATGCCCTCTGACTACTTTGAGGCATCCTGGCTCACCGCTGGTTTAAAGAAATAAAAACTTACCAAAGAAAGTAAAAAGGGAGTTAATATTTATAGAAAGCCTGGTGAATTTTTCAGAAGAGCTACTTGGCCATTAGGCTGGGAAATAGAGGCCAAACAGGAAAGGCAGTAGGTCATTCTTCTACACTTCCTGCGGAGGAGAAAGCATGGCACAGAGCAAGTCCATGGCACATGTGCTGCGGCCGGCAGTTTAGTATCATTGAAAGCTCTAAAGGGTTTGCCGTCCCTGTCCTAGAGCCACGTTAGATGAGTTACTACGAGCCTGAAAACCAGTGTCTTAGAAGTTTACCCACATCATGGATCTAACTAAAAACAGGAGCTTTAGTGTAGGCACCAATGTAAGCTGTGATTAATTAGGGTTCTCAGTGTTTCTCCTTATCTGCACTTGAAGCAGTACTAAAGTTTTGAAGAGGAACCCCAGGTCTTCTAGAGGTTCATAGGAGTAGCTTTCACCTTTTGGGTGGTCTGGGTTTGCCACTGAAAAGCACAGAGTTGGCAAGCTTTGCAAACCTGTCAACTGGACCCTTCTAATCTTAGTTCTGTAAAACTTCAAGTGATCGTCTCCCCTGTAGAATTTTTATAGCTTCCCACTGCATCCTTTGAGAATAGGTCCATTTAATTATTTCTCAGGAATTGAGAATAAAGCTGCGGTTTTGAGAAGTTGTAACATTTCTCTTCTTACCTATCTGTCAGCATCTTGATTTCTGAAGGAGACTTTAGATATATCTCTTTGTGGTCCCTTTCAATGAATGACAACAAACTGCTTATGAGAATACAGTGGCTAGAAGTTGTAGAATTTCCTGTTGGTGTTTTGTAAATGATTGCTTATTAGACAGCGAGCTCTCTTTCTCCAGATTGCTGCATGAGAATGCAACACTAGAAAGGCATATTTGACTTAATTATTAATGCCTGAGTAAGGGCTAGAAACTCTGCCTTTTGAGCAAAGATCCCTAGGGGAAATTGACCTCAACGACCTGTTGTGAACTGACAGCTACATAACCTGCTGTTTGATGTCTTCCTTAGACAACGCTACTTCGTCAGTTAACCACATCCCCTCAGGGTCTTGGAAGGGCACATCACTGATGTCCCACCTGCTTTGATAGGCCTAGGAAATCAGTTGTCCACAAGAGTGGCTAACTTCTGAGGCCGTAGGCATCAATGCTGGATTAAAATTAGTGCAAGTTTTTATAGTAACCACAGCGCTATCTAAGAAGTATGGCCCAGTGTAGTCCCAACAGGCAAAATCTGCTTTTGCCTTCACCAGAATTGGAGAATGTCCACCAATTTTGCTAGTAAATCACCTCCTAATAAGAGAGTAGGACACTTCGGGACAATAAAATCTCACAGTTCTACATTTGACATTTGAAGTAACATGTCAAAGCAGGAATAAGGAAACTGACGAGAGCTCCTCTTGATCCCAATTATCGCTATAGGTCTAGAGGAGGGTTTTCCAGGGAAAGAAATTACTGTTTCCATCAAAGTTGCTTACCATCAAATCCAGGGTCACCCAAGATTTCTTAAAGAAAACATATGTCTGTGGACAGGGCCATCTGAGGTTGTCCTGGGCCTCTTCAGTCTTTTGTCAGAGTAAGAGGTGAGCATTTTCCTGGCCTAGCCCCTCTCTCGGAGTGGGAACAATCAATCCCCCAGTGCCACAAGTCAGGCATATCAGCTGTCTAACATAAGGAACAGGGCCCCAGGTGTTGGCTTAGAATACTCTCATAACCATTGTCTGATTTTCTTGCAGGTCCTGATTGGGCTTTCCTTCGGAAAACTTGGGTATTCCGAAATCATTGCCAGTTGCAGCAGCCGCAGTTTTGGTCTTTTTTCCCAGTCCTTCTCCTTTCATCGTCTTCTAGATTCCAATTACTGAACACAGAAAAGATCATGTTCACCATCTTGGTCATATTTGAAAACCCTGTGTCTTTCTGGGGTACGAGCCTCTGATAGAAAGAGTTGCTAGAAACCTCCTAAGAGACAGGTGGTCATCTGAGGACAGAATCATCAGAGATGTCATTCCCTTCTTCCTCACAGGCCACTCTAAATACCAGAGTTTGGGGACCTTTCCAGAGATAAAGAACCACCTAAGCCAGAGCATAAGGGATTTTACTCTACCTTGTATGCTTTACGCAGAAATGATTTATCAGAAAAATAGCATCATAATTTAAACTGTTATCCTGTGCTTATCTCCCACCATCCCCTTGTTAATACGGGACCTAGCAAGGTGGAGTCCCTAAAGCTCTAACTAGCTACCTTCAGGGCAACACTCTTCCCAGTTTTTAAGGATACTGCCTAATGGTGAGATACAGATACATGATAGTATATTCACATATATATTATATTACTCAGCTATAAAAAACAAAATTGTCATTTGCAGGAAAATAGATAGGAGCAGAGATTGTTAAGTAAAATAAACCAGACTCAGAAAGATAAGTTTTATTTGTTTTTCATAACATGTAGAATCTAATAGAGAAAAAAGCATAAAAGAGAAGACACTAAAGTAAGGCACTATTGTATAATATGAAGGAACCACAGGAAGGGAGAAAGTGGTGAAAGGAGGATAATATGGGGATGGATAAAATCAAAATGTATTATAGGAATGTATAAAAATACCACAATGGAACCCAATATATTGTAAAAATTAATATACACTAATAAGTACATGTATCAAAAAAACAAAACCCGATAAAAAGGGAAAGGCCACACTGAGAATGCTACAGCTATGTGAGTCATCCTGGCTGTACCCAGACCCTAGCTTGGCGTTCTTGACTTTGTTCCTTCAAAGTTGTTTTCTAGTTTTCTCTTTTTACCTCTCCCTTGTCACTTCCCAAAGCTCTCTACTTTGGCAGACTATCTGACTTCACTTTAGCAATTATGCCATCTGATGTGGTAAGACCCTCACTGGAATACTGAAAAACAATTTTTTCTCTACTTATTATCTCCATTTAATTCTTCAGTGTTTTTATTTGTTGTTTGGTTAGTTTGTTTGGTTGTTTTGGTATAGAAGCTAGTATTACTACTTCAACATTTCCTCCTATAACATATAGTGTATAACTGGTGAGATGGTTCCTTCCATTTAAAATTCCAACCAATTAGATTTTTCCAACAAATTAAATATAGTTTAGGAGATGGAACAGTCACCTATCAAAGCAAGAATAAATTTTTCTTTAGAAAAGGTGCCTGTATATAACTACATTTTCTCTGATTCTTCAAATTTAACTTAAGAAATTAAAATTTTGTAGCATTAATCCTATGATTTACTTTGAATTGTTGATCCCCAAGCCATTTGCAGTCATGAAAAGACAGAACTCCTAAAGTTTAACGGGCCAATTCATTCAGAGTATTTTTATGTTGCTTTAATGATGTTGCCTAAGATCTGTCATTTCTTGCTCTACTTTTCAGATTGTTTAAACATTGTTTGATTTCAGCTCTTCTCCTAACAATTCCTGCTTAAAGTGGGGTTCCTTTTCCAGAAATGAATACTTTCTGGAGATTTCTGGAATCTATCCTCCATTGCTGGCCCTGTGCTCTTTGTTCTATTGTGTCCCATTCACAGAGGCGTGGTCAGGTTGATCTCTGCTACTCCTAGTGCTTTTAAAGATATTTAACAACTTAAGGTTTATGCATCTTCTATATATACTAATTTCACTGAATATGATAGCGTTGTTTCTCTGTATTTTCATTTTCTGTTAATATTTAGAGTTTCCAAGATAATAAAGCAAATGAACTAAGTTGCCATCATGATCATATTAGAAGCCTTCTCCTCGTGGCTTTATCTTTTTTTGTGTTACAATTTAATTCAACATATCAAATCTCATTGATACTATTTCTTAGAGCTTTTTCTAAGCTACTTTGTGCCAGATACTAGAATAATGATCAGTGAAAATCATCCAAGATCTCAGACCTTAGAACTAAACTTCTCAGTAATTACATATATTTATAAACAGGGGCAATATTAAACTAGTCAAAGAAATATCAATCTTCAGGTGTAAGAATTTACTCTTTACCAGGTAAAAGCATGCTGTGAATATTTTATCAAAAGTAATTAAGACACAAAAGTATACTTCACATGATCAGAGAACATAGAATCACCATCACTGACTTATTTTGATATCTGGTAAATATTTCTAGTGGTAGAAATCCATGAAAACATCATTCCATTAAGACTATGGTCATTATCTTTGATAAAAACAAGTACATCTTATTAGAAAGTTTTTCCCTTCTCATTTTTAATTGGAACCTTGGTATGCTGAGACATAAAAATGCTAGTATTTTTCGCAAGGCAAGTTTTCAGTAGTCAAAACAGAGCTTATGAGGCTAAACCACTGTTTTATTTTTCTCCATCCAGAAAAGGAGGCAATTTGGATCTTTTCCATGAACTCGAATGTGGATTTTTCAGGCCTTGAAATACACTGAAATCCACATTGTCACAACACTAAATTTTTGTCTTGAAATGGTCTCCAAGGTTTCTTATCGTATTGGCAAGCCAGAATATTGAGAGAATATTGAGATTTACTAAAAGCTCATGGTGTAGAAGTTTTGGAAATGGATTTCACTTTGATCAGAATGAAATCAGCAGTCAGTTCTTCTAATACTGTTCATCATAAGGGACAACCTTCTAAAACTGTGTTGCAGGTACCACTGGATTCTCAGTTACACGATCCACAATCAAGACACAACTAGATAAAACTACTGATCTCACAGCAGTGAAGTCTTAGTTTTGTCTCTCAAAAGGTCCTTTTGAAAACTACATAGGTTGTTGAACTTTTTGAATGATGGAGAATATTCCTTGTCAACCACACTTTTACTGGCAGAAAGATTCTACTACTTTGGGCACATATGGTGTGATTCAGTTCTTTAGAGTGATTAAGTTGGTGAAAAAATTCAACTTGAGTCATTGTTTCATATATTGGTGTCAGCAAAATCTCTGCCACAGTTCTGGTAAAACAAGTTGCTTAAGGCCATCAAGGTTGATGAACTTTATCAAAGCCAAGATTTTAAAATAACACCTCTACAAAGACTTTTGTAATAAGTCTAAATATAATACACTGAATTTTATTGGCTTTAAGAAAAAACTGATATTTCACTTCATTGAAATTCAGAAAAATTTTGCTTTTTTTCTGAGTGAAGGAAAAGCCCATTTTCAGAACACTTATAGAGACAGATTTATTCATAGAATCCTTGCATATTTTTGGCCATATGAATGAAGCAGATCTTCTGAATCAAGGCCTTGAATGAACTACTTTGAATGATATTGAAACTGCGGAAAATTTGGGATAAACTGCCTTTTCAGAAGAGATTCCTCTTGGATGCAAACAACTTTGCAAACTTTCAAATTTTGGAGGAAGAATTTCTGAAAACTAGTGTTTTAAGCCAGCTGAGCTTGGAGATTTTTCTGCAATTAAGAAAGAAGGAATAGTTTGTGTTGTCATTGTTTGATTGATCATTTTTTATGCCTAGATCTCCTAACTTGAATAACTACTTGTAAGATAACAATATGTAATATATTAAATAGTATTGCTTTCTTACTGTTTTTTTTTAAATTCTGTATTATTTCTACCCTTTTTTTCTGTTTTGTTTTTTAAAATTAAAAAAAAAATTTTACATGAACACACACACACTTCAATGCCCCCAAAAGTTTCTTAATTCCCTTTCTTACTATCAGAGACTGCAGTATTTTAACATTTCTAAATTATTTAACTCTCCTGAATTTAGTTCCTTAGTTTTGAAACTGTTTTGCTATATTTAATGAAGGGAGAATATAATAATTTCCTTTCACATAGTAAGTGCTCGCCATTCTATCTGCTGAGTGCATGCCTTTGACTGTATTTTTAGATACTTCTTTTTAAAATTATGTACTAAATTATATGATTAAGATATGTCTACCATTTTCTTCATGAAAGATAGTCCAAAAGAAGGAAAGTTAAAATGAAAGACAAGAAAGGAGAAAAAAGAGAAAGGGAGGAAAAAGAACATTGAGCATTTTGCTAAGTAGTTTTACATAAGCTGTATGTAATGTATTGTTAAATTAATCCAGTGTTTTATGTGATTCTGTGTTACAGACTAGAAAAATGAAATTCAAAAATGTTTTCAGAAAATTTTAGAATTTTTGGCTGGAAGGGAGAGTATTGCTCCAATACACGATTATGAAGAACTAAATCAACACGGAAAGAAATTGAGTGCAATCCATTCTATGGACATACATCTATTTCCCTACCTTAAAAACACATTTAAATTTTATGGACACAAGGATTAGATTTGAACTTTTATTAGCTTAGTAGCATGGAGCCTAGAACACCATTCACAGCACAGTGATGCACTGCAGCCTGGTTCATGCGCATCGCCACCCTTCAGGCACTCAGTGTTGTCAGCTGTATCTCACGAGAAGCCAGGTCTGGGTCTCCTCATTGCCACCACCCATTTGGTAACCCAGGCTTACTAACATGCCGTGGAATGAAGAATGTTTATTTCTTGATGTTATAGTATCCTGATCTTTCGAATAAATGTCATGCTGATGCCACATATTTAGCCAATCGAAGTGATATTTTAGAAATTGTATGTTTGCATTTAAAATAAAGATTTTTATTGAAAATTCGTGTGGCCCAAAACCCTTTAAAAAAGACTCTCTTCTGTTTCTCCAGTGACTCCTCAATTAATGTCAAAAATTATTTTGACAAATATTCTCAAAATTTTTCTTTTGTCAGTCAAATGGGAAACAGTCACTTGTGGAAGAAAATGTCGGCCTCTCTCAGCGTACATCCCTGTGCACGTCCTGCGTCAAAACTTTGGGATTTCTAATATATGGTTTGATGTATTTTTTAAACAACAGTATATCACAAATACATTTCATATAAATAAATATCCAACCACAGAAATGTTTTATCTTTCATTATGTGAACTTCAAACAGATAAAATAGATACAATAGCATAAGAAATCCTTATATACCTACTGCTCAACTTCAGTAAGTATCAACATTGATCAGTTTTTTTTTTTATCTATTTCTCTACCTCCTACCTCGCTCCCCACATTTGGGTTCTTCTAAAGCAGATTTTAAGCATCATATCATTTCACTAGCAAATACTTGAGTATGTATTACTAAAAGATGAGGATTGAAAAAGAAAACAAGACAAACTACCACTCTTACAGCAACTTATTTTGAATAATTCTTTAATATAATCAATATTCAAAGTACAAATATCCCTGATAGGATCTATATGGCTGTTTTGGAGGTGGTTTGTTAAATCAGCACTCTAAGTCTTCACATTGAATTTGGATGATTTGTTTACCGTTTCTCTTATTATTTCCACATCTCATTTTATTTTTCCCCTTGTCATTATTTTATAGAAATATTTCAAAAGATTCACTATTTTCCACTCTTGATATAACACAATTTATCCAAACATTTTTCTATTATGAGTATTTAGCTTCATTTCCATTTTTTCCCTATTAAACAATGTTCCAATGAATATGCATATAGATAAATCTTTGAACACACCTGGAATTATCCTATTATGATAAATTTTTAGAAGTAGAACGCCTCCTGGCTCTTTTCTTAAGCTTCGGATACAGCTTGTCAAATCACTTTTCAAAATGATTGAGCTAATTTACACTCCTACCAGCAGTGCCGGGGTATCTATGCCCCTACACCCTCATCAGCACTGTGTAATATCTTTATTTTAAATATTTGCCAATTTGATAGGCCAAAAAGATATCTTGCTGTTTTAATTTGCATTTTTCAGATTAATAGCAAGAAAGTGCCCTGAATCCTTGAATCTTTGTTCAGTGCTTACTGATACTATAAAACCACTTTTGATAAGTTCGCAAAAGAGATAGATGTTTAATATTATGACCAGAAAATTGCAGACCTTTGTTACAACACTTATGCAAAAATTCTAGTACTGACAAGAAACTGCATCTGTTAATTTTTTTCTGTCTTGAGGAAAATTTAAATGCTTCTAGCCCATGGGGTGTAACGCCAACTTTGTCATAAAGACACATTATTGTGGTCATGTAATTCCCATGTTTATTCTTTAGAATATTCCTATTGATGAATTATTAATTTTAATTTTATGACTCTTAGTATATTAAAAAATGAGTACCTAACAGAAAAAATCAACAATAATAAAGTATTGAATTTTTTATATTATTGAGTGCTTATAAAAAATAAACAATATTTTCAACCCTGACTGTTTTTTGGTATACAAAGTCTAAAATATAGCAACAGAAATAAATATCTGTAACAATTACAGTGGAAAAATACCAATAAACTCTACAAAAACTAACCTTTTTGTTTGTTTGCTTTTTATTTAATTAAGTTTATTGGTACATAGTAGATATGCATAATGATCATATTCATCGTAGGGAATTTGTACCTGCACATGACATATTTTGATCTCTCTTTTGTTCCCAATCTCATCTCCACCCATCAATCCCTCTTCCCCTCCTCATTTACAAAGCTTTTTTTCCATGACAAAGTTTGGTTCATCCCTGGGATGCAGGGATGGTTAGACATATGCTAATTAATAAATGTAACACATCATATTAACAGAGCCAAAGACAAAAACCATACTGTCATCTCAACAGAGGTACAGAAAGCTTTTCACAAGGTCCCAGCACTCATTCATGAAAAAAAAACCCTACAGAAATTTGGGATAGATGGTCTTAACCTCAATCTGATAAAAGTCACAGATGACAAACCTACATCCAACAACATACTAAATGGTCAAAATTGAAAGCACTCCCTCTAAAATCAGGAAGAAGGCAAGGATGTCCACTGTCACCATGCTTATTCAATATAGTTTTGGGGACATTGGCTAGAACAATTAGAAAAGAGAGAAGTAAAAGAAATAAGGATAGGAAAATAAGAAGCTAAATTATCATTATTTGCAGATAACATGATACTCTACATAGAAGATTTCCAAAACTCCACCAAAAGACTTCTAGTCTCAATAACCAAATTCAGTAGTATAGCTGGATACAAAATCAACACTCAAAAATCAGTAGCATTCCTATACACAAACAAAAAACTCAATGATAGAGAAATTGGGGGAATCACACCATTCACAACAGCATCCAAAAAAAGAAAAATGAAATACTTAGGAATCAATCTGACAAAGGAAGTAAAAAAACATAATCTTTACTTCAGTTATCATACCTAACACAGCCTTCATACATGACAATGGCATGTTCTATCCATATACATTGGTTACAGTGACAGTGCATGTGTTTTGTTTTCCTTGCCTTTCAGCAGGACATCTTTAACATCTTTCTGGTCTTGATGTTTTGTCAGAGGTTCTTATTATGTTATATAATATGTAGTTAACAGAACCATAAAATGTCAATAAAATAAGATTTTTTTTTATTTTAAAGAGAATAAAACCAAACAAACAAAACAGAGCAATTTCCTATTATCTTGTTTCAATTTCCTGTATTGTTTTCATAGTTTTGTTAGGTTTGGTTTTATTATGTCTTTTTCTGTTTGATTTTACTGTGCCTGATGGTATGGGCAGGTATTTTGAAGATATCGGGGTACATTATGGTAGCCATTGTTGATTTCCTGTTTTCTGGTTTTGAAGTCCTGTAATGCTTTAATTCTTTTGTTTTGATTGGTTTTATTCCATTTTGCTTTGTTTGATTTTATTGTGTCTACTACTGTGGATAGCTATTTTGAAGAAAACAAGAGACATTATGATAGCCATTGCTGATTTCCTATTATCTTGTTTTGAAGATATTAAATTTTTAATATGCATTATGCATTTAGAATAAGTATCAACATTTTCACAACTGCTGTGTAAGTGCTTATGAAACCTAAAAGATAACATCAGAAATAAATTCCCATGTGATCAACAGTGATACTACCAGCAGACCTCTATAACAAAAATAATCTTTGCTTCAATTGTCACACCTAAGGCAGTGTTCACACATGACAACTGCAAACACCTAGCACATGTCTCATTTACACTGATAGTACAGGTACTTAGCTTTCCTTTCCTGTGTGGCAGGCCATTCTTATCACTTCTCCTGTCTTCCTGCTTTGTCAGAACCTTCCTACTATACAATGTGCACTTAGCAGGAAAATAAGGTATCAATAAAATAAAATGTGAAATTCATAACGAGTGCTTAGAGTAGATATCAATTTTCACATCAGTTACTTACTTATTTACAAAACCTAATAGATAGCATCACAAATAAAATTTATGTGAACTATAGTGTAAACATAAACAAAAGTCTACCATAGAAATAATCTTTGCTTCAACTGTCACAACCAATGCAGGCTTCACACTTGAAAAGTGGATGTTCCCTACACAAGTATTTGTTACACTGATAGCATATGTGTTTTGCTTTCCTGTCATTTCCTGTAGGGCGCAGTTGATATATTCTTGGTTTTTCTGTCATTGTGGTAGGTCTTTGTGATGCTGTACCTGCCTGTTCACCTCTTAGATCACTATTGTGCTCCACAACTATTTAGTATTGTTTCCTGGGAAGAAACATTTTGTTTTTTCTAGGCTGTAAATGATCTCTTGTGAAATCTAGTCCCAATCTTCTAAGAAAATTTCTCCATGATATTTTGCACTTGTTATTTTCTTTGTAAACTATCAAATTATTCATATCACACATATTTAAGATTGAGTAAATCAATCAATCACTGGCTGATGTTTTGTGTTTCAAGTGACATCATAGTTGCTGCATAACTCATCAACAACATCTACTGTGCCTTTAATTTTGTTGTAGAAAATTACCATCGCAGGCTTCTTCTGTTTTGTTGAGGTTTCTCTATCAATATTTCCATCATGGTGCAATGTTGACATCAGCAGTACCAGTTTGTTTTTCTTTTCCAAATGCGAAGGCAAAGTTACAACTTTCTGAAATCCGAAGTTCGTATTATACAATTTTTTGTTTTGAAATTGCAATATTTCATTTGAATTTATGCTTTGTTCCTGCATAGAGTTCTTATGCTGGTCAGTTTGTGCTCTGTTAACAAATGTAACATCAATTGAAAAACTGGAAGACCAATTGTCAAATGTCATATTCTGGTTAATTAGGGTGATGGGAGCAATGAGTTGATTCACAACAACATTGTTTGCATTATTACCATATGAAGAAGGACCTTGTGGCTGAGTTCCAGGATAAATGTCTAAATTGCAAGCATAAGGGCATACATTTTTATGCCATATATTGACAATTTACTGCCTGAAGCTACAGTGACCATGAAATGCTGCAAGATATTCATCAATAGTCATGTACTCACATGGTGTATAAATTGCTTGACAATTACCCACAAATCTCTCAAACCATGAGTGGATAACAGCCAGATTATCAATTCTTTTTCTCTATTGGTGAAGGTTTTGTCATCAAATGTCAGGGAGTTTTGAAAGAAACCAAATCTCCTCAGTGTCATCAGTATTCTACAAATCTCAAACTCACATCTATCACTTTTTCATAAGTCTTTTACATGTCTGCAGTTATCAGTAGAAAAACCCTGTGAAGTGCACCAGACCTATGAATGCTTTCAGTTCCGCTCATGGGGTGTCATAATAAATTCACTTTTGAGTATGGTTATTGGTGCATACAAAATGGGGACATTTTACTCATATTTCAGCATTTGCGTATTTCATAACATCTTGCAGCATTTCATCTGTTACAATTTCCAACATTGAACAGCAGTGCTGGCATTACATCAAATAGGTTTCACCCCTCCCAAAAACCTTTCTAGATTTTTGTACCTAGTTCTAACATTTGATTGCTCCATTTGGCTGTGTGATCATTCTGTAACATTTCTACCTGTTAAATATGTGCTCACATATTTTTCTTCACCACCTAAATCAAGGAGGTGTGTATTTCGTGTGTCTATGTTTGTCAATTCTTGCTCCTTTTCACTTCATGGAACTTTTTGCCACATAGCGAATGTCAAAGTCAGTGTCATCTTCATTATTCATGCATAAATAATCTGATGATTCACTTTTGACCTCCTCAAAAACTTGTAAATCTGGTTTTCAGTGTGCCATTGTACTGAATTGGGCTACTTTTAACAGAGAAGTCAAAAGAAAATATTTTAAAAAACAAACCCTAAATCCACAGAAATTTAGCAATTAGTATTTCGTGGGTAAAATTCATCTGTTGCTGCTTATCACTCCTGTACAAACATTGCCATTTATCTTCCAAGTAGGTGAATACACAGATGAGTTTTTGCTTTCCCCATGTGCAACTGCTATGACTCACACTCACACTTCATTTATGGTAAAATCCATGTTTACAGAAGAGTGGTGTGGGTGCATTTTACCCGCTGTGATGCTCAGGTAAACATATGCAAAACCTATTAGATGGAGCATTATGTGACTAAAAATCCCAGTTTGACACTTCTGCACACATTCACACAACTTGCTGCTCAGCATACCAAGTAAGTAAACACGAAGATTGCTTCCTGTGTCTCCCGGGCATAGGTACCGAGTCAACTACTATTATATTAAATTACAAATTTACATTAGAAAAGTGTGTGATGGGTTGCAACGCAGTGTTACAGCCTGTGGGAGAATAGTCTTTCCCTTAGTGGGTCTCTCTAGAATGGTGATAATTTCCATTTGGGTTATGCCTTCAGTGCTATTTCCAAAAATGCATGGTCCCCAGTCATTCTTCAAATTCATTGTCATAAAAGTTATCTGTAATGTCATGGTCAAACAGTCACTGTCATATGTTTCTGTCCCACAACAATGCTCCTTCGCTCCAAAGAAATAGGGACCAAACCAAAGTCTTGCCAGTACGATAGAAAAAGAGTTGACTTCTCCTAGAATATGGGAGATACAGACAATAGGAAGATTAGATTTTTTCTATATGATTTTAGGTCATTAGACTGTGTCTTTTGTGAAGCACGTGTTCATTTTCCTTGCCAATCTATGAACGATGAACAAGCGAAAGAATGAATAATCACATTTTGGGGACAGTCTTTCAGTAAGTTACAAATCAACCAGATTACCCTGTCTTTTAGCCTATATTTCATCTCCACTCAACTTTTATTATAAGAACTATCCAGTCAGTAACCATCTGTTTGAAAGGAAGCTTTAATGGCTTAACTTGCTTCTCAGAATTCTTCAAAGCCACTTAAATTGCCAACCTCTTATCTCTATGTACCCTGTAACTGAGGCTAGGCAAGTTCCCACTGGTCTGAAAGGCAACTGACCAAAAATCACAGTTATTGATTGTGAGTTTCCTTCCTTTGCTGCTGTATAAAGAAGACTTCCCTATTCTGAGAAAAGCTTAACCATCTATCTTTCATTTTTATGGGATTCACTTCCTCTCATCAAGAGCCTTCTTCCATCAGTCGTCTCCTCTGTCTTAGGTCACGAATCTCACCATGAGAAGACATGCAGAAACAAAACACTTAATCCCATATTTTCACACCTTACTTGAATAAGAAATGCCTTTTCTGTCCTTAAAATGCTCAACTCATCCACAGAAGCAGTAATTATAGAAAATGCAGATTTTGCAAAATGGCAAAGAGTTGCAACTAATGCCTTATACACCCAAATAGTACACTCTCAACAGAATTTATACAATAAAAGACGATAAAGGGAAAGAGATGGGTAGAGATATAATATGGACTTGGTAGGAATCTTTTGTTATTTTTTATTTTTGAGTGATACGTTTGTACATATTTTGAGGTGAAATATGATTTTTGATTAATATTTGCATTAGGTAGTGATGTCCTACATAAAATTTAAAATCCTTTGTACAACAAAGAAAACAACAGAATGAGATAAAGTATTTCCAAAGTAACCATTTGACAAGAAATTAATATTCAGAACACACAAAGAACTAGAACAACTTACTAGAAAAAAAAGAAATGAGAGAAAAAGAAAGAACCCAATTTAAAAAGAGCTGAAGGTTTGAATAGGTATTTCTCATGAGAGATAACTCTTCATGGCCTAGACAACATTTTTTAAAATGGTGCTTTATTCCCTTTTGAAGTGTTTGATTGTTAATTGATATGTTTGGAGATTATGTTGTGGTTGTATCTATTGGAAACACTTGCTATTTTGTTCAAGTATGTATCTATATGTGTATAGATATAGAGATACATAGAGAGATATATAGATGTACATATTAAGTTCTCTGAAAAAAATTTGCATTGATGCAGCCTAAATTCATTTAATCAGAGTTTCTTAAATCTATTTCACTGTATAATCATGTATTTTATTTTATTGAGTTTCTACTATTAATTTTGCAATCTTCTTCAGGATGGACTATGGTAGAACAGAAGTTATTTCTTGTTGATTTTAAACTTTTATTTTAAAAAACAAAAAGAATAAAAATAATGATACAGAATTTCAAAACAAGATAATAGGAGAAAAACAATTGCTAATATATTGCTTATTGTTATCTTCAAAGTAGTTCCTCAGATTACAAGTTATAAGTATGACAAATTGATCAAACAATATAAGCACAAACCAATTTTTTTGATGAACTAATAGATTAGTAGTATAGGCATCTTACCTAATATATATATATGTATATATATTCTTTTCCATTCTTTCTTTTCTCCTTTCCCCAATCCCAGTTGTTCTTTTCTTTCCCATTTCACTTTCACAGTATCTATTTTACATTTGGATCTTATTTACTTTTCCAGTTTTTTATAGTAGGGAGACAAAATGATGCTTACACCTGTGAGTTTGATTTATTTCACTTGTGAGTATGGTCTCAAATTGCATCAATTTACCTATAAAAGCCTTGAGTTTATCCTTCTCTATAGCTGAGTAGTACCCCACTGTATAAAAATACCACATCTTTTTTATCCATTCCTCAGTTGAGGGGTGTTTGGGTTGTTACCAAGATTTAGCTATTACAAATTGTGCTGCTATAAACATAGGTGCGCATATATCACTGGGGCATGATGTTTTCAGTTATTCTGGGAAGATACTCAGAAGAAGAATAGCTGCTTCAAATGGAACTTTAAATCCTAATTTTTTGAGGAATCTCTCCACTGATTTCCACAGTGGTTGTACCAGTCTACACTCCCACCAACAGTAAAAAAGGGTTCATTTTTCCCCACAGCCCAGCCAGCATTTGTTATTGGTTGATTTCTTTATGATAATCATTCTTTCTGGAGTGAGATGGAATATCAGTGTTGTTTTAATTTGCATTTCTTGAATGACAAATGATGCTGAACATTTTTCATATGAACAGAAGTTAATTTGGAATTACATATCAGAAGATGTACTAGAGTCGGCATGGCTTTTTGGTCATTTTTTAAACTCCCATATGCTCTCTCTCAGCCTGTCCAGTTCCGATCCGTGTATGTTACTTCATTAATCTCAAATGTTAATTTCAAATGTCTTATAACTCCCTGAGCATGAAGTGTTCTATAATATTCCCAATTTTATCAACTTTTTTTGAAATACTTTTCCTCAACTTCGCCAGCAAATTCCCACAAGTTCTTTAATATGCAATTCATCTGACTGTTATTTAACAATATCTATCACAATTCCAAGTTTTGTATTCTTTTCTACATGGGTTCTATAGAATTATATTCATCAGTTTTAATACTCAGTCTCTACTAAAATATCCAAATATTTGTCTGCATTTTTAAAAGACTGTTTTCTCTGTGATGACATGGAGTATATCTTATTCAATATTATTTTATTACTCCACTCCAGCCAACACAATTTCTGACATATAGATTGCATACCATAATAGTTTTATAAGTTAGTTAATTTTCTCATTCAGTAATTTTTTTAGACAGGGTCTCTCTCTCCATAGTCCAGGCTGGCCTTGAATTCATTATGCAGCCTAGGCTGGCCTCAGACTCATGGCAATCCTCCTGCCTCAGTCTCCCAAGTGCTGAGATTACAGGTATGCGCCACCAAGCCTGGCTCACTCAATAAATTTTTTCATTAAATTATAGAAAAAAAATATCCCATATCCTGTCCTGAATGTACATTTTACAATATCTAAAAGACTATTTCTTTAATAGGAAACGAACAAGGATACATTGAGCGTACTCTGTGGAATTGATGAAAACCCTGCTTGCCTAAATGTCTGGGTCATTCTGTCAATTTGGCTGTGATTAGAGCCACAGAACTATAAAATATCAAGGAATCATTTAAGTCGTATACTTCTTCCATTTTGTCGCTCCATTTATTGTAGGCTTTGTTCGGACTTTTCAGTCTTTAAAAATATTTTAATATGTAATTTTAATGGTGCATTTTTTTGCATCTATAGAAATCCAAAAGATCAACAATACAGAATATCAAACAGTCAGAAATTCATGACCCTAAAGGTCACGTGAAGATTATGATTTTTCTAGAACTTGTTCTCTTTTACCAGAGATGACAGAGATGAGTAGTAAATTCCAGTGTGTGGGTATGGGAAGTAATGTCAATTTCAGGTCTGGTACCTGCAGCAGCTCAGGCTTCTTAAATTTTTCCTAAACTGCTTTTTAATAATAGATACAGCATGCCCAGGAATGAATGAGAATTATCCAATGTGCTGGCTTTTAGTCACTCTATCATTAAGAATTGGTATATCTGATAAGTCACAAATAAATCAGTAGCCTTTGTTATTCTTCAGCTATCATTATGAACTGAGATATTCATAAGCCTGAATCTTATCAAGAAATACCCATTTTTTAACATATCTATGTTTAGTTTTAGGCACTGTATTGAAGAAATAAAGTAACATACATTATGTGAATAATTTATATTATGTCTGTCTGGAATCAACAAGTAGAAGCAAAAAGAATTTCATGAGGTTAGAGTAATTGACACTTATTCTGTGAGGTTATTAATTTAACTGCTTAATTTAGAACATTTCTAATAGCCAATCACCACTGTTAATTTATTTCCATTCATTTACTTACCCATCACTGCATTCAATCAATTATGCAGTAAAAGTAGGTATTGAATGCTTATTACAGGCATGGTGGTGCATACAACACACATTGCTTATCAACACAGTCTTTAACATTGAACTCTTTGAAATTCTGCACAGGATAAGCATACACATACTTATAATTTAATGCATAAAAATAATTGCCTCAACTAACATTTCCATTGTGCAAAAAATACAAACTTTTTAACCATTTATTTGCGCTGTTCAATATGGTAACCACTAGGCCTAGGGGATTCTGGGATGCTTGAAGTCTGGCTCTCATGAAATGATTGCACATGTATAATATGCATCTAATTCTGAAGACTAAACATGAAAAAATAGTATAAAGCAGGTCATTTCTAATTTTATATGAATTATTTGTAAAAATGATAATGGTCATAATACATGAAATTAAGTAAAAATATTGTCATAATTAATTTCACCTGCTTCTGTGTATTTTCCTGATGTGGTTCTAAGACAAGTTAAAATTACATATACTGATTACATTATATTTTCAGGTGCCATCAATTCTAGCAAAGGTTTGTGTCCTTAGCAGATATTGTAGAAAGGCTCATAAAGCGTTTATTCCTACACTTATTTCTATAGTGTGCAAAGGCTAAAACTAAAGATTTCCCAAAATTTCCTATAGCCATGATTTCTGAAATGAATAACTCCTGCTACTGAGAAGCACAAGTATGGGGCAAAAGCAGGGACTGTGAGGGAGAGATGTGAGCTATGCAGCATCCATTTTCCCGACCTAGATCATAAGAAAAGTGACACGGTTCTGCGTTAGCAGCTGTGCCAGTGGATTCTCAATTGAAGAGGCAAATATCTTATTAGGCAAGAATAATCAACCCCTGTGATGACTCATTTATAATGTACAACTTCAGCAATCAATCCTAGAATGTTCTTTTAGCCTTGTTAACAATTACATAAGCCCTAAAGTCTATAATAAATCTATTTCTTCTTAAATTAACTAAAGTGAATTCTGATCACTGCAACTGAGAGCTTCCCAAGATGGGGTTGATAGAACAGGTATTAGCCAGTGAAAATTAAATATACAACTAACTTAATGAACACATGCATATAAGTCACTCGTTTCTCTGTTGCATAGTAAGAAAGCATTGAATAATTCTTGAATTCATTTATATATAATAAAGACACACAATCAAATAAATGACTAGGAGCCATATATTACCCTTTAAAATGATCTTATCATTTGAGCCTTGTCATGATTAAAAGTCTACAAAGAATTGTAAAAAAATAAAAATACATTGTTTTCTATAGTTCTTATGCCAAGATTTTTTGTGCATTTTTTTGTAATCTTTATTTTAAAGAGAATAAAACCAAGCAAAATAAAACAGAATAAAGCCAATCAAAACAAAACAGTGTAAATGACACAGGACTTCAAGATAATAGGAAATCAATAATGATTACCATAATGCATCTTGTCTTCAAAGTAGTTGCCCATATCTTTAGACATAGTAAAATCAAACAAAACAGAACAGAACAGGACCAATGAAAATGAACAATGAACATAATAAAGGACTTCAAAACAAGATAATAGTAAACCCAAAATGGCTGCCATAATATATCTTGTTATCTTTGAAATAGCTCCCCATGCCATTGAATATAATAAAATCAAACAAGATAAAACAGAATAAAACCCAACCAAACGAAACAATGAAAATGATACAGGACTTCAGAACAAGGTAATAGGGAATTAACAATGGCTGCCACCTTCAGAAGGAGATCTCCCATAGGTGCTACATTGCATATTGCTATCCTCAAAATAGATGATCAGACTAACGGCTTCCGGCCTGCAAAGTCAGTGAAATACTAAACACTACAAGCATTAAGTTGTATTTTACCTCAATAGCTATCATCACAGCCTGTGTTTCTCCAGCTCAGCTGGTCGCTTATGGGGGGTGGGGAGGGGACCTTGGCTCTTGCCTCCCAGCCCACGCACCAGAAGGGACTAGCGTCTGGTTCTCCTCCCAGTGGCCCATGCATGGCGCCAACTAGCAGGGAGGGCTTGGCTTCTTGTTGGCTTCTTGTTCTCCACCCCTGCAGTCCACAAATGGTGCAGATTCACAGAAAAGGGCTGGCATCTGGTTCTTCCCCCAGCAGTCCACCAAGTTTTTTTTCTTAATAAGCCAGTCGTTATTTGTGCATTTTGTGTTCTTCCCAGTATCAGAAATGTATCCTTTTATCTTTTTCCGTAGTGAGTACCACACACACGCTACTTTTGCTTTTACAGAACTAATTGAGACTTTGTGAAGTAGAATTTCAGAGGAGGACATGACCTTGATTTGACCAACTAAAGGCTTAGAGATCTAGGTTTATCATTAAATTCTTGGCTTGGCAAAGCACCAAGAAATTCAAGAAATCTTCCAGGAAAGTTTCAAAAAGCTCCTTCAAGGTCAGAACAAGATGAATCTGGGCCTGATGAACACCTGAAAGGTGGTGCACAGCACAAACAGTGAGGCGTACCTAGTTCTGTCCTCCTCCCCACTGCAACCAAGGTATCTGGAGTCACAGTAGTCTTGGGACCAGAAACACACACACCAGATCTCAGATGATGTCGTGGAATAAGTACATAAACAAGCAAACACTGGAGTGTTGGTTAGTTTCATTTTTCCGGATAACCTACTCTAGAAGAATATCTGGAATTGCCTGTCTTTTTCCAGCAGGCAAATTTTTCCTTGCTAAGTAAGTGGTGATAGTACTAATACCTAAAGAGACACACTTCTGTAATCATTTTCAGGCTCCTGTCTGTTTACACTTTTTCATAACTTGTCCCTTTTGCAGCCATTGTCCCTTGCCCCACTCCTTACACGCAAACTGTCCATCATCAATGCAACAAAAAGCCTGAGCTGAAGAATGGCAAATATGTGAGTGTGTAGTCTTCCTGTTTTTCAAAATTCATCTTTATTCAGTAAGAGAAACAAAAAGAGTAGCTGGTGAAAAATACAGTTTAACTGAGTGATATTTCACGTCTCTCATATGCATACACGAATGAAAATGCACACGCATTAAGATTAGAGACAAAGCCATAAGTAGGATCTAAAGAGAAGAGAGGATGAGGAAACCAGAGAAAGAAAACAGGGCTCTGGGGAACAGACTTCAACCACCCTGGTCCTTGTGCTCTCTAGGGTCGATCCTGCTATTAGGGGCTGTTTAATTCAGAGACAGAGAACTCTATGATACAGAATTTTAAAAGTCATTCGGATCTGCAGATATCTAACTCAGACCTAAGACATGATTAATGCTCCTGTGGGCCTGACCCAAAGTGAAATCATTAGAGCCTATGCAGTTCATGTCTTGGAATGATTCATTCCTATAGAGATTGACGAATAATGAGAATTGTATAAATACAGTGATCAATTCAAAAGAGGAATTATAAGGTTTAAAACTCATCTCTGGCTCCCAGTTGGAGGCCATCTATAGATTTCAATATATACAACAGTAAGTTCAATTAATCTGTTAAATCAAACCAATAATCTTCTCTACTCCAACAGATCCAGTCCCTTCTAATTCAAAGTAGCTGTGAGAAAGCATTTCAGCATTGCTAGCAGCTGACAATGGCATAGTAGCCATGCCAGTAATGTTCTTAAAGACCCCTACACAGCAGAGAATAATCACCCTAATATTTGGGGAGTGTGAAGGATCTCTTTTTGGCATGACAGATTTTTAGAATGTGAAATTCCTCTTTACCTTTTTTATTTGACATCTCAAGCCACGCCCCACATCCCTCTTTTGTACACCCTGGAATCTTTTCTAACTTCCAAACATTCAGTACTCTATAAAAATATCTTTTAAATATCTACTAAATTAGTCCTACCCATCTCTAAGAACTGAATATGTTTTCTTTACTGCCCAAATTTCCACTCATCACTGGCATGCTTTTAAAGCCAATGCTAGGAAGAAAGCAATATTCTGGAATCTTAGAATATGGTTGGTTATTTTAGGCAATAGATTCTGTCACCCAGTGTTCTCAGAGACTTAGACATTTTGACTATAAATATTGTAAAAGGGATTCCTACCCATGGTGAGAGGTTGGACTGGACTCCTAAGGTCCTTTCAATCTCTACAATTGGAAATTATAAGAAACCTGAAGTCCACTCAGCTTTGTCAGTGTAACATATGTTTTGAAGCAGAAGGTTGAGTTGATGAATATAGAGTTAGGTTCCAGGGGCCCATTTCCAGCTCCAAAGCTGTTGGAGGCAAGACAGATCATGTTTCTATTGCTCTCTCCACACCTGACTTAGCACAAGCTCCAGGAAGACAATAATATATCATCTTTTTTTCTCAGCCAGGGTCAGATAAAGTCTATAAAGTTCACAAAAAGCCAGTGTTACTGTCATTTTTCTTTTCTCAGTGTACTACCCAAGTCTCTGAGGTTGTGACTCAATCATAATGTAATTTAGTGTCAGGAGAAGAAGAGAAGAGAGTCATCATTAAATCTGAAATGGAAATGGAGTTATTTACTGAAATATTAGCAAGTGTAGACTGTGAAACCCCTTAAGTTTAACATGGCTACCCACCCAGCTTTTTGCTCTTAGCTGAACTTGCTCCATTTTGATAGTAATTCACTGCTGACATCATCCGCATGGAGACTCTGAGGACTGCGGTGGGGGTAAGGAATTTAGTGCTCATGTTTTTGCCACAACAGGTGCACAGCTAGATGAGAAAGAAGGAGGAAAGGTGTGGCAAGGGTAGTCACTAAAAATGAGTGACATCTTTATGCTATAGAGCTAGCAAGATTTCCTTCTTCCAAAAGCATGTAATTTGCTCTCCTTTTCCAACCAAGGAACCACGTAGCAGTAGCATCAGATATTATCCAAGGCCATTTCTTTAAGAAATAAGAAGAACATGACATCTTTTATAGTTGGAGTCATGCTTGCTCAATCTCACATTGCAGACAATTCCTTATATTTTCTGAGCATCATAATTATTTCTCATGGGGAAGAAAGGAGGAGCGGCTTTCAAAACAAATTCAGCTGAAACTCATGCCTGGAAGGGGTGTGACCTGGGCTGGGTGTTACTGTGTTGCTGGTCCTGTACAACATTATTTGAAGTTAAAAGACAAATAACAGCAAAACTCACTTGTCCAGGATTTGTGAAATTGCCATAGAATGCCTCTTGGTTTGTGTGATGTAGGATCTGAAAATTTAGCTAAAACACCAGAATCTCAAACAGATAATGATCACACTTGGTCCCTCATGTTCTGCCCGCATAAGTAAAGTTTCCAGTATAAAAATACTGGCAAGATAAAATGCATTTATGGTAGTGCAGGGTCTTCCTTCAGAGTGACTAGGGGATTGGGGCGGGGGAGTAGTGGGGTGACAGGTCTGATATAGTATGAAGGTTTGTGAATATTTTCATATAGGATTTGTTTAAAGAAACCTGGTAATCTGAGAAAAATAACTGTAAAATGCATGTGTAATAGTATCATGATAGAAACACTCTGTATACTAGTAAAAATAACTTGGAGTGGCGTGTGTTTAACTGCCTCTTTAGTGACTACAGCCTCATGGGATGGCCCAGTAGGTTAGTGCCCAAGGAATACTGGCTTCTTTTTTAGCTGACAGCTCTAGGATGGCTTCATGATGGTCTACATTCCCACTTTCTGTTCTCTTCCATCTTCAAGACGATCAGTGTGTTACCCATATTGCCTTTTGCCGAAGAATAAGGCAAGGGCATATGCAGAGCAGAACCATCTGGAGATACCGGTAGGATTCACAGGAGACCCTCCATTGTGTGTAGACAAGCTTTAGTGCAAACTACACATATTCTATAGAACCACATCTTCCCAATAGGTCGTTCAAAGAGTGAAGCAAAGAAATTTGTGGAACTAAAGATAGTACATTAGATTACTTGAATTTTAGATAAGATTCTCAGAATGAAAATCTGGTGGATTGACAGTGTGACTACTGGTTCATTTGGCTTCTTCCAGTGATGGTTTATGTTCCTGTGGCCCCGCCAAGTCTCATGTCATCATGGCAAGGACACAGCTGAGTCTGGCGCCCGTGACTGGTTTGTTGTCTGGCGCTGGGACTGATGGTGTAAGTGAGCACCCGCCCAGGGGTGGAGCCGACATGCAGTGTAAGGGCAGGAAGAAGGCGTGTCTTCCCTCTCTTGCTGGTTTGTGCCTTGCTATTTTGCAGCCACCATGAACGGCTGCCCCTCCTGCCATGCCACGCTGCCTTACAGCCAGCTGAGTATGGACTAAAACCCCCGAGAACTGTAAGAAATAAACCTTTCTTCCCTAATTTTGGACGTCAGGTATTTTGTCTCAGCAATGAAAGAAAAGTAACTAAGACAACCCCCTTATTTCACATACTATCCTTATAGTATGAACTTTCCTGAGACCTGAGATATTGTCTCTACCAGCCTAAGAAGTAGTGCTATAGCAAACATTAAGAGAAAACAAGATTATTTATTTATTTTTAAAGAAAATAAGTTTATATATGAATAAAGCATTGCTCTGTTGTCACCAATCATCATAAACAAAAGGTGACGTTGTCATTTTTTTGTCTTTTGGACTTAGAAATATTCATAAACAAACCCAGCCAGAATCACACCCAGAAAACACAGACTTGATGTAGCTGTAGAGCTTCTCATTCTAAAAAATGTGACCTTGTGAGCAACTGCAAACTTCTGAAAAATTACTATGCTCCAAATCTCCCAAATACAGTGTGCTAATTTCTTTAGAGATGACAAGCACTGACGGACACTACAGTTCAGGTGAAATCCTTAAGAATGGTAGAGTATCACCCAAAGTTAGTCTGTGGTCACGGATAGAATGCATCGCCAAATTAGTATTCACGAGGGTCTCTCTGACAAATGGAGTTATTATCCACAGATGCTGTAAACATAAATCAGGGGGATATCATCAATAATGTTGTATTCTCTTTGTCCTCATCGTGTTTACAGATCTCGCTCTGAACAGCACATAAATACTTAGAGCATATTGTGGGAAACACGCCACTCATCTTATTAGCCTTCTCTGGCTCCGAGCTCTGACGCTGATCATCCTCTGACAGTGTTTGCCAACAACAAAGGAATTCTATTGATCACATTGCTTCTCTCTTTGGCAGCCTTTCTGCCCACGATTACCTTGCATCACTTGCCTTAAGTCAAATGTCACAGACCAACTTACAAGGGATGGATCTATCTGGGAGAGCAAAATACAGTAGTATGAGCTTAATAGAAGGGAAAATCCTTTGGTATTATGAATTGTTTGCAATTTAAAATTTTATTTCTTGGCATTTATGAACAGTCAAACTCAAAGCCTACTTTACGAGCTCCAAATCCATAAAATTGTACTCATTTGCTATTTATTTTCTGAACACTTTACAGAATCCCAAATATCTTGGAAGCTGACCCATCAATCATTCTGAGTCATGCTATGTATGAAGAGTTTTCTCTGCAGGCATTTTCCTTCTATAACAGAGAACCTATATTGAAATTTCCTGGTAATTTTTTTCTATCACTTTTGTTGCCTTCATTGCTTTTTTCAGTTGATTTTAGATAGATAGTATGAAAGGAAATTTTTTTTTGTTTAGATAGAGTGCTTCATAGATTGAGAATTTAGGAAGATGACTAGGATATATGTATTCTCTATGAAAAACAGAAGGCAGTTGTGGGATTATTGGCCAGAGGAAAACGTTATTTGTGTTGTAAGGCCACAGCCAGTAGGTGCTAACACCTCCATACAGTTGTCCTATAATGGCTGACTTGATACTTTATAGCCTCTAACCTGTGACCTGTAACTTGTAAGTTGTTTGTTACACTCTCCAAAGGGACCAGCTGTCTATGTTTGACCTAATCAGGAGCAATTTTACTTCACTGAAAAATATCCAGTAACTTGGCTACTGTAGCACCTCCAACCCCATGCCCGCCAGTACAAATCATGAAAGGGACCCAGGAGCTAGCCCTCTTTCCTGAGCAGTCCAACCTCATTGCCGTCCTTGGGCTAACATTGAGCCTTCTTCCATTGCTGTAACTCTTCTGCTTTTGCTAACAATCCTACTACCTAGCTTAGTACTCCATCCAAATGTTTGGGCCCCCAGCTTCCCACATACCCTCAGTGATGATACCTTTGTGGGAAAATGGGCTTAATGGTATCAAATAAAGAGAAGCCTTCCTGTTAGCCTGGGCTTTGAGAACAGGAGCTGGAGAGGCCATATTCCTAAAATGCCACATTTTATTAATAAAAAAGGTTAAATCACCTCAAGTCATAAGTTCTCACTGAAATGAAAAATTAAAGGAATATTACTATTCAAATGAGTGCCAACTGGATAGAACACTTCGTTGAATATGGATCTCCTCGTATGCTCTTGGAAGCTAGCAAGGCTTCACACTTTAAACAAGAAAATAAACACACTGGTGTCCTCCAAGAAAAGACATATTTCTAAGTCCCTTTGTCATTTATTAAGTGCTTACTATGTGCTTGACCTTTTTCTTTCATTTTTCTCATACTCTTTTCACATAATTTTTCTTTGTGTTTTCAACCACCTAAATCAATGTCTGTTCATTTCTTACGGTACTATCTTCTTTGAGCGCCTGAGTTTTCAAGCCGTCTTTTCTAAACTACCTTCAGCCAGTTTGCACATTCACAGTTTCGAGAGAGAATTATACTAGACATGTCTGGCCTAGACTTCTGGGACATCATCTTTGTTTGGGATTTTTCCTGTCAAAGGTTAAATCTACATGATTCAATGATTGGCTTAATCATTCATTAATGTATTCTTTCTTTCAGAAAATAAGCATGAGCAGGACTGTATACCTGGAATCTTTTAGTCAACTACAAAAGAAAATCAAGGCTACCATAATCCCTATATTATCATGAGCAGTTTTTTCTTTTATGATTTGCAAACATTAATGAGTTAAGCACCAGAGCTTTAGACCCAGAGGATGAAAAAGGATCAAAACTGTAGCTCTAGCAGTGAAAATAATATATGCTATTTCAGCCCCTGCAAACCTCATCTTCTTCATCTACCTTTTTCTCTGTCCTAAGGATATTTGGTAAATAATTGAAATAATTTCAGAGATACATACTAAAAGGCTCTTTGTAAATCCAGGATATTATTGTTGCTATAATTAGGCTAGGCATGGTGTATAGAAATCTTGATTAGAGAACTGCTTTTTCAAAAGCTAATTAGTTTGCACAACAATATGTTTGCTGGATGCATTTCAGAGGATTGTTTTACATTTTCTTTTTACTCCTGTCTTCTGAGAAAATGAATTGAATGTGTCCTCCAAGGAAAACTCAGACCTGTGAAGGGTGAGATCCATTGAATGAGGCTGAGGTAGGAACTATTCCTGAAGTGGTCAAGAGTAAAGTTTAGAGTTCCTGGACTGAGCATTGAGACGAACAGCCTGTGGGGAGGCTATTGGCTTGTCTCAGATCATGTCAGAGGCAGGGGACCCCCACGTTCAGAGTTTCATCTCTAGAAGACTTTGGGATTTCTCTATTTCCAACAGACTTTTCTCACTCTCTTCAGTGTCTCAAAACCTTCCCTGACCTTCCAGATATGCTGCACCCACAACATCAACATGACGTATGTTGTCATTATTTGTTTGACATGTCTATCTCCCAAACTGGACTAGGATCTCATTATGGAAAAGGATTGTGTCTTCTTCTTATCTTTACACTCAGGTGGAAGAAAGCACTAGTAAGATATTTTGCTTATTCATTAACAAAATGAGCCTATTGACTCCTTCCCAAATGAAATACTTACACACAAAGGTTTTAGTACATTTTTAGCAAATGTATAGACTCCTGCTTCCTAAAGCACATGTGCTTTTGCCAGGAAATACTTTGAACAATTTTTGCTGTTGACCTGTTCCTAAAACTGACCTTTGGATTTTGGCATGCACCCAATTGAAGGCAACCATGGTTTTGCATCTGAATTCTGGTGGAGTACAACAAAATCTGGCTGTTTTTGAATCCCTTAGGAAGCATGTATTTTCTTCAAAATTCACAAGGGAACAACATGTAGGCCATGTTCCAGCACATACAGTCATTGTGTGAACCCACAGATCTATGTGAAGTGTTGAGGGGAGTAGAAACTAGGACCATTACTGCAGGTGACATCCCTGCATAGGAAAGTCTGCTCTGTGACTAGAATCTGTGTACTCCTGCATCATAGCCATGCGTTTGTCCTGGAATTCCCCACCATGAGTACGGAACAGTTCTCTCCTAACGACATGGGTAGAGAACAACATCCTAATTACTCGGGAGGCTTCTTTCGTCATCCGCACGCCCTAGGGGACATGCAAGAAATAGGGGTGGCTGTACTGAGAGAAGTGATTTTCTCAAGCTAAAGTTCTCTGTGCTAGTGTTCTAAACGGGTGAGCATGCATTGCTAAAATAATTTTAAAAATATATACAGAAATTTGAGAACTTAAAATATGCACAGCATTACCCTAATCTGTTTACTTGTATTACATTCTTTATATTAACAGCCATACAATAACATAAATATATTTGGTTTCCTTAGCTTGAAAATGAGGAGACAGAACCAAGTTCGCCCTGTGAAGTGACAAACCTAGACGGCTCAGCTCCGCAGTGGGTACCTGGGGGCCTCACTCTGCCGTTTTGCTGGATAATTGCAAAGGCTCCTGCCCTCCTCGTGCAAGTGAGAACTAGTCCACCGACTTTGACTGGAAGGCAGCAAAGCAACCTTCTGTCCCCAAGAAACAGTCCCGTCTTCTGAATCCCCCAATTATCTTTCACCTTCCCCACCCCCTCTGCCAATTCCCACAATGTTGCCCATGATTAGAAAACACAGGCCCTCATTAAAGTCCATCCCTCCATCCTATTGGCACAAATTAAAACTAGCAGTGGCCCGTGCAGTGGACGCAGTAGGATCCTAGCTAATCATTTCTGCAGATTGAAAAATAGGCTGTTTCTTCACAAGCACCATCTGTACCTTCAGGACATTTGCATTAACACTTTCTCTCCTGGGCTATTCTTTCTACTGAAAATAGCCAAAGCAAAGGTTGCAGAGTTTTTAACCCTGCCTCTGAGACTTTTCTAAAGGACTTCAGGAAGTCAGCGTCCTGTTTGGCCATTGTATCGACGTGGTGAGCTGTGTAAGACATGAGCTACTGTTTCCAAATTACAGACGACATCGCAGAGGCTCTGAGACTTGGAAGCGATGCCGCCAGTCACACAGCAGGAGCTTTGCTGTGTTCACGGTGTGTTTGGGAAGTCGCCTGCATTCTTCGGATACACCAGGAACATAGCAAAGTAAAATCCCTACATGCTCTACTTAAAAAAAGAAAAGCTAAATACTCTTGGTGTATATTATATACGACCCTAAGGCTCACTGGGATACATGGGTTTGCTTAACCTTGTGGACAGTTGCTGCTGTTAGTTGTTTGACAGTTGAGGAAGCTGAGAAGTGGAAAAAGTAAGCACCTTTTCATGACCTCACAGCAGGTAAGAGGCAGAGCTGGCCTTCAAGCCAAAACAGTCTGCAGTTGGAGTCTATGTTGTTTTCTTTTTTCTTTCTTTTTTTTTTCTTTTGTTTTGTTTTTTTGTTTTGTTTTTTTGTTTTCTTGAGACAGGGTTTTGCTATAAGACCAGATTGAATCTTGAACTCAACATATGTAGCCCAGTCTGGCCTTGAACTTGTGACAATCCTCTTGCCTCAGCCACCCCATCTGGTTTTTAACCACCGTTCTATATCTTGTTTTGTGGTGCACCTGGCTAGTAGTAAGGAGACCAGCATACATCTCCTGGCTTTGGTTCCAGAGTTCTACCCCAGGACTAACTTTCTGAAAGAAAAAGACAAGTGTTCCAAGTGAACTTTCTTGTCCGTTTCTAGAGGGATTTTGTCTATTTGCCATTTTCCCGCTCAGGTTGTGGCTAAATATCTTACACTGCTGCATAAATTCAGCTTTGGCTCAAATTCAGGTCTCCTTTGTCACTAAACAGCTGCATGGCATAAGGAAACCCAAATCCTCCAAGTCAAATCAATGAAGCACTCACTTCACAAATCCGTTGTTTGGTTTTTATTTTGTCTTTGTTTGTTTGTTTGTTTGTTTTGTTTTTTGGTACCGCGGTTTGAACTCATGACCTTGCACTTGCCAGGAAGGCACTTATGCCACTGAGCTAGATCTTATGCCACTGAGCTACATTCCCAGCCCACAAGTCCGTTTCAACCACTATATGAATAATTCAGCACAATGCCTAGTATGTAATAAGCACTCAGAGAATTTCCTACAAATAAGACATTGAGGCTTTTTAAAGGCTTGTATGTCCTTCTTTCCTATTAACTCTGTTGGTTAAATAGCTAATGACAAACTGCAAGCGGGGGGCACCAGCTTAGTGCTGTCAGCTGGCAGTGAAAGAAGCGGCAGACCCAGAGCTGCCTGGATGAAGGTTAGAATCTGCGGGGAGAAAAGAGGGACTCTCAGTCCAATTAGAGAATGAAAGGCAGCATCTCATTGTGTCAGAGGGCCAGCTGGTCTCTGTGTGCTAAGACTTTAGAGACAGTGGGAAAGACAGAGCCTCTAAATAATACAAGTCTCTCCAGATGTGGTATGGGGCGGGGGGTCCGGTGTTCGACAGCCTGCAGAATATACACTGCCTCCATTCTTTAGTTTCTATTAACTTCAGCCACAGCAAAGGAAGACCAGAATATAGAGGCATGGGAAATCCAGAGAAGATTAACAAAGTACATCAAGTAAATTTCAGATATGCTAAGAGCATCCTTTCTCCTTATACACAGTGTAGCGGTGTCCCATATAGTACGCACTGCTCTCAGAACCAGACACCACACACTATACCCTGGGAGCCACTGTGCAAGGCTACCCCTGTGAAGTCCTAAATTTTTACAACTCTCGGTTCTGTAGGATGGGAGCCAAGTCTCTGACAAACTGATGGTAATGGGACATCTATCGAAAGCATTACAATGAGCTAATGGAGAAATTCATGTTTGATTTAATTCCCACAGCCTGTGAACTGGTTGTGAATCTGACTGTAGACATCAAAGGACTGGAAAGGATCAGTCCCAGAACCTAAATTTGATAGGTGAAGTTTTAAGGTTAGTTTTAATCCAGAGGTCATCAAATATTCTCTACTAAGAGGCAGGTACAAAATAAAGACTTCACTTTACACCTGTAAGCCATTTAAAAAAAAAAAACTCACCTGAAAATTCCACATTCATTTTCTTAAGTGAAGAAATGTGCTCGCTAGGTTAAGAATAGCCCAGAAGGGGAGCAGCCTAGACTTTGGGTAAGTCTGACCCCAGGGCCTTCCTCCAAATGCTCTTCAAGTCACAGGCAGCAAATCAGGGACGTTGCCTCTTGTTGTGTGCTGCATTCCACGTGCGCGTGTATTCATGCACATCCTAACTAATCCATTTAGCTGGTAGGAAAATTCACTTTCCAACTGATTAGTCAGCAAACTTGTGCTTCTCAATTGCCTCATCCAATGCATAAGGAATGGTCATCCCACTTCGTGTCTCAGAAGAGAACGAATGAAATATTTAGCATCATATCATCGTCCCATTTCCAAAACCCTTCTCCTTAAGTTAAACAAAATGCTATGGTGTCATTCAAAGTAACATAGTGCAGCAGCGTATGTGTTTAAGCATTTCCTGTTGTCCTTGCTGTGTTTTTGCTGGTTTTTCTTTTCGTTCTTGTTGGCAGTGATGGTGGTGGTGCGTGTCTTCTTGTTTTGTTTTTGTGCTTGCAGGAGTGTGGCTGGCTCAAGCAGCATTTCCATGGAGCTACTGGATAAATAAAAGGGATATTTCATAAAATTAATGAAGTTTTATTTGTAGGTTCTCTAAGTTTTCCACAGACATCCTGGTTTATAATAACGCTTATTTATATGAGATTATCTTTTTAAATGAAATTTCACATGGATTTTTCCACAACAGTGATAAAAGTTGGTAGGGCATTATAATGCCCATTTATAGCTGAGGAAATTGAGTTGCCATGAACTCTCAAATCTGAACACTATTCAGTCAATAAATGGGGTGCAGTCTTTACTTCCAATGTGTGTGCTGTGTGTCTGTGGGTGGCAGTGGGTATGTGTATCTCACTGTCAGGCAATTTGCTTACTGAATACCCTCAACATGCTAGACAGTGTGTAAGGATGTGTAAGTTATAGGCTTTCCACTCAAGAAGTTAAGGTGAAAAACATATAAAGAACCATTACTCACAGTCACATTTATTATAACAGAGATATAAATATGGCACGTAAGAGACGGACAAGCAAACTGCCTATGGGTGAGGGGTCAGACAAAATTTTAGGGGCGTGTTATTTAAACTTAGAAAAAAATGACTAGAACAGTAAAGAAATGGAGAGGAAATCACCTTGTACCGAAATACCAGATTAGGAGAGTAAGGCTGATTGGAATCCCAACCGCAAGAAGGAAATGCCAAGGAGGGAAGTAGGAAGGGAAGATGTGGCCGATGAAGAGGGGCTGTAGTGCTTGCTTCAGCAGCACGCACACTAGGACTTTCAAAGGGCTGGGGTTTGTTGGGAATTGTTTAGGTGCTCACCACAGGGCTCACGTGTTGACCATGTTTTCCCCAGAGTGGCAATGTTAAGAAGCACCAGGACCTTTAAGGGGTGAGATATAGTGAATATCATTAGGTCTTTCGAGGGCACCACCCTGAAAGGAGGTTGAGGTAGTTTTTGTGGAGCCCTGACTCAGTTGTCATGAGAAGCTTGTTATAAAAAATAATTCTGCCTTCTCTGTGGCCACTAGAGCATCTTGACTGACCATATGACTGCTTTCTTTCCTAAAGTCTCCTGCTTTGGGGACACCATTTGCCAAGAGGTGGTGCAACCAAAGTGGTCCCATGATGGTGTATACAAAGTACTCCTACAATGGCATAATCAATGTACTCCCATGATGGTGTAAGCAAAGTCCTCCTACGATAATATAACCAACGTACTCTCGTGATGAAGTAGCCAAATCTAGGACCATGCTGATTTGACCATCAACCTCCAAAACCATGAGGCAGATAAGTCTCTTTTCTTTGCAAGGTATCCAGCCTTGGAAATTTTGTTATTGTAGCAAAATAAACCAATACATCATGCTAAAAGTATAGACATCTTATAGCTATCATAAAGGGTCCCCAATGTCCAAATGAAGTGGAAATAATTTTTGTGAGGGAAATAAAGGAGGAACCCAGAAAAGATTAGCAGGGATGTCCTGAGTGGTCAAGAAAATATGTGCACCTCTGTATCATGCCTTGATTGTCTTAGGGGTGGTAGCTGGGCCATCCCCTGAATCAACAGTACTTTGCCTATAGTCTTGAAGCAGCATATGTTTTTCAGGTTCTGTTGTAGTTCATCTTCCTTCTTCCTCTACTTCTCACAAATTAGACTAGATATGGTAACTGACATTTTGTATACAATTAATTTTTACATTCCTGCCACTTTGTGTGTGTGTATATATATATATATATATATATATATATATATATGTATATACATTACACTGGGGATTGAACTTGCAACCTTGCACCTGCCGGACAGGTGCTTAAGCCACTGAGCCAAACTCCAGGCCCTAGGTTTTTGAGGCAGGGTCGCACTATGTAGCTCAGGCTGGCCTTGCGCTCGTGTTGTAGCCCAAGCCGGCCTCAAACTCACAACGCTCCTCCTATCTCAGCCTCCCGAGTGCTGGGATTAAAGGCGTGTGCCACCATCCCTGGCTACCACTTTGTATATTGATTGACTCACAGTAGGTGCTCAAATAAAGCCCTATTGGATTTCACTGAATGAAATCCATAGGAAAAAAGACAAGGACAGATGAAAATATTGATGACTTTTACATAGCATGAAAGTAGTTAAGAAATTTTATATGTAATCATTACTATTTTCTCAGTGAGATAAGAAACTGTCATCTATTGTGGAAAATAAGAACACAAATTATAATGATTTCTTAAGGAAATCAGCAAAGATTGACTCTAGAGGATCCAAAACAATTAAAATAGAAATGGAAAAAATCATGCATGCAGAGTTGTAGTTTCACTAGCATTATTGTAGGACATAAAATTCATTGATAGATATATGACTTTCTTCTAGAGAAAATATTGCTTAATGTCCAGGTTGGGGATCTGCATATGTGTGGATTCAAGTGGTAAAAAATAATCTTGGGAAGCTGGAGAACAAGAGATTAAAGTATCACAGATGAATGGAAAAGAGGCATGAGAATATAGAGAGGATTGCTCCACTGAAAAGTTTTAAAGGATTGACCCTAGAGTAAACAAAAAAGGTAAGAACCAAGTTCAAGAAGGTGCAGTGGAAATCTTGACTTTTAGGCAATTGAAAAATGTAACGCATGGGGTTAAAAATCTGTTTTAATTTGAGCTCCATTACTACATATTCACTATGACCTAGGTTGGATTTTCTAACCACACAGACTCTAATAAATAGGTATTTTCACACAGTCTGAAAACATAAGAGATTTGATATTTCCGGACCAGGGCTGTGAACCCAAGTATCCCACAGACTAACTTTAGAGAGACAACAGAAATTGGAATCAGTCATCTTCAGGCCATCGGGGCTACTAATATAAATAACAGAGACCAGTAGTCCATCACACAGTCATGTGAGATAAAATGGCATTGAAGCGTCCATAAAAAGATATCATCATCTCAAGCTGAGCAAAGTGTGTTCGGCTCCTTCATCAGCCACTTGATTCTGCCTCCTTCACTCTGCTCTTGGTCCTGAGACTGTGGCCTCTGAATTTCAACACCAGATTCCCCGGCCTTCTGGCTTATGGTTGGACCCTACTGCTTTATGAGACACCAGGAGGAAAACAAAGAACAAAGAAAAGAATGGTCGGTATATGTATCTCCTTTCTGCCAGGCCATCAGGTGCTGGTGGCACTGGTTCTGTAACAAGAGTTCCTGTCAAGCAAGCCTCTCAGAGTTACAGCTCTCTAACTACAGCCCTGCTGGGTCAGGGGACTTTAAGGAACAACACTTAAAGCTGGCTATCTTGCATATTCCTAAAGACATCATTTTGAGCATAGCATCGTTTCTCACTGCTTAAGGCATTAAAACAGAGATGATTTCATAGAAACTTACTGAACTGTTTCACCAGCTCTTTCAGTATGTATGTATGTGACACAGATATATATGCATTGTGGTAAACAAAATCATGTATTTTGCCAAGATTTACCTTTCATTTTAAGATGGAAGCCTAACCAGAAACAAAAGCAAGGGCTCTGACCTCAAAGTTCTGATTAATCAAAGCTGACCAAAACAAGCAAACAAACAATACACATACCCAAAGACAATTTTTTTTCTCGAAGTTCTGGGTAATAACATTGTAAGAGATCTAAATGATGCTAGAAAAATATCAGGTTGCAGAACTTGGGAAAGAACCAGCATCAGTTTTCCTTGACGGTGAGGCATATTCTAGAGAGGGAGACTCCGAATTTCTGATGCACTTCGGAGGCCCTGGATGCACAAACAGCCCCACAAAGGCAGCTGGTTCTGCCTGATGCCTCCTGGCTGAAAGGCAGCTAGGGACATGGGCCCAGCGAGCCCTCTGCACTCACTTCCCAAGGGCTGTAATTTGTGGTTCTGAGAAACACACAGAAGCTCTAATAAAATCTGTCGTCTCTAAGTACGCTTTCCTACTTACGTTTACCCATGTTTGTTTTTCATTGTTCTCTACTTATGGAAGATGACAACAGCAATTCAGTCATTAACTAGTTATTAATAAAAAAATGTTTAACCTTTATCACAAGTATCAAATATTCATCAGTTCTACACAAAGAAGTCGTCCCTGGAAGCAAGCAGGAGCTGTGTTAGATTTTGCTCAACCCTTTTTGGAAGGACAAAATAGTAATTACAATTTTTATTATAGCCACCCTTTGATAAGGCTATTCTTTCTAATTATAAAATATATTTATGTGGAAGGGATTGGCTCAGATGATCCAGAAGCCTTTAACTCCACTCCTACCCCAATCACATGCAGATCACATGAAAAAGTATGAAATGCATTTCTGAAATAAATGACTCTACCAGTGCCATTAACAAACCAATTTCAGTACTTTCTAAGAGATAGATAACAAACATAATTCGAACCCTGTATAAGTAAAGCCAGAGGAAAGTACCGCCAAACACAAATAAGTACTGTTGCTTAGCCAAGGACATTTGGGGAGACTTTAAACCCACATTTAATAAATTAAAGGGGAGCAGTGAAAGGTGAGCAGAGCTAAGTCCTTCATGGGTGATAATTGGAGAACTTTAAATCAGAAAAGGCCAATAGGCTCCTTGTGGTTTGCATCTGGCAGGGGGTATGCACGGTGACTTCAGAGCTTACCAAGGCAAGGACAGTGGTGTTTCTGCAGGGAAGTCTTGCCCCGTTAGCACCTGAGCTAGAGAGGTGTGTCAGCACATCCTGCTGTTAGCTGACTGCTGTCATGTACGTGTGAACTCCATCGTTCTTGTGTTGGAAATTCAGTCTGCAGTGCGACAGCACTGAAAGGCAGGACCTTCAGGGGGTGACTGGAGGACAGAACTTCCTTGAATAGTTTAGTGTCCTTATTGCCAGTGTATTCAATAGCATGAAAGGGACTAGTTTTGCAAGTGAATTCCATCACCCCTTGCTGTCATGCTCCCGTGCAATTCCACCATTCACCACGGGACGACGCAGTGCCAAGGCCCCACCAGCTGGGGGGCCCTCAGTTTGGGAGGTGCAGGCCTCCAGAACCGTGAGCCAAACCAACTTCCATTGCTCGTAAAGGACCCAGTCTCAGGAGGGGCACTTAATAACGGCAATGCAGGCGTGCGTCAGAAAAGCATAGGTGAGAAAACAGCCAGAGGAAAATGTAAACTTTTCCCCACCTCATGAGAATAATTATTTCATTAAAATTAAGTAATATTTTTAGAAAACTGCTTATATTCCAATAGTTAAATAAATGCACGTTCAAAATCCTCCAATATGGCATCCTTTTAGCATTAACTACAATTAAAATTAAGGCAATTATCTCAGTAGTTTGAATAAGCTATTGTTCCATGCATTTTCCTTGATTTTTACTCTACAGTTTTTCTAGTTACCTACTTTTGGTAAACTCATATAGAGATAGGTACCATATAATTAAGAAGTACAAATGAAAACATTTAGTCCAAAACTTAGGGAGGTCAACATTTTATTAAATAGCTGTATCAATGTAAAGAGGATGAAATGGAGCAAAGGAAATAATATAAATGATACCACACTTTTGAAAAAGTCATTAGGATGATCATTCTGCATGAAATTATCACTGAACTACATGGGGAATTGTTGAGTGCCCTTAGACATCTAACAGAACACACACCAACTACAAAACTGGGAATCGTGTGGTGATCTGATGCTCATGAAGTATTGAAGAGGTGATGTTCACTGAGTCTTCTGAATTCATGACACTCATGTGGGTATAGTTAAGGATTTTGTTGTATAGAATGTCCATAATCAGACACAAGTCACTCAGGTAGAGAAGCAGAATGTCTATAGATATGAAGGAAATCGGTAACAGCGAAGACATAGGCAAGGAGCCCCTCAGATTCTCCGATTAGACAAACAAGTGAAACATAGATAGGACAGCTAAGAGTAAAGACTGAGGGAGAAGGAAGAGATCAAGGAATTGCAGCTAAGGAGAATGGGGAATATAATAGGAAAGAATCAATAAATAACTGAACAAACTTTAGGAGTTAAAATAAGATTAAATAGGATGCAAAAAGGGAAAGGTTATAAACCAGACAAAGTAAGGCATACAAATTGATTCACCCAAAGGCTATAATATTTTAAAATATTTTTAAAAGGCTATATTGCTTTGAAAACTTTAAAATAAATTTCATAAAATACACAAGCAGAAATTGAGAAATGCATAATCATTTTTGGAGAATTTAGTGCTATCTCCCTCTAATGGACAAAATAAATAGATACATAAAAGTAAATAAAGGTATCAAGGATTAAATAAAGCAATAACACTGCAAAGAGAAGCTGTGCTTTCCCATACATGATAGCTATAAGAAAGCTCATTAAATTACTATAATATTCATAGAGCCACAAAAATAACAAAAATAGAAATTAAACATTTAGTCTATCATAAAATCTATGTAGTTGGGTCATCTTGTCTTTTAAATAACTGTTGGGGATGCTGTGTCAGTGCATGACTGGAATCCCAGGATTCTGGGAGGAAAATACAGAAGGATCACAAGTTTAAGCCCAGTCTGTGCAACTTTGCAACTTATTGAAGTTTGTCTCACAATAAAAAATTAAAACGGGCATAAGTAATGTTGGGGCTATAGCTCAGTGTGAAGGCCCTGAGTTCAATCCCAGGACAAATCAATCAATCAATCAATCAATATTGGTTTAAAAAAGCAATCCAAAGAACAAATTGGTTACTAAAAGAGCAGTAAATGTGTTTTTGCAGAATATGCTATATAAGAAGGAAAAGAGTCTCCATCCATACCAAAGAGCAAGTTTGAAGACACTGACAGAGTATATGAAACTTTACATTCTTATACTCCCCCACACGTCTGCTCAAGAGCCCTCCAAAATTAAAAAGTGAAAGTCAAACATGCAGTAATAAAGTAATTACACTGATTTGCTTTTAGAGAAAGGAGCATTCTCTTCTCTGTATGGCACTGATGAGATTTTATGTTGGTAAATAATTTGGTAGGACAATTTTTCATTATCTACAATGATGTCAAATGTGCACAGATTTTGACCTAACACTAGTACTTGTAGGAAACTAATCTAAAGAAATAATCACACATATAAATATTATATAGTTAAGAATAGTCTTTGAATTACTAAAATCATTAATAAAAATAGGAAAGAGACCACTGTAAATCACTCCAGAAGTAGTTACAAGAAAGAAGGTCCATCCATTCAGTAGGACATGAAGAAGACTTTGCTTTATTTTGTTTTAATGCTTTATTTATTTAATAGTGAAAGATGAGCATGGTCCGTATGGAGGTAAATATCAGTATATTATTAAGAAGGCCACTTTTATAATGCTAATAAGCGTGAGCTTTCTTGCTTTCAAAAGATGTGTATTTGTGTATGTATGGTCACTTAAGTATAAAAGTTGTCTAAATAAAGGTATAGTTGTTGTCTTTAGGTATTCCCTGGATCTTCAACAATGAAAATGTCTTTACATATTATAGTTGAATAAGTACAGCAAAATTATTACTCTATTTGGAAAATTTAAAATACTAAGAAGGTAGAAACTCTATCAAAATGCACAAAATTAATCACAGCAAAAAGTAGTTCACATTATATAATTTATTTTATTTAATAATATCTAATCCAAGCACTGCTATCCATACTCTTTCTGCTTCATCTTTTATGGCCATGTCAGGACCCTGGATATTGACAACTAACATTCAGAAATGGTGACCATGACCTACAAGAGCATTAAGCAGAAAAGCAGTCCCCAATTTCTTCATTAGCCTCCACTTAATAAAGCACAGAAGTGGATCACAGTGTTTTAAGAAAGGTTTCCTGTGAGACTGGAGATGTACCTATGATGTTAATATCCTCTTATTCTCGAAAAACGCCTTTTAAATGTCGCTTAATTAGTTCCACTTCTGAAGGAAACAGTTTGTGGTGGTTCATACTGACAGTCAACTTGAGTTTCCTAAGAAACACCTAAGAGATTAGTGAAGCACTCCCTTGGGTGTGCTGGGGCTGGGTCACAGCCACGTGACCTTAGTGACGGTCTCTGGTCCCTGGCCCCGTCCCCGGGACCCTTCCCCTGCTCTCCTTCCGGGCTGTGCTGCTTTTCTGCAGTGCCTTCCCTCAGTGATCTTTCTGCCTTGTAGTCAGTCAGCTGTGAACCGAAACCTCGGAAACCGTGAACCCAGATGTTGTAGTCAGGGGTTACATGGAGAACAACTGCTACAGGACACAGTGTTTGTAATATTATTTTATAATAGTCACCCAAAAGTATACACAAGAAAGTGCAGGAAAATCTGTCCACAACACTAAGACCCAGGATAGCCGAGGGCCTGGATCCCACAGCAATGTCATGCAAGAGTCCTGCTAGAGACCCAAAACACATGACAATGCCTCCCACAGTACCAACTGGGAATCTAAGAGCCCACAATAAGGGCTCACACCAGACTATTTACGGTTCTGTGCTGGGAAGGCCACAGGTCAGCGGTGGAACCAGAAAGTCTATGCCAGCAGGGTGAAGGAGCCGTGCAGTGGGTTGAGGGTTCTACATGGGAGCCAAGAAGTCACGCTCAAAAGAAGCGGGGCTGCCCTGAAGAGCACCACAGTCATCCCCAACGGCGACGAGGTCCCGCGCTCCTCCGATGATGGAGAACAGTTGGGCACAGGTCAGGAAGCCCAGCGTGACCAGCTTCTCCAGCACACAGCCTCCCCTCCGGAGCCAGGAGGCGATGCACAGTGTGAGGAGCAGAGCTCCCGCAACGTGAACCACAGCCAGTCTCACCGATGAGGTCCCGAGCTCCTCTGACGATAATGGCCGAATCCACATTGGAGAAGCCAGCGTGACAAGCACCTCCAGGAGAACCAGCGGCTCGAACAGCAACTCTTGAAGGAACCCACAACGCCTCGTTCTTCTTCCCCACGTCCCTATTTATGCTGGCAACTTTCTTCAGGTGGAGCGTCTCTAACTCAACACCAGCTGAATTAACTCACCTGGTGCTAAGTTGACCACCAGTTTGTAATCCGTAACACCAGAGCTGCCCTTCCTCTTCTCAGTTATGCACGTCAGGCCTTGTGTCCAGCAACAGAAAGATGACTGACACCCTGCTCTCTCCCCAGGCCTTATATTTTCACTAAATGACTCCATCTATTCAGTACTGACCACTTCACTCAGCAATGCACCCTCTTTCTTTCACGTTCCATGTCCAATCAGATTCCACGGTTCTCCTCTAAGGAGACACAATGTTTTTCTCACATCCCTCTTCACCTCCTGTCCAAGGTACCAAGATTTCTACCAAGACTTGGGCCACTGTCACCCTACTGCCACTTTTCTTCACAAACACAGCATCCTCTCCTGAAACAGTGATGACGAACCTACGGCACACAAGCTATGGTACTTGTTCTCCTTTTAAAACAAAGGCTGTTAATGCATGAGTTGTTTTTCTAAACTGAAACCTCAGTGTTCAGGTTAACTGCAGTGTTGGTCCTTTGCAATAAATAAACGGCTTCTGGGTTGCAGTCACTAAAAGGTACACCATTTCTGTTCAAACATGTAAATTTTTAGAATAAGAATCATATAATTATTCCTTTAGTCAAAGTACATATGCTTAGAAAAATGTGAAATCGGTGCTCCCTGCCCCTTCCTGTGTGACTCGCATGATTCCGTACGTAGCTGCCTCACTTTTCCTCCCTCACGCTTTGGTCCAAACAAGTTGCCTTGGTGCCTCTTCTCCCACCCAACTCCCCTTTAATAGGGCCTTGGTTCTGACTGCTCCACCAAGAGGATCCTATCCTACATCTCAAGGCAGCCACTAGTCCTTCTGTTCCAAAGTCACTTCCTCAGAGATCTACATGGGCGACCCTCTCCAAAATGGTTCCCGCACCAGCACCTGTCCTCAGCTCATGTGGTCGACCTCCAGCACCTCCCTGATGCTACCTCATCTAAGCACGCGCTGTGTGTTGGTCTTCCTAACTATAAATAGGCTCCATCCAACCAGGGATCATGTCCTTTGGCACTGCTGTATGTCCATGCCAGTAAGAGTTGCAAGCACACATAATGTAACTCTGGTGCTCAGTGAAAATATTCATGAGGAAAAAAATGGAGAGTGTACAGTGAGGAAAATCACCTGAGAATTTAAGAGGTGGTCCTAGCTTGCACTCCAGTGACGGTGGGAAAGATTTTAGGAGGTCGGATCATCCGAACTTTTGACAGGAGATGAAGGGATCGTAAGGAAAGGGGAGGTGTTTCAGGAACCTAGATTGACCCATGCACCGCTGACTGAGACAGGTGACATTAAAATGTGCCTTGGATAAGGAGATAGGAAATGGTCTGGCTCGGCACATGATGGGGGAGTGACTCTGGTAATCGATTTCTGGTCCAGATAGAAGGGGCTTAGTTCGCCTCGTGTTTCTGGAATTGTCCCAGCAAATGTTCTGCTGACAACCTTCATATCACGATTTAAATACAGACCTCTCTTTCCGTTAACAGTGGCATGGCTCACAGCACGGACACTTAGGAGTATTTAACCGAGAGCAGTGAGAGGAGCCAGGCCCAGCCCACCGCTGCCACAATATCCAGGAAGTCCTTCCTACCTGCTGATTCAACAAGACAGATTGGTTTGTTTGTTTGTCTGTTTGTCTCTTTAACTTCTTTTTTTTTTTCCAAAAAGTATTTATTGTTTGCTTTCAAAACTCTTACCTACACTTGGTTTTGTCATCTTGTTTTATGCTTTCTGGATGTATCGGTCGGTTTTGATTTTGCCACTCGTCTCTTTCCTCCAGCTCGGCTTTTTACCACTTGGATTATTTTTTAAAAAGGAACTGTGCATGGGAATTTGGGACACAGACAAACTTGTAATTTCCATAGTGATTACTTTTATATAATTCAAAAACCTACTTGAAATTATATATATATATATATATATATATATATATTTCAGTACATGATTACATGCATTGTGAGGAGTTACTGCATGTACATAATACATCTTAATTCTCTTTTACAAACCTACATATAATTATTAAAATCAAGAATTAGACAGTCTATCTCCTGTTTGTGGGCATTATGAATTTAGTGCAGGATAGTCTGATTTTCTATTCATCTCTCCATCCTTGCAACGCAGGCATCAAGCTAAAATTATAGAAGGTGTCACTGATTCCCGCCTTTTCCATCAACATTTTTAGTGAATCACCAACTGTGACCTGCATATGTCCCATTTTCATTACATTTCTCCTGTAACTTGCACCAATTCTCTAAGTTTCGAGTCCAGTGTATTCTCTTAGAAGCAGCTAAAATGTTTTGCGTAACATGACAATCTTTGATCCTCTATAAAACCCTTCTTTGATGTCTTTTCACCTCTGGGTAAAGTTTCCATCGCATAACAAATCACACAAATCCCTCTTAGTGCACACTTACGCCCCTTCCCAGCCCTAAATTTTTCAGTCCCTATCTTGGAATACTTTGGTTTGGAAACAAGACACCATGTTTATTCATTATTATCAATGCTCAAAATTGTTCTGCTATCCTGAAGAAACATTGTTTCCATTTACTACATCTAGTGCTTGGACATATTTTACATTTTTATATTCTCTTGGAAGTCTGTTTCATCCAATGGGCCCATCATGAGCAACACTGACCAGCCATTTCTCACTCTGACGCAACAGCAATAAACTGCCACATTGTTGTGATTATCACTGAACATCCCATCCTTATATAATTACCTTCTTCATATATTTCTTCCAATAGCATTTAGCCCTCGAAGGCAAAGGATTATTTTTAATCCCTTTTTATTGAGGTATTACTAGGTAATACGCATTAGGGTCTCAATAAGTGTGGTTGGATTTTATTTTATTTTATTTTTATTTCTAAGCAATACAAGAGCTTTTCTTTTTTCATGTGGAAACTCCCTTTCTTATACCACAGAAAGTCTTCTGCTGTTATCTTTGCTTGTTTGTTTCAGCTCCATTTGCTCTGTTTTCCTAGAAACACCTATGACTCGTAGGCTAGCTACCTGTTTGCTGCCCGCACAGCTGTCTTTTTCCTCTCTCTATATGCGTTTCTATGACCTTTCATTTTACATTGTGATGCTTACTTACACAATGCTGATTTGATTTTGTATAGTGAGAGTTCCATACTTTATTTTCCCTTATAATGATTTTAATTCTGCACTTTTTTTTTCAGGATCTGTTGAGTTTTTTAAAAAATTATGTCATGGAGAGAGACTGACTACTTTAGTGATAGAGAGACCAGCTGTGTGTGACTTCTTGCAAATGATTTACACTTTTTCAGCTTTGGTTACCCAATATGCATAACAAAAATAATAATACTGCTTTCCTCATAGGGTGATTGTGAGATTAAATGTAACAAACGATGAAAAATGCTTGCAGGTCATCACAGTCTGATGTGTAGAAGACATTTCTTACCAATGCTGGTGTCTCCTTTCATGTAATGAGGCAGCCAAAGAAGAAACAGTCCTTCTTTCTTTCCCACTTTCTTCCTCTCTTGGAATAAGTTCTCAGCCTCCCGGCCCCTCCTTCTCACGCTGTCTGTTGGACACTCCTAGTTGAATAAAGTAGTATTCCTTGATTGTTACTGTTCACGCTTAAATTTTTAATGAATGCTTTATCTCTACTGTTTCTACATCATTTTTCTTTTTAGCAAGCTGGTTCAGATTCACGTGGAAAAGAGGTCTAAAATTTATACGTTATTTATTTGGCTACCTTAAATTCTCAGGATTTGATTAATTCGGCTGAGTATCTTGGTGGGGGGAGCAATTTAAAATGTTTTTGGGGAGGGTAGCTGTTAGCCTGTTTGGCACTCTAGTAGATAATGACCACATAAGACTTTTGAGAGGGATAAACTAAAGATTGGAAGAAACAATTTATTATTTCATGCGAACTTAACACTACTTTCTACTTCATATTCAAATATTTGTCTTTATTTTGTTGTTTACAGTTTGTGCTGACATTTGAACAATTAATAAAGGTGATATCTCTTGTAACATTGTGTTAGTCATCTTTCTCTTGTTGGGATATATTATCCAAAATGCACAGCTGAAAGGAAGAGGGATTTACTTGGCTCACAGCTTCAGAGGATTCATTCCGTGGTCACCTGGTTCCAAGGCAGGAACACCGTTCATGGTGGAAGGGAGTGCCAAAACAAAGATGCTTGGTTTATAGCAGCCAGGAAACAGATCCTGGGAACGATGCTGGAGTGGGAGGGGTCAGGGTCCCTATACAATACTCAAGGTCATGCCTTCAGTGACCTATCCATCCAGGCACACCCAGAAATGTACTTTATTAAACCCCTGGGTAACTTCCAAACCAATCAAGCTAACAACAAAGTCTGACCGTCATAAGTATCTGCTGCATTTTTGGTGTCTGGACCCACCTAACTCATGATGGAGAGAATTTTACTGAGCTTTGGTGGTCACTGGTGCCTCACGCTTTGCTGACTTGCTAGGGAATAGCTTAACACATAAAGAAAGCCAGATGTTTGGTGGAAAAGCCTTTGTAAACTCTTGTAGCTCATCAGTTTAGGCTTTTTGATTTTATGTGGTATTTTCTTCTTCTTTTTTCTACTAGTGCCATTCATATACCATAAAATCCTTACTTTCAGACTATACAACTCAATGCTTTTTGGGGTATTCATTAAGCCATTCAACTATTACCACTTCCTAGTCCGGAACATCTCCATCACCCCAGAAAGAACCCCTCACACCCATTAGCTCTCTTTCTCCATTTCCCCTTCCCCCAGCCCAGGCAGCCACTAATTACTTTCTATCCCCATGTTGTAGTTTATTTGGGGCATTTTATATAATGGAATCATAGAATGTGCAGTGCTTTGTGTCTTTTCCACTTAGCATAATATATTTAAGGTGCGTTCATTTTAAACTTTATTCTTTTTATGTCTAAACATTTAAGTGCATATATTATACCACATTTTGTTTATCCATGTATCAATTGATGGAGATCTGGGGAAAATTTTAACTTTGATCATTGCATCCTTTTATCTAAGTGTTAATATTTTTGTGGACTGATTACTCTTGGTACCAGGTCCTAAACAAGGAAACATAAACCTCTGCAAGCCTGAGCACGATACATAGGCTTAGAAAAGGCGCAGCGCAATGAGTAACAAGCGAGACTAGGCCAGCGGGGACTCTGCTGGTGGCCCATGGGGACACAAGCTAATAAAGCTTCTGGTTTTACTGGGTGTGCACAGCCTCTCAGAGCCTCAGCATCCTTGTGAGGCTTAGCCCTAAACTACAAACGAGCAGTGAATCAGGTATTACAGCCTAACTTGCACATATTTGCTTGAATTGATAGAAATAACAAAAATTGCTGCTTTTAAACAAAAAAGGCACTTTCTTTCACATTTTGGATACGTGTGACCTTCTAGCTATATAATAATGTAAACATTGGCAATAGGTCGATAGTGACAGATCATCAGACAAATTCCATTCTTCATTCTAGGCTCAAGGAACCAATCCTAAAAGAACTTTTTGCAGCTCTTCTCAAGACTTAAAAGTAATGGCCAATGGCTGATATAAAATTAGCTCCAGCCTGGTTTAATATATGTGAGAAAGTTTCCCCAGGAAATGATTCAATTTTCCTCAGGCCAAGGAGATTTATGCAAAGCATCAGAGCAAAGAGTATGGTGCACAATGATTATGTCTCTTCAGACAGGGCCAGCACTATGTTATCTGATACACCCCGCCTCTATTTAGCATGGGGTTATGACAGAAATGTAGGGCCCAAAGGAAAAACAACCTTTAAGAAACTTTGACTATAGTTGCTGGGAAATAAATGTTCCTTGAATAAGTCCTGGTGATCGGAAATGCTATTATTTGCAAATTTCTGAATTTACTATGAAGGCAGCAATATCTCAAATGCTACTTTCAGAGAAAGGAAACGTTATGAGAATACAGTAAACGAATACAATGCCAAAATCAGTTTTCACTGGAAAATTGTTCCCAGTTGAGTTTGTTACAGGACATAGATGAGCTAAACTTTCATAGATATATGAGGATCTCAGGAATGATGGCATGTAAAATATACAAGGAAGTATCCGTCAGCAACTGGCAATTTCAAAAGGTCCCTGGAAATACCCTCAGGTGGTGGATGGAATTTCCCAGAAGAACAGCGGCATAGCTCTGGGAACAGGTGATCGTCATTAGCCAGAATTAACCTCCTCCTGGGAAAATTCTCCCAGTTCAATTCAAAGATTATAGCTCTCACTCCTCTTTGTTCTTGTTAAGAATTATGGACAACTACAATCAATTGTTAGACATCTTGAGTGGCAAAAAATAATGAGAATACCAAGGCTACAATAGAAACCAGATTACTTGATTTAAAACATGGATGATTTACACAACTAGGTCCTAGAAAAATAATTTCAACTAGACTAATTGCTCTAGTGGACAAGATTAAGCTTGTTTCATAATTCTGTTGTTAGAATCAATGTTATGATAATTTTGAGCTTGACACAATTAAAAGACAAAAAGGAAAAAAAGCACGTGAGAGATTGGAATTGACCTCATGTAGACGTGAGAGCACACAGTCTCTAGTACTCAAGATTTGTTGTAGCTTAAATTAAGCAGCCTGGGTAATTTGGAGGATATCATAATAGCAAGTCTTAACAACAGCACCGATGCCCAGAACTGCACAAACCATCTGATTACTATTAACTCCTTTAAGCTTCACGCTAATATCAAGAGTAAAATTATCCTCATTTCACTGGTATAGAAAGCAAAGCATCGAAACTTCTGATATATTTCTATCCCCTAAGGGGAAGGTTTTTTTTACATTATACATTAATAAATTCAGAAAAGTATCCAAAAAATATTGTCTGTTGAAGCACGAGTGAGTGTATGAAAGCGTGATAACTTTACTAACAGTGATCTCCTTCTGAGAGGGAGGTTCCATCTCTGCTTACGTCTGAGCCTAAGGAGTGTTGCTGAGGAAGATGCGTGCTAACCACAAAGTCTTGCATCCATTTGGAGGGTCACCAGTAATTAACACTTTCGGCCTTTTCTCCATCCTGTTACTCCTGTCTTGGGAAAAGGGGAAAATTTTCCTTACTGAAATGTTAGGAATAAGGACTTCGGTGTGACTGTGGCTTCTCCTTGCTGGCAGCTGTCCATCTGGATAGAGCTCCTTGTTAACCGTTGTCCCACACACAGTGACACCACTGTCCACTGGCCTGCCATGGCCCTGCACTACTCACCAGAGGAGTCTGTCCAGTTCTGAGGTTTGGTGTTTGTACATCCTCGACTGTAAGTGGAATGCGCTCTCTGTTATCAGTTCCACCTGCAAGAAAAGTGATATCTTGGCCTCGTTTTGTATTTATCTACACTGATGTATTGATTGAATGATTTGAAACTCCTGGTAAGAACTGCTCTAGACAGTGAGTCTTCTGCTACCCGCCTTCATAGTTTGGGCTGCTGTAAGAAAGCACCAAAGACTGGATAGCTTAGAAGCAACAGAATTTGATTTACCACAGTTCTTAAACCTGGACTTTCAACCCTGGGATGCTAGCAGGCCAGATGCTGAGGCTGAAGGCTGTTTTCCAGGTGGCAGGATCCAGCTTCTCCTTGCAGGAACACATGGTGGGAGGGCCTGAGAGCTGTCGGGAGTCACTTTTACCAGGGCAGCGATCCCATCCAGAGGCCTCCACTGTCCTGACTCAGCTAAGTGCCACCCCCACCAGTGCCCCAGTCACATCAAGGGTTAGAACTGCAATCTATAATATGAATTTGGGGAAGCACAGATATGAAATCCATTGCACCACCATCCTCATTTCACAGAGTCTTTCCTATTAATCTGTTTCCATTTCACTTTTACCTGTTCAAGTCTAATACATTCACGCTTGGATTTCAGAAAGTTCCAACATGTTTCCAAATTCTTGTATGATTTGCTTCAAGAATTAAAGTTTATGGGGTGTTCTTATCTTTTGTGCAATATTTCATTTCAGTGGTAACCCCTCTACTTTGGAAGCCTCATAATTTTAAAGTATATTTGCTGTTTCTATAGAGCTTGAACTTTTTCTCACTGAACGTTGAGAAGTAGAAATTTTTTCCATCACAAGTATTTGCAATCTGATAGAACATGTCGATTGCACATAGCTTGAACCTCAAAGTGGAAGATGTGGTATGTGAGGAGTGCTAGAATCACTTCCAGGGGATTACTGAGACAGAAAATTCAGTGCGGCTGAACTGGACATAGAGTGCTCTAACGGCTTCCAAGCAGCGGCCTAGACCCCAGCCCCAAATTTGCTATGGATGTGCAGACTAAGGATGCCACAGAGCAACAGAAGGGCATGGAAACTTACGTTGCTCCAACAGTGTGGCTTTCTAGGGAAAGCAGGATAAAGTTCACAAGCTACGAATAACTGAGCATGGCGATGCCTGCCTGAAACCCCAGCACTCTGTGAAGCCTGGGCAGGAAGATGCCAAGTTAAAGTCCTACCTCGATGAATTAGTGAAACCCTGTCTCAAAAAAAAAATAATTCAAAACAGGGTGGGATTGTAGCTCAATGTGAAGATCCTGCATTCAATTCCTAGTACTGGTGAAAAAACAAAACAATAACAACAAAAAAACCATCAGCAATCTGGTATCAAAACATTGCTACAACAATCTTTATAATAAGAGGAATTGTTCACAATTTCTGTTTTTCTAACAATTATATTAAAAAGAGAAAGTTTGTGTTGAATACTGTTGGAAAAAATGTAGTACCAGTGCTTCACTTCAGTGTGATCTATCCAAGGTTATATGAATGAGATTCAAAAATCAGAGTGCAACTAAACGGAGTAGAATAAAAGAAGTGGGAAAGATGGAATTTTTGGAGGAAGTTAAATTGTGCTTAAGAATTTGTCTTAATTTGAAGCAACAGACACTGAATAGCTGAAGATTCCTTATTAGAAATACATAAACTAAAATTCAGGTACAGTCACTAAAGAGTACAAATGCTGTATATAACTTACAAATTAACCATAAAAAAGGAGAGACAATTTTTTAAAGTCTATCAAGGAGACTGGAAGAAGAGGAAAAGAAAAAACGTGAGATAATGAAAAACACAAACCAGCTGGTAGAAAAATAAAATATATATGTCAATAAGCATTCAGATAACTGTAAATAAAGAAAATCAGTTCTTAAAGGAGAAACTTACTCTCATGTTGATAAAGATATATGTCCAATTATTTCAACTACATTGTTGTTTGTAATAGGTGAACATTGGGAAAAACTTAAATGCCCATCAATGTGAAACTGCAGCGTATACAGACCAGGGAAATGCAATTATTAAAATTAATAAACAAATCTACATGTATAAGTTAGATATATCCCAGAAACAGTTCTAGTTAGGAAAAAAAAAATAGTTGAAAGAATGATGCATACATCATTGGTTTTAATTAAGAGTTATTTTTAAAACCATAAAATATTATGTACACTTTTAATGGATGGATCATGTGTTCTAGAGGTATAAAAAATGTAAACAGAAATTACACATCCAAATGTCAGGATAATTATCTCTTGAGGGGAGGGATTAAAAAGTCTTAACTGATTTCTTACTATTTCATTTTAATAATCTGAGGCCAGTTTGACAGCATGTTTAAAACAAGTTATTTTGCACATGAATGTCCTTATATGTTAATTTCTGCATTTTCTTTATCCAAAAACATTACATTACATTCTTTTTTTTATTTAAAAGAGAAAAAAGGACATGGGAAAGAAAAACAAAAAACAAAAGAGATAAACAAACAACAACACAACAAACTCAAAACAATAACAATATAGGTTATTAAAGCAAGATGATAGGAATTTAACAATGGTTGCTATATTGCATATTGTTATCTTCAGAAGGGTTGCTTAGATTACCAGATACAGACATGTAAAATTGATCTGATGGTATGAGTATTAACTGTTCTTTTCCAAGAACAGAATTACTAGTATAGTCATTTTATCTATCATATATATAATATACACACACACACACACACACAAATTCATGTCTTTTCCCTTTTCCCTTCTTTCCTCCTATCCCCTATCCCAGTTACTTTTTTCCCCTTTGAGCAGTTTCTTACCCTTACACAACATTTATTGCTGATTTTGGATCTAATTTGCTCTTTCAGTTTCTTACACTAGGGAGACAATATGGTATTTACACATGTGAGTTTGATTTGTTTCACTTATGAGTATGATCTCAAGTCTCATTTGTTTGCCTATAAAAGCCTTGATGCAATCCTTCTTTATAGCTGATCAGTAGTTCGTTGTATAAAAATGTCACAACTTTTTTTATCCATTTCTCATTTGAAGGGCATTTGGATTGTTCCCAAGCTTTGGCTATTACAAATTGTGCTGCTATAAACATGGGTGCATATATATCACTGTGTTATGATGTTTTCAGTTCTTTTGGGAAAATGCCCAGAAATGGGATAGATGAGTCAAATGGAATCTCTAAAGCTAGCTACTTGAGGAATCTCCACACTGATTTCCACAGTGGTTGCACCAGCCTACACTCCCACCAATAGTGGAGAAGAGTTTTTTCCCTCTAGCATTTGTTTTTGGTTAATTTCTTGACCTTGGCCATTCTTTCTAGAGTGAGATGGAAACTCAGCATTGTTTTAATGTATTTCTCTAATGACTAATGATACTGAACATTTTTTCATCTATTTATTTGCATTTGTATTTTGTTTGAGCAGGCATTATGGACATTGTTGATTTTCTACTATCTTGTTTGGGAGTTCTGTATCACTTTCACTGTTTTGTTTTGGTTGACTTTATTTTGTTTTATTTTGTTTGGCTTTATTCTCTTAAAAAAAAACCAATGTGTTCCTCTCAGATGCCCATTTTTGGATTGGTTCTTTGAATTCAGGAGGCCTGATTCTTTTCAATTCTATGTATAATCTAGATAGAGGTCCTTTGTCTGAGAGACAGTTGGCTAAGATATTTTCCCAATTCATATGTTTTCTTTTCATGCTGTTGGAGATTTCCTTTGACATGCAAAAACTTTTTAATAAGATGAGATCCCAGTTGTTGATTCTGGGAAGTATTTCTCATGCAGTTTGATTTTTGTTCATGAACTCTCTGCCAACTCCTATGCCATCAAGACTTTTACCTACTTTGTCTTCCAGCAAATTTAGTATTTCTGTTTTAATATTCAGATCTTTGATCCACTTCGACTTTTGTTTAGTGCATAATGATAGACACGGATCTAGTTTTAGTTTTTGACATATGGAAAATCAGTTTTTCCAGCACCATTTATTAAAGAGGCTATCTTTCATCTAGTGAACATGTTTGGCCCCTTTGTTGAAGATAAGGTGGGCTCAGTGTGTCTGCAGTTGCGGCTGTCTCTTCTAATCTATTGCATTGATCTTTAGGTCTGTTTTTATTCCAGTACAATGCTGATTTTATCATAGTAGCTTTGTAGTATAACTTCGAGTCAGGGATTGTCTTACCTTCACCCTTGCCTTTGTTGCCAAGAGTTGCCTTTGCTATTCTAGGATTCTTCTGGTTCCAGATGAATTTTAGGAATGATTTCTCTAGATCTGGAAGGTATGCTAATAGTATTTTGACTGAAATTACATTAAATCTGTATAACAATTTTAGGAGAATGGCCATTTTCACAATGTTTGTTCTTCCTATCCATGAGCAAGAAATGTCTTTCCATTTTCTGAGATCCTCTATGATTTCTTTTTCCAGAGTACTGTAATTTTCAATGTATAGATCTTTTATTTCCTTTGCTAGATTGATTCCTAAGTATTTCACTTTTTTGGATGCTATTGTGAAGGGTGTGGTTTCCCTTGTTTCTCTCTCAGTGAGTTTGTTGTTTGTGTACAAGGATGCTATTGATTTTTGAGTGCTGACTTTGTAACCAGCTACATTACTCAATTTGATTATTACATCTAGAAGTCTTTTAATGAAGTTTTGGAGGTTTCTGTGTAGAGTATCATGGTATCTGCAAATAATGATAACTTCTTCCTTTCCTATCCTTATTCCTTTGATTTCTCTTTCTTGTCTAATTGCTCTGGCTAATGTGTCCAGAACTATATTGAGAAGGAGTAGTGATAATGTCATCCTTGTCTTGTTCTTGAGTTAAGATTAAAAGTTTTCAGTTTTTGTCCATGTAGTAAGATATTGATTTATCATATATGGCTTTTATCGAAGTGGTGTAAAGACCATCTATTCTGATTTTCCTTAGGGCTTTTATCATGACTGATTGTTGGATTTTGTCAAAAGCATTTTCTGCATATGTTGAGAATATCATGAGATTCCTGTTTTTGGCTCTGTTGATATGGAATATCATGTTGGTGATTTGTGTATGTTGAACCAACCCTGCATTCCTCGGATGAATCCCACTTGATCATAGTGTATAATCTTCTTGATGATTTGCCACATTCTATTTGTCAGTATTTTATTGAAGATTTTTGCATCTATGTTCATGAGGGTGATTGGCTTGTAATTCTGTTTTTTGCTTGGGCCTTTGTCTGGTTTTGGTATTAGGCTAATACTTGTTTCCAAGAATGAGTTAGGGAGTCTTGCTTCCCTTTCAATTTTATTAAAGTGTTTGAGGAGTATTGGAATTAAGTCTTCCCTAAATTTCTTGTAGAATTCAGCAGTGAATACATCAGCACCTAGGTTTTTCTTTGTTGGTAAGGTTCTAATTACATTTTCAATTTCATTAACTGAAATTGCATTAATCAGCAGTTTTACATCTCCTTGATCCAGTTTTGGTAATTCATTACATTACATTCTTAATGTTGTATAAATCCAAGAAATTTCCTATATCTTACGGTTGCTACTCCTGCTTGCTATAAAATGTGAACAGGATGATTAAATTAAAGGAAGAATAGGAATCCTGAAGAGCCACTGGTAAGAATATCTAAGAAATCCCGTTAAAGGAGGTCCATATTATGAATTACTTTTGATCATATGTAAACAGAGGGATTCAGGGATTTGGAAGAGTTGCATTTCTTTTGTAATGAGTGGGAATGAAGAGAAAAGGTGAACAGATACAGAAAAATACAGATTTGGTTCCTTTAAATTTAGTAATTTCCCACTCAGTGGTTTCTATTTTCTGTAAAAATCTTAAACCTGGGTTGTTTACTGAGGTTGGGAAGGGTAATAGAAAGTAGAGGTCAAGGTGTTCAGTGATTTGAAGAGAAGAAGAGAGAGCTTGGAATACTTTCTGCTGGGAACGTGAGTGGTGACCCCGTGAGTAAATGGCCGGACAGTGGTCCAGTGCTAATGAGGGTGACCCTCCTTCACCACTGTGCCCAAGCAACTCGGAGTGCAATCTGCCACACTGTCACAGCATCGCAGATACTGATGCGTAGCCATGCAGTTCTATAGATTCAATCCCAGCATAGATTTCAGGCTTCTATGATAATCACAAGTGAGTTTAGCATATTGGCAAGAGTGACTAAAACAAAAGAATAAGGACCCTAATCAGGGTAAACAAAACAAAAGATATAGAGAATGGAAAAACAAGAGTTAAAAGAAGAAAATAATATAAAGTATTATAACAAGTCCTCCACCCAAACATTACATTTTGGTATATATTCCTCTATACCCTTAAATTTATATAGATACATGCAGACACATACATGTTAATCCAGTCTTGATTAATGAACAAATAGTATTGCACTTGGAGGGAATGAAATAGTTTATGTTCTAGCTTGTGACATTGATATTGGTAACAATTTTTGCTATCATTAAATATGGTTGCAATAATCATGCTGAGATTCAGTTTTTCATATACCTTAATTACTTTCTTAGAATGAATTTCTAGATGCAAAGTTATATCAAAGAGCCAGCAATCTACTATAGAATATATTTTTCCATGTTTCTCTCTTTGCCTCTCTCTCTCTCTTCTCCTCTCCCCTCCTTTTCCCTCTTCTCTCTTCTCTCTTCTCTCTCCCTTTCCCTCCCCATTTTTTAATGTCCAGAGAAGAGTTTATAACACTACAAAGTATAAGTGCTGGTACCCACAAGTGATTTTTTTATAACCCTTTAGAGATTATATCAGGATCACATCATATAGATACAACAAGCTTTGAAATAACATTTAGTTTAATTCCATAAATTCCAGTCTATGAATCTTGAAAATGGACATAGCAAAAGATGACCTGTTGAAATTTTCTTCCTTGATTCAATTATTCATTTTGAAAAACGAGGCAGTACTCTTCTTGCTACCCATAATTATTCTGCCTCCTGCCTGCCAACATCTGGCCAATTTTCCTAAGCACACAAGCCATTCATCCTCCAAAACTCTATCAGACTGACCATGCGACAGGCCCTTTTCAAGTTTGGAGAATTAAAGTGACACTCAATTACACAAAATGCAGAGTTCTTCTTCTTCAGTGTTCCTACGGTACTTACTGTATACACCACTCTTCGAACCTTGAAACACATGAGCTGTGGTAGGTAGATTAGGTCTCCCAGGAAACAAACTCTGAGTTGGAGATTTGAGTGCAGGAGGCTTGCTGGAGTGTTTTCTCAGGAATGCCGAATGTAGCTAAGCGAGGAAAGTAAGACTGGGCAGAGAAAATGTGAATGGTGATGCACACGGCAGAGCTCCTTGCCAGTGCCACAGGGAGTGCTGCAGCTGGAGTGGCCATCGCAGATGTCTCAGTGGAGGCAAAGGAGCCGGGACATTGCACCTACCTGTGGGCCGGTCACTTGATGTGCACTGGGGAGGACAATACCTTTGGGATATACTTGTCTGTGACCAATAAAAGGACATCGCTTTACAGAAATAAACCCTGAGCTCCTAAAGAGGCAGAACTGGATGGCCTGCTATCACATCCTCTATACGGTGCGTGCTACTTTGTACTATTGAGCTGGGCTGCACTTATTTTGTTCATATCAACAGCTAACTTTTACATGAGTTTTATATATCTATCTAGATAATAACTTCGTGGACATCGGAGAAGTTCACTCTGTTTACTCAGTACATACAGCATAATGTGTTTGAAGAATTAAATGTTCAATAATACCTGTTGTTTAATTTGACAGCATCCTGTCTCTTAATTTTGCAAAGCACTTACGATCATTTTATCTTGCTTAGAAATTGCTTAAATTGTATAATAGTTTTTATACTTTTATTTTTTTTCTTTGATAAAATATCTCAAGGTTAGCAAGAAGATGGTGGTGTATATCTCTATAGTTAGTCAGTGTGGATACTAAAGACAATGTCTTACAGTGGAGCCAAGTTCATTCATTATGCGCTTTCTCTTTTTGGATCACCTACATATTTACTTGTCTTAAAATTATGCATTTGACTACCAAGAGTTGTGTCTGCCAAACCCTCTGCTTAGTCCTGAAGTCCAGATGTGTGGTTTCTCAGATGAATAGTTCATGGGAAACTTCATGAGTCATCTTGGAATAAAAGCTGAAAGAAACTAGATGAAGCTTCAACAACCACTATCCAGGCAACAGCTAAGAGAGTATTCTGGCCTCGAAAGGTATGGTATTTAAGGTTTATACCCACTGCATTTCCTGAGCGTATGTTACCAATGAAATCCCAGTTGTCTTTCATTTCTTCTCTGCAAAGATCAGAGACCACAAGATCAGAGCCTGCAATTGCGCAAGGTATTCCTCAATAGGGAAGATAATGCTTCTATAATCCAAAGAGAACCATAGAGCCTGCGATTCCGGAAGGCATGGAAGTCAGGGCACTTGAGGAATAAAACGCACACTTTTACGCAACTACGTTTGTAGAATTTTAAAACTGTGACAATTTCCCAATACGCCAAGTAGTTACATGTTTGGAACAAGAGCATATGCGTTTTTCAACCTCTTGTTCCATCAAACAAAATGGTTAATTCATTTTCTGTATCTATTTGTCTTTCTCCTGTGCCATCTCTGTCTGCCCATTCTCTTCAGATACCATTTGTCAATGTATGTTATGAGACAGATATCATACCCAATGCCTTACAGTCAGCATCTACTTTGATTAATAAATACAGAAACTACTTTTGCTGGTGATTACCCCTACTGCACAGTAACTGAGTTCAGAGGTATTGCATTTCTTGCCAAAGATCACAGTTCTAGCAAGTGAAAAAACTAAAATCATAGAATATTTTCTTATTTGGCTGAGGTTCCCTGCTGTCTGTCCACAGACACCCGGAAAGGAAATCATTTATCTTTGGGATACAAAAATACAAATAAATAAAGCATTTGTCCAGTCTTCTTGATGTTTCAGAGACCTACCTTCTTCCTACCAGGGCAGAAGCCAGCTGAGATTGAATCTGCTTAGGTTGGCAGTTGGGGAAGTAAGTGCCCAGTCCAGAACAAACCAACATAGTAACAATGCCAGAATGCAATTGCTTTTTACACATGTACCATTCTAGGTATCTGCCACAGATAGCACTGACATCTCATAACTATCTAAATATGTGACTGCTAGTATACAGACTTCAGCAAAGTGGGATGACTAATCAATAAACATAAGCATGAGATAGAATGAGATATATTATAAGAAATATATACTGAATTAATTTAGCATAGACAGTAACATATTCTGTGGACTTTCCTGCACATTGTAGTGACATACCACTGCGTTATTAATGCTTTGGAAAAATTTATTTATTCTATTCCATTAGTGTATTTTAACAAACATTGCTTTGGGACAGTATGCCTGCCAATTTATGTTTATGAGACTGTCAACATAATTTACATGCAGACAAAAATATGATACAATATTGCCAGTGCCGAATCGCCTTGTCAAATGATATTGTCATGAAAAAATGAAACAGTAACCCAGCTGAGGAACTCAGCATATTCATCACCGTTGGCTGCGCAGAATTTAAGGTGACACACTGGAATACATTTAATGCCTTTTTTTCTTGCATCAAATGAATAAAAACTGAGTGAATGAGCTACTTCTAACTGCCATAGACTATGGAAAAACAAATAGATTTCTTGCCCTTCCCCCATAATACTTGGGTTCCCAAAATACTTGACAGAATTATATTTATTATTCATTTAGAGAAGTGAGTGTATTACAAAAATCACAAGTGGTTCCAGGCACTCGGCTGCAGAGGTGCTCTCACAGGGAGAGACAGTGGCATCTGCACTGACACTGGAGGAAGAGCTGGGCTCTGTGGAATAAGATTAGTGACCTGACCTAAAACATTGCATCAAATATAGGACTACAAGAGATTTTCATAAAACTTCTTTCAAAGAAAATTCCTATTCTAAGAGCAAGGTCTCTGGGCACTGAGAGACTCAGTCTTGATTCTATCAGAGCTATAGTTTATGTGAATATTGCAGCCAAAGATTTTCTAGTTCTCCCTGTGTTGATGGGCTGTGAGTTCACGGGATTTCACCAACCAGAAAACTCTCAGCTTACTCAAAGAAGATAGGGTGGAGATTTGGGGTGGTGGTAGGGGTGGAAGGAAGGCTTGGTGGGAACTGTTTTCACCACACGTGGCAGGCCTGCTACACTGCAGGCCTCTCTCTAACTCTCTCCCTTTCATCAAAGGGGATCCAAGTATAATTATGGCTTCTCCGTCGTGAGTCCGCCACTCAAAGGGGGCCAGCATGTCTGTGCTCACAACGGTATCTCTATGTAAAGGGATCCTTCAGGAAGAGAACGATAGCTCCAGCAAATGCTCCTACTGTTCAACGCATGCTCAGCACTTATGCTTGCAAGGGGAGAAAAAAAATGTCCTGGGTCCAGGAGCCAATGAATGCAGCTGGATTGGCAGTATACTGAGTCCATGGTGCATTCTGCTGAAAAGTTGAGAAATACAGATGAAAAATGGCATGTGGAGAGTTCTCTGTAGCCATAGGGAAAATGTGTTGTACTTAAATATGAAGCCCTGACTTCCATTTACTCTCTAAGAAAATCTCTGGGATCTTTGACTTATTCACATAAAGAATGGGAATAGTAGTGATCTCACAGCTTTGTTGTAACCATTAAATGAGAAACTTCTGAATCATATGATATGCCTGATATTTGACTATTTTTGATGTACTAAAAAGGTAGTACATTGTGATTCACCTAGGACAATGTCAGACATGTTATCAATGTTTATTAGATATTGACTGAACTAAATATAATGCTAAAAATTTTAAAAGCTATGCAAAAATGTATAATGTGCCATTGTTTTATACTATCACTACCACTGTCATTATTCCTACTAGAACACTAGCCATTATTCTCTTTTGAAGATACTTGAAATGTATTCTATGAAATATAACATACCAAATCTCCCAGTACCCTGTAAGACTTGAATGAAACCAAGATCATCCAATTTAAAATGAATTCAAATTTTTGAAACATATAGATAGGATTTTGGCTATCTTTAGGCTCTGTATATATGACAATTCCTATGAGAAAATAATTTCTCTGAAATTGACTTCTAATTCAAGACCCTGAAAACCCAGGTAAATTAATGCCTCCCATTAGGTAGCATGCCAACTGCCATTTTCCTTTTAAACGCTCACTGGCAGCCAAGTCTGAATACTAGCTGGCTTCTAGAATGTCAATAAAGCTCTAATTAATGATGGGAATAAAAGGTGATAGTAGAATGGCATGGGGACCTGACACACAATGTGGGGTGTGGGGATACAGGCTCTGAGTGCTACTCTGTCCAGGTGATTGTACAATTCCTTAGTAAATGGGGAAGAGAAAAGGGCACGGCATGAGGACAGAAGGATATGAAAGCAAGAGACATCGCAACAAGGAGTAGTTTAAGGAAGGAATAATCAGGCTCTGGAGAAGAATTACCACAGGAGAACAGGCTGGTGCCTCACCCAGAGAATACCACAGCTGCTGGAGCTGAGAAAGGGAAGTGTTAGCATTAGACACCACTGGGAGTGAACTGTAAGCCTTTGTCATAGGTCAGAACCCAGCTGGGAATCAGATGGTGCCCCGAGAATGGAGATAAATAGCTCTTATTATTTGGATCTTTGCACTGGAAATGACCATTGTTTTCCTCATTTCAGTGTTACATCCACATTAAAAATTATATTAAAGAAATTTGCCTGTATAATAACTTGTAGCCAAATGTAGAAAAGGTAGTTTGGAATGAAAAGGGTAGAATTTATTTAATTTTTAAAATTTCATTTTAAAGATAGTAAAAACAAACAAACAAAAAAAAAAACAGAACAAAGTCAATCAAAACAGAGCAGTAGAATTGGTACAGAACTTCAAAGCAGGATCTAAGAAAACAATAGCTACTATAGTATATCTTGCTATCTTTACAATAGTGGTCCATTCCATCAGATATAGTAAAATCAAACCCAAAACAAATTCAAATAAAACCAATCAAAACAAAATATTGAATAAAGCAAAACAATGAGAACAATATTGGGCCTCAAAGACAAAATAGAAGGGAATCCTTCATATTTGCTACATTGCATACTGTCATCCTCCTAAGAGATGCTTAGTCTGCCAGCCCCAGGCCTGCAAAATCAACCAAACAATACAAGCATTTAGTTGTTTTATGTAACTTAGTTGCTATCAACTTAGCCAGTCCTCTGAATCAGCCGGTTGCTTACGGTGGAGGTGGGTGGTGTTGATTCTCAGCACATGTGTAGGCTCATGGGAGGCACTGACTTTTCTCTTCCTGGAACCCATTGCACTGCTTACCAGGAAGGCTGCCTAGCTGTCTTCTGCTTGGATCCAACATGGCAGGTTCTCGGGAGGTGATGATCTTTCTCTTTCTGGAATCTGCACAGCTCACGCTGCTTACCAGGAGGCTGGCTAATTGTCTTCTGGTTGGATCCTCCCTATTCTAGCATGGTGAGTTCTCAAGAGGTGCTGATCTTTTCAAAAGGGAAGAATTTAAAACAAAGAAGCTTCATGCAGTTTTCTGAATGCATGAAAGATTAAACATATAGTTTATTTTATTTTATTGCATGGAGGGATATACACAACCACTACTAAATTTGAAAAATCAATGAATCTAGAACTTAGGCCTAAAAATGCAAATGGATTTTAGTGAAGTACTCCACACATATTTGTAGTTAAACTAGAAAATTTATAGGCTCCAGAAAGATTTTAAAATACGGAGTTGCATTGGGATAATTTTGGCGTCAGATACTAACCAAAGAGTCGACTAAACTCCCTAAAACAATATGAACTTCTTTTTGCACTCATGGGCCAGTGTTAGAGAGAACAATGACCACACCAGCACACAAACCCAGTCTGGGAACCAGCACCATGTGTGGGCCTCTGGCGGACTGGAAACAACTAGGTCCAAGCCCCTCTCCATGAATCAGCACTATACGAGGACTGGGGTTAGAGAGAACAATGGCCACAGCAGTAAACAAGCCCAGCCTGGGAACCAGCACTGTGTACGGGCCTCCAGCAGACTGGGAATAGCCAGGCCCCAGTCTCTGCCAGCATGTAGGCTGGCAAACAAGAAGTACCACCTCCCCACCATAAGCCACCAGCTTATCTGGAGAAACACAAGCTGTGATGACATCTATTGAGGTAAATGCAATTGAATGCCTGTGGTGCTTTGGTATTTCACTAACATTACAGGTCTAGGGCCAGTGGTCTGATCATAGGTTCAGAGGATATTCCTAAGCAGTGTGTCATCTGGGGGGATCTCCTTCTGAGGGTTGCAGCCATTGTTGATTCCCTATGGTCTTATTTTGAGGTCCTATACCATTTCCATTGTTTTTTTGGGTTGGGTTTTATTCTCTTTTGTTCTGTTTGATTATGCTAAATCCCATGGCAGGAGAAGCTATTTCAAGGATAGCAAGATATATTATGGTGACAATTTTGGATTTACTATTGGCTTGTTTTGAAGGTCTTTATCACACTCATTGTTTTGCTTTTATTGTTTCTATTCCATTCTGTTCTGTTTGATTTTTCATAATGTTTTGAAGCCCTGTATCTCTTATGCTGCTTTGTCTTTATCAGTTTTATTCTGTTATATACTCTTTTAAAAAAATTTTTAAAAATATGAACTTTTTAAGATCAACAAAATATGTCAAGATTGAAAAATGTCTCTCAAAACACTTTCCCTGTATCAGCCAAGGTACTCAGGTCCTGGCTTCTGAGGTCATGCAGAAATCTGGTCTTGGCTCTCAGAAGGACAAGGAAGGTGACCATCACAGCTAGGGCAAACCCTGGTCATGGTCCTACCCTGCTATTCTGAATAACAGCAATCAGTGTGTTTCTGAAAGGTGGCATTGCACTGTTAGTGAGTGACTCTATGAGAGTTTTATTTGGAACACACATCAATAGCTGGCTTATACATGAATATCTTTGTATCAAACTCATGCTATAACATTTCTTTTAAAAATTTATCTAAGTACAAACAGGAGTTGATTAGAATGCATTAGATTCATAGCATGCATGAGTATAGCAAAATTGTATCAAAATTGTGACTTTGGCCCTGGAGTGTTAAGTTTGCAAAACTAGAGTTTAGTTTGAGGCATAAGTGGCTTTTGGCCAGATCTCCAGATGGTGAAAAGTTAAAAGAGATGGAATCGATGTCTGTTAAGAGAATTTTGATGGAGGGGAGAATGCTGGGCTGAAACCCTCAAGAATACATTAAAATAGCATAAATGTAACTTTTTATATTTTAGGTGCAAGACAGCATCAGAACAAGCGTAGACAGTGTGGAGCCTCATTTCATGGCAATTTATGTAAAAATAACATTTTTCACTAATAATATAAAGGTCTTGAACTACGATTGAACTTCATCATGTACAAAATACATTTGCATATTTTTCTCCTTCAGTTTTAGTGAGTATTGCTCATTTGAATCAAGAACTTCCTAAAAGTATAATTCAATTTAGACTGTAAATAGAAAAATATAATTAATGGAAGAGAAAAGCAGCATTCTTTGTACTCCAAAGAGAGGGGGAAAAAAAACCAAGCCCTATTTATTCAAGCATGATTTTGATACTGAAGTTTAAATAAAAATGGAATATTTTTACCCCTCAGTCTCTTAGAACATGAGATCATTCCCTCTCCAGTACCCTTAGGCCCTTTTTGCAATGTAATTATAAACACAATTCTTACTAAATCATTAATCTGACAATTTTTAAAATTCAGGTTCAATTTCATAAATGGAGTTATAAAACAATTATTTTTACTTTTACTTTAAATGGTTTCACCTCTACCTCTTGATATCACAATGCCTATATTCATGAGCTTTGGCTCCTTTTATTTCATATTTACCTCCCTTCCTTCCGGAGCACAGGTGGTGTGTATGTTTCTGTGTGTGTGTTTGTGTGGATGTGCGTGTGCATTTTGTGGGTACTCAGGTGAATGAAGATCTGAACCTCTGCTTACCTGAAAATATTTCCTACTAGCTTTCTAAACTTAAAAAAAAATAAAAATAAAAAATGCAGAAGTTGGGTAAAATAGTCTCAAATAACACACAAAAAAATATTTCTTTAAATTTCCATAGATTTTTCATCTATTATATTCTGACAGTGTTACAGAGCAAAAAAAATCAAGTCTACCTTGAGATTGGTTTCATATTAAGATGCCATATTTTAATTTTCTTTTCTCCCTTACTGAATGTTTATGAGATACAAAACCTATTTATATTTTATGACAATTTAAATTTTTATTATGAAGTACTTGGCTACTTTCTTTAACTAACCCTGCCTTCAGTGCTGTGAGACATTTCAGTCTACATGTGGCCTATCTGCAAGTGAAAAGGAAACTAGCTTCTTTATCTGTTTGTTTTCCTCCCACTTCATGTTTTGTAATTGATCAGTCTTTTATTCCATACTCTGCCCACATTGTTCTTACGTTTGTATCATTGCTATACTCATTTTTCATCCAATTGTTCTGCATTTTAAGAGACATTCTCTAATTTATTCTCTATATCAGAGGTCACATTATTATTAATTTTTTTCATCCATTATTATGCAATTCTCCTTCATTGCATTTCTTGCTCTGGCTTTGTTACTCTCCCAAGACATCATTTTTCTATTTTCTCCTTGTAGTTTTTATTCCTGTTTTCTAGAGTATTATCTCTCCTTCTAAGGACAATATTCAATGGTGCCTTGAAATTTTCTCCTAGAATTTAGAGTTTCAGGCCGGGGATTTAGCTCAGCTACATAAGCGCCTGTTTGGCAAGCATGAGGTCATGAGTTCGATCCCTGGTACCAAAAAAGAGAAAAAGAAAGAAAGTTTAGAATTTAGAGTTTCAAAAAAACTTTCTCGGTCTCTCCTTGGTCTGAAAGTGTTTGTTCCCTGGCCATACGAAGAATATGCCTTCCCTTCTACAATCCGTGTGCTCCTCATCCTGGAGCCATCCAAGATCGGTGCATGGCCAGGCTCTGTCCACAGAGTGTGGGATGTCCTCTTCTACTCGCCCGTCCTCCATCGAGAGACTGGCACCACCTCCCTTGCATTTGGAACCAAACAAACAAAAACCAGTATTCACTATTCACTTTTATACTTTTAATTTTTCTATAGTTATGTATTCTTTTTTTTTAACTCATTCATTTAATTATTTTATTTTATTTTATTTTATTTATTTTTTGAGAAAGAGTTTCACTATGTAGCCCAGGCTGGCTTCGAACTCTTGGCAATCCTTTTGCCTTGGGTTCCAGAGCACTGAGATTACGGGCTACTTTCTGTATTCTGATGCGTTAGTAAACTCTCCAGTTCCGGTGTGGTAGACGTGACAAAGTGAACAATAGATTCACTTTTTTGCTGCCATACTCTTGGCCTGAGTCTTTGAGATCTCCAACTGGGTCCCTCTGCCTGGTCTCCTCACTGAGTCTCCTAATCTTCTCTTGCTTTGTCCAAAGTCACTTCTTTAAAACGCAGATGAATTTATGACTCAGGCTTTGTCATTGCTCTCGGTACAAAAAAAAAACTAATTTCATATCTTCTACAAGATTCTTCACATCCTGGCTCGAGTTGCCAGACTCATCTGACAGCTCCCTGTCTGTTCGTCCTGTCGGGCTCTTAGACAGAACCTCTTCCTTTCTGCTATCAGATCTTTGCATTTGCTGTTTCTGCTGTCAGGAAGGCTCAGTGCCCCACCCCACCTGAAGTCACCACACTAGTACTCACCACAGTGCACTCTGTCCTCTAAAATGATATCCTTTGGGGAAGTTTTCCTTGATACTTCAGGGGAGAAATGGTCCGCCTCTTTCCCGTTTCTGAATTACAGCTTCATTTTCCCACATAGGAATGTATTCTTACTATTTCACCGTCTACTTCTGCCGTCTAACTGAAAGTTCCATGACACGGTGACTGTGGCTGCTCTGGTCACTGTTTATAAGTTAATTACTGAATCTGTTCCCAGATCTACCCTCGGAAAGCAAGTGGAAGTACACAAATCCTCATGCAGTCCCACATTTCAAGTAGACTTTCAGCTAATTTCCTTATATTCTGTTGAAGCAGCATCTGATATCTGAAAAATTAAAATTCTCAATATTTACTTGAAACAAAGCTTTTAAACCTTGCCCACCATAGTTTGTGTCTAAGGATTCATCTCCTCTCAAAGTTCCACTCCACTAGATAATTGCCCCAAACATTATTAATCAACTTTGGGATCACCTTGGGTTTCAGTTATTTTGGATTCATATCATAATTCACCTCCTTGAGCTCTCCAATTCTATATCATGTCTCATTATTTTATTTTCTTCTTCATGAAAACACAACTAGTTTACTGGATTCTTTATTCTTGGTCTGATTCCTCCACCAACTTCTTGAGCACAAGGACCCGACCCCACTCATTTTCACTGTATTCAATCACACGACATAACTATGTAGTGTCACTTTAAAATGAGAGGTGTACCACTATCTCATCATCACCAGCCAAGACTGTCTTAATTCCAAGCTGTTAGTGCTCTCTTTGTTCTGGAATCAAAAAGAAATCCTTTTCCAGTGCAGTCATATACCCTCTCCAGACCTCAGTCTTCAGATATCTTCATGGCCACTTTTGTGAAGGAATTGACAAGAAGTGGGAGAATTGTTCTGGTCTGTTCTTCCTTATTCATGTATTTCTCCATGAGCAGCCTAAGGAGCAAAAGGGGAGGTGAAAGCCACCACGGAGCCCCTCTGCTACAGCTTGGGCCGCCTGTCCTGGGAAGAGACTGCAACTGTGGGCACCAGAACAGAAGTCTTCTCATGAACACATCTGCAAAGGAAGCTACAGAGAGGAGGCAGCTATGCAGAGGAAGCTACTGGCAGGCAAGAGTCTTTAGAGAAGCAGTAGGATCATCCTGTCCTCGGAAGCAGTGCCTAGATATGCTTCATCCCAGTACCTGAGACCCTGAGCGTTGAATGTGGTTTCATGTGACTAAGAATGAGATTGCATCTGTGCATAGACTTTGCTTTCAGAGTCGAACTGTCTCAAGGCTAGCCTGAACCACAGACAAGACCTATGGGCAGCCAGAACTGCAACGGTCCAATCAGAGCAGGAACGACTTGGCAGAGGGAGTATAAACTCCAGGTAAAAATGGGAGACATTCTGTCTGGTCAGACATTCTTCCTCTTATCAACCAGGGGTCCACTTCTCCCCGTGTGTCTTCTTTCTCTGGCTCCAGGTGACAGTTTTAGACTGCGACTTTCACCTATGACAATTTCTACTGAGATTATTGCAGAGGCAATAGCTTATGCTGAATTGTCTAAGGCAAAACTTAGCACTTTTCGACCTTTGTCTTTCTTTTACTTCTTTTTTATTTTCTGTTACTTGTGATCCCGTAGAAAGACTTTTCTGTCTAAAGAGACGTGAAACATTCCAGACATATTGCACTGAGGATGTGTGCAGACAAATCAACTTGCCTTGGGCTTCTCTGACACATAGCCAGTGTGTTAATGTTCCTATTTATACTTATCTGTAATACATCTTCATAGTGTCGGCTTAATCACAAATGACAAGGGTGGAAAATGTAATAAAGACAGGGGCACATTAATCCACTTTGTATGAAAATGTGGAAAGGTAATCCAATTTTGAACTGCTTGCTCTTAAAAAATATAAAAGTTTATAAAATTTGCTGCATCTGAGCTGGGGAGATAACAGTCAGTCCTGGAAAGCGTATTTTAGGAAGCAGTCTCAGGACCTTGGATGTTCACACGGAAGTGGTAGTCCAGCAGGCTGAGAGAGAAGCTGCAAGATCTAGGGAGGAAGCTGCTGCTGATCCAGCTAGGGGCCCTTTATCAGATCAGCATGCAGGCAGCATGTGGCGTACTCATTCCTCTGGGTCTGAGAGAGACTCGCTAGCGCTGGGCATGCTGCAGTGTCCCCTGTGTGACTCTGGAGGCTAACATACATGGAAAGCAGTTCTGACTCTGCTCCCTAAAGACAAGCTGGAGTTTCATTTTGCAAAAAATCCAAAAGAAGTAGGTAGACCCAGAGAGAGCTCATGTTTCAGCAAGGGAGATGGGTGAGGGAGCAGATGGTGATGCTAGTGTCAGGTTTGCCTTGAACAACAGCTGGTATCATTGCAAACATTGTGGGTTTATGTGCATTTGGTGCATGAAGGTAGCTGCATGCTCAGGGCCCACATCCTGCAAAGAAGGATAAGGGAAACATGAGCTCTAGAGGTCAAGGTCTCCAAGTGCTCCTCTTACCTATCTGCTCTGTGACATGACAGGTAGCATAACTCCTCTGCTCTTCAGTGACCTCATCAGCAAGACAAAATATGTGTTGTTTATTTCATAGAACTATTAGAAATATAGAATCCAGCAATTCCTTTCCTAGGCAAGAGAAAAGACAACAAAACCAATACAAAACATAACAAAAAACATGTTCACAAATATTCATAGCAGTGTTAACCACAATAGCCAAAAGGTGGAAACAACCCCAATATATACCAACTGACAAATGTATAAGCAAAATGTGAACATCCATATTGTGGAATATCATTCTGCCATTAAAAAGGGTAAAGTACTAATACATGCTACAACATAGAAGATCCTTAATGCACGATGCTATGTAAAAGAAACCAGTCACTAAAGACTGTATATTACTTGATTCCTGTCATAGGAAGTGTCCAGAAAGGGGAAATACAGAGATAGGAATCAGATTTGTGGTTACCTCCTTTTTGCTGAATCTTCTTTTCAGCAAAAGCAGCTTTTTTTTTCCTATCTGAGTTTTCTCTTGTCTCAACAACTTTTAGTTGTCTTACAAAGACCTCTTGATTGTCCTAAGAACATATCCTCCCACATACTATTACTTCCTCAGCTCTAATCAGATGCAAATCCTAGCAAGTGACTCACAGATGGTAAGCTACTGTGACAGTTGATCTTGACTATCAACCTAATTAGCTCAGGAGATCACAAGATTAGTAAAGCCCCCTTCTGGGCATGTCTGGGCATGTCATGAAGACTATCTAGTCCCTGCCCCTTCCTCCCAGACTCTTCCCCGGCTCTCTGCATCTCAGGTACCATGCTTGGAGCAGCTTTGCTCTGCTATTCCCTCCTGCTGTGATGTCTCTGCCTTGGAGCCAGCCAAGCACAGACTAAACTCCATGAGGCAAAACACTTCTCCTCGCTTAAACTGCAGGTGTCAGGTGTTTTGCCCCACCAATGAAAAGTTGACCTATACAAGTGCGCTGAGAAAATTACAATACACACCCAAACAAGAGGATGTTCTTTTTTTTTTCCAATTTATATCAACAGAGTCTGCATGTATGAGAATAGATTCTAAAGCTATTGGGTAATGGTGCCTGCAATATCATGATGAATTGAGCCAAATTTACCGATATAGACTTGCTAAAGAGATTTTGGACTGAAAGTATTAGTTGGAAAATCTGGGAGTGATCCCACTAGTTGATTTGGTAAGTTGACCAAAGTCTCAAACAAAAACTGACCTATGTTAAACGAGGTGCAAATACCAAAACTCCCCTGACATATTGCAGAGGAAAGTACTCGTTGTCTTAGGGAAGTTAGAATTTCCTATGTTGACTAACCCTATTCTTTTTTTTCTCAGCAATATTTTCTTTTTTTTTTTTATTTTAAAGAAAAGAAAAGATAAAGAATTTCAAAACAGGATAATAGGAAATTAACAGTGGTTAATATATTGCATATTGTTATCTTCAAAGTAGTTGTTCAGATTACAAGATGTAGACATGCGTAAGTGACCAAACAATATAAGCACAGACCATTTTCTCATTGAACTAAAAGAAATCAGTAATATAACTATCTTAGTTATCTTTTGTGTGTGTGTGTGTGTGTGTGTGTGTGTGTGTGTGTATTTGTTTTTTCTTTTCTCTTCCTTCTTTTCTCCAAGGCAAGGCGGGTGATATCACAATCCTTGACTTGAAATTGTACTACAAAGCTACTGTGATAAAATCCACATGGTACTGGCAAAAATACAGACCTGAGGATCAATAGAACAGATTAGAAGATGCAGGTACAATTACAAATATATTCAGTCACCTCATCTTTGGCAAAGGGACAAAACATGTTCACTGGAAGAAAGATAGTCTCTTTAACAAATGGTGCTGGAAAAACTGGCTTTCCATATGCTGAAGACTAAAACTAGACCCAGGTCTATCACAATGCACTAAACTGAAGCCAAAATGGAACAAAGAACTAAATACTAAAACAGAAACACTAAATCTACTTGAAGAAAAGTGAGTAGAAATCTGGAAGACAGAGAGTTTATGAGCAAATACCAAACTGCATGAGAAGTATTTCAAAGAATCAGCAACTGTGATCTCATCTCATTAAAAAGTTTTTGCCCATTAAAAGAAATCACCAACAGAGTGAAAAAAAACCCACAGAGTGGGAAAAAATTTTAGCCAGCTGTCCCTCAGACAAAGGACTTCTATCTAGAACATATGAAGAATTAAAAAGAATCAGGCCTCCCTAATTTAAAGACCCAATCCAGAAATGAGAATATGAAATGAACACACACTTTTTAAAGAGAGTAAAACCAAACAAAATAAAACAGAATAAAGCCAACCAAAACAAAACAGTGAAAATGATACAGGACTTCAAAACAAGATAATAGAAAATCAACAATGGCCATAATGCCTCTTGCTTGAAGAAATACAAATGGCAAATAGATGAAAAACTCTTCAATATCATTGGTCATTTGAGAAAGGCAAATTAAAACAACGCTGAGATTCTATGTCACTCCAGAAAGAATGACTAAGTTCAAGAAATCAACCAATAGTAAATGCTGGCAGGGATGTGGGGAAACTCTTCACTCTTGGTGGGAGTGTGGACTGGTACAACCACTGTGGAAATCAGTGTGGAGATTCCTCAAAAAACTAGGATTGGAGGTTCCATTCAATCCAGCTATTCCCCTTCTGGGTACCTTCCCAGAAGTATTAAAGACATCATACTACAGTGATATATGTGTACCCATGTTAATAGCAGCACAATTTGTAATACCTAAATCTTGGAAACAGCTCAAATGCCCATCTACTGAGGAATGGATAAAAAAAGTGTAGTATTTTTATATAGTGGAGTACTACTCATCTATAAGAAGGATAAACTCCAGGCTTTTATAGGTAAATAATGCAACCAGAGACCATACTCACAAGTGTAATAAGTCAGACCTACATGTGTAAACATCTTATTGTGCCCCCAGTGTAAGAAACTGAAAAAGTAAATAAGACCTAAAAGGTACAATAGATATTGTGAAAGGGAAATAAACTGCTCAAAAGGAAAGAACTAGGATAGGGAAAACTCTATTCTTATATCACCCAAAGGACATATCCTCTACCAAAGCTGTGAGAAATGAATGAATTATAGAACTGCAGCATCCTGGAATAACTCTATGGTAGTTTCTTCATGTACACAGGATTGACAGTAGAAATTGCTAATAAAATTGCTAACTCTTTACCTGCGTGGCTATGCCTTGGAAAAGGAAACTGCTACTACTTTCCAGAGATTACCAACATTAGTGTGAACTAACTTTAATTCTCAGAGACTCAGAATATCAATTTTTATCACTCATCAAAGCAATGGAAAGGTTGTTGGAACGTTTCTGGTTTCCAACTTGCAGGGTCCCCAGTGGGTCACCAGCCACACTCTGTGTCTATGTTTCTGTTTCAGAGCACACAATCTGAAATGATATACTCAGTATTGGGTAGAATCATCATATTGGCAGCTTGACCTGCAGAAGGTGGACTATTGTTATAGAAAAAATCAAGCAAAAACACTCCAGCTACTTTTCTGTGTCAAAAATAGCAAACTCAAAGCAGTGGCACATTTCTAGAGGAATTGCTGAGATTTGTGCCATGACCAAATTTTAAAAGATACACAGGTGACCATTTCTTCCATGTCTTCCCTTAATTTGTCTATGTAGAAGACCAGTTGACCTCAGAGAATGGTGGTAGACTGAAAACTTAATCATCTGGTGATGACTTTAGCTATGCATTTTTTTTTTTATTGTTGGAGCAAACCAGTGTATCTGCTGATAACATATATTTAGCAATTGGTCTGATGAATACCTTTTCTCTATACCTATAAAGAAAGACCATCAAAGAGAGGGAGGAGAGGAAAACGGGGTGAAAAAATGAATGGGGATGTGTTGTGTACATGTTCCAATTTCCCCATGAAGAATATAATAATTTTGTAGTGCAAGCATGTATTAATTTTTTAAATGACTTTGTTTCCAGAACTTGTTAAAAAATATTTTTTGTCCACCAAAGACTAATTAAACAATAGCTTCCCATCATTCTGCTTTTTATCTCAATGATATTGCGTATTCTGATCACTTTGCATAACTACAGTTATGCAGTATTTGTATTTTTATGATTGGCTTAATTTATCATGATGTCTGAAAGGTTCATTCATGTTGTAGACTGTGTCAGAATTTCCCTTATGTTTAAAGTTGAGTGCTATTTCATTTCATAGTATATATATATATATATATATATATATATATATATATATATATAATCATTTTGTGCCCATATATTATCATTTTGGTTGTTTCCATGTTTTAGTTAATGTGAATAATGCTGTCTGTTATGAATATTTATCTACAAACATCTTTTTGAAACCTTGATTTTAAATCTTTTGTGTATCTGACAGAAGTGGAATTCTTGTTCATATGGTAATTCTGTTTTAAGTGTTTTTCAGAAAACAGCATACTGTTTCCTCCAAAGCTCCGCCTCATCATTTTGCATGCCCACCAACAATGCAGAGGGGTTTCAGTTTCTCTACATCCTTACCAATGTGTATACTTTCTGGTTCTTTAATGTTAGCCACATTATGAATGTGAAGTGATCATTATAATTTTGTTTTACATTTCCAAATGATTAGTGATGTCGAGTATCTATTCATGTGCTTATTGGCCAATCGTATAAATTCTTTGGAGACATGTCTATTTTAACTTGATGCCTACCTTTTAATCAAATGTCTTTGTCTTTGAGTTTTATGAGTTCTCTATACATTCTTGAAAGTAATCTCTTCTTGGTTATATAATTTGCAAGTACTTTCTCCCATTCTGTATGGTACATTCATACTCAGTTCCTCTGATGTACAGTTTTTAAAGTTTTTCCTGAAGTTTACCTTGTCTATTTATTTTCTTTTGTTGTCTGTAGTTTTGTGCTGTGTATAAGAAGAAAATGCCAAAGTAATGTTGTAAAGCTTTTGTCCAGTATTTTCTCTATGAATTTTACAGTTTTATATCTTACATTGACATCTTTGATACATTTGAGTTAATTGTGCATGTAATATTAGGTAAATCAATATCCAGTTTTTCTAAAACCATTTGTTAAAAAACTAACCTTCTAATATTTAATGCCCTTAGCTCTCTTATTAAATATGATTTTGTCATATACATGAAAGCTTATCTCTGGCTTCTTTATTCTATTTCCTTGGTCTTTATGTCTGCCTTTAGGATTTATCCCACTGTTTTGTTTTCCATAGCTTCATAACTTGTTATTATGTTAGTTCATTAGTGCATATGTGTAGTGCATAATGTTTACATTCCTTGGGGGCAGCTGGTATGTGTGCATAACATGACTTAATTCTTGCTTTTCATCCCATTTCCTTCCCCCAACCCACAGCTTGACCCCCTTCCTTTGTACATTTGCATTTTCAGTACAAAAGGTTTCTGTAGTTTTATAAAACTTGGCACGAAGAACATTGAGTCTTCTTTTTTGTTCTTTTTCGACATTATTTTAGCTATTCAATGTCCTCTGAGAGTCCATGTGAATTTCAGGACACAGTTTTCTGTTTCTGCAAAAGAAGATACCATTGGTGCTTCAGTAGTGTTTGTACTGGATCTGCAGATTGCTTTGGGGGGTACTGGTGTCATCACAATATTAAAGGTTCTTATCCAAGAACATGGAGTGTTTTTTACCATTTGTTGACATCTTTCTTATCTTGTCAGTAATGCTTGTGAATTTTATTCTACAAGCCTTATATCTCCTTGAGTAAACTCATTATTTTATTCCTTTTGGTGCTACTGTAAATGAAATTATTTTCTTAATTTTCTTTGTATAGTATTCACTATCACTACAAAAAGTGTGTGCTAGTTTTGTACCTTGCTACCCTTCCTAATTCATTCATTAGTGTAACAACATTTTTGTAAAGTTGTTAAGAGTTTACAACACGTGAGGCTGTATCATCTGTAACAAGACACGATTCCATTTTTTCTTTATGAATTTGGATGTCCTTCGATAATTTTTACTGAATAACTGCTTTGACTAGAATTTGCAATAAAAACAAACACCTTTGCCTAGTCCTACTCTTAACAAAGAGTTTCCAGTCACTCATGATTGAATATGTGTTTTGCCTTCCATTTTTCATATCTAACTTCTAATAAATTAAATAATTTCTTTCTCGTCATAGTTTGTTGAGTGTTTTCATCATAAATGGGTGTTGAATGTTGCCACATGCTTTTCCTGCATTAAGATGATCATGTTTTCTTCTTCATTCTGTTAAAGTGGTATATTAAATGATCATTTTCTTATATTAAAAAATTCTCATATTCCAGTAATAAGCTTTACCATGGCATATAATCTTTTTAATATGAAAATGGAGTAGGTCAGTATGATATTTTGAAGATGGTCGGTGTTCATAAGGGAGAGTAATATGTAGTTTCTTTGTAGGCTTTTCACCTGGCTTTCCCATCAAACTAATACTGGCCTCCTAGAATGAGTTAGGAAGAAGTCTTTCCTTGCCAATGCCTTTGGAAAAGTTTGAGAAACCTTCGTGCTAGTTCTTTAAACATTTGTTGAACTCTCCAAGGAAAGTCATCAGGTTCAGAACTTTTTGTGATAGGAGACTTCATTACTGATTCAACTTTTTTTCTAGTTAAGGACTTATTCAGACTTCTTAGTCCCTCCTGAGTCAGTCTTCATCAGTTTTGTGCTTCTGGAGGTTTGTCCATTTCACCTGATATTCACTTCATAGGCATGCTATTATTTGCATGTTCTCTTATACTTATTTTATTTATTTTTTGCTTGTTTGTTTATTTTGCGGCACCAGGGATCGAACTCACAGCCTCACGCCTACCAGACAGGCGCTTAAACCACTGAGCCAAACTCCCAGTCCTAGTTTTTCGAGGCAGGGTCGCACTGTGTAGCTCAGGCCGGGCTTGCGCTCTCGTTGTAGCCCAAGCCGGAGGTTGTAACATCACTACTTTTATTTAATATTTCTGCAATTTGTACTAATCTATTAATTTGAGACTTCTCTTTTAGTCTTAGCTTATCAAGCTAAAATGTTGCCAGTTTTGTTGAACTATTCAAAGAACTACCTTCTGAATTTGTCTCCATAACATTTCTGTTCTCTATCTTATGTGTCTGTATTCTAGTCTATATAATTTCTTTCTTTTTGTACTTTTGCTTTTAGTTTGTTGGTTTTTTCCTAGATTTTTTAGTTATAAAGTTAGATTGTTGATTTGAAAACTTTCTTGGTTTTTAATATGAATAATTATAACTACCAATTCCCCCCTAGATATTTCTTTTACTATGTCCATTGAGATTTAGTATCCTGTGTTTAATTTTTATTTGTTTTTAAAATTTTCTAATTTCTCTTCAATATCTTCTTTATTGATAATAATTTAAAATTTGTCTATTCCATAGCTTTTCTATTTTTCATCTCTAACATTAGTCATGGCCTTCTTATTTTATCCTTAGTTCATATTTTTGTAATTAAATATTTTTCGTTGATTTTAGTGAAATATTTTAATTCTTTTTGTGTACATTCTGTATATTATTTTGTTTGAGGTTATTTTGTGGATTATATTAAATATCTTTAATTTCTGGCCTTCTAATTTGAATTGATTTTTTTATGCTTACTAAATCTACAAAATTTCTGGTCCTTTACGCCTTTTTCCATACTTTCATCTGTTATTGGTATTGTAAAATATTAATTTCTTTGATTGCATCTTTATAAAACAGTTGTAAAATTGTGTCTTCATAAGCCACTAAATCTTTGCTACATTAATCTTTTGAATGATGTAGAAAACAAACTGTAGAGTTATGAACTAAAGTTGCAATGATGCTAGGTTGTAGAATAATAATTTTTGAATGTGTTCATGTATTAATTTGTGTAGAAAGCAAGAAGCATAGCTAATGTTACCCTTTATAATTGCTTATGTTTTTACCTTTATTGAGAACTTCATTTCTTCATACAAATTCCTGTCTAGTACCCTGTCATATCCCTCTGAAGAACTCCTTTAAGAATTTCACGAAGGACAAATCTAGTGATAACAAGCTCTGCTTTTATTGTCTGGGAATGTTTTATTTTTTTCCCTGATTTTTGAAGGACAGTTTTGCCAGAAATAGAATGCTTAGTTGACAATTCTTCTCATTCTTTTAAGCAATGTAAATGTACAAGCCCACTGCCTGTTGGTAGCCTGCTAAGTTTCTCTTGAGAAATCTGTTGACAGTCATACTGAGGATCCCTTGTATGGAATATGACATTTATTTCCTGCTGCTTTAAAATATTTCTCCTTGTCTGTGGCTTTTCATAGTTTGATTATGTGTCTTACTATAAGTCTCTTTCATTTCATCCTGCTACTTAGGATTTGTTGAGTTCTATGAAGATTTTCATTCATGTCTTTCAACAAGTTTGAAAAATTCAGGGCCATAAATTCTTTGGCTAGTCCTGCTGATAATTTGTCTGTCTTCTGAGAATCACACAGTGCCCAGGTTGGTCAGTTTTATAGCACTTTATAGTTTTGCTTGGCTTTTCTCAATGTTTTCAGTTTTTCTTCTAGTTTTATTCTGAGATGAGATAATTTTCATTATTTTATGTTAAAATTCATTGTTTCTTCTGTCTATTCAAAATGGTCTTTGAAAAATGTAGTGAATTTATTTATTTCAGTTATTGTATTTTCTTTGTCTAGAATGGTCAGCTTTATTTTATTAATTGATAGTCCCAGTTTTTCATATATTGTTCTCTTGACTTCCTCCATGTATTTATTTATTCATTTGATCATCTTTACAATAGCTTTTTAAATGTCTTTGTCTAATACACCTGCCATTATGTCTTTTTCAGTAACAGTTCCTGTTATTTTACATTTTTCTTTTGCTTAGGATATACTTGCCTGTTTATTTAGATTCCTGATGATTTTTGTTGCTAGCATTGCTAAAATTGAATAATTGAATATAATAGTGTAGCAACTGTGGAAATGAGTTTCTTTCCCTTCTCAAAGTTCACTAAGGTTTTTTGTTTGTTTGTCTGTTCTTTTGATATGGATTATTTTTCATTGCTGAAGGCTGTGTCTATGCCAAAATTAAGCCTTAGACATAAATTGTAAAATATTTTCAAGTGTTTTCTGGCCCTACATCTTGTTTGTTTGAATATTCTAGCATTAAATGTGTTCTGAAAATGGGATAAAATAAGCAAATAGAGAGGAATAAAGAAAAATGAGTTATTTGAATCCCATTGGAAATCACCCCAACTCGACTATGAGGGGTTTGCCAAAATGGCAAGCAGTGCAGCAGTATTCCCAATATTTGGAAGAAAGAACCCTGGGTCCCACAAGATATACAGGAAGTGCTTCAAGGAAATATGCAGCATATTTCCCTATCTTGAGATCAGTGGCCACTGGGTAGCTAAGAACTGAAATTACTTGAAATTAAGCATGATTTGTTATTATAATATGTTTCCCTGCTGTGAGTTGCAAGTCTTCATTAGACTCCAGTTCCAAAATAGTTGCATCAGGTAGAGTTTGCCAAGGTCATTATCATCTGTGTTGGAGGACAGATTTCCAGAAATTCAGCCCTGATATTTCCCCACTATGTTTCTGGAACAGTGTTTTAAAAATTAAAGATAAGGGCCTCCAGGATGTTACATAGATCAGGAATAAATAAATGATGTGTTTATTCCATTGTTTGTATTCCTAGTTTCAAGAAATAAGAACTAGAAACGGAAATGACTCCTCTCACTGTCATTCTTAATGATTCACAGTGAAACTTCTGCTGTGACAATTTTGAGCTCTACTATTTTTGGTGTCCAAAAGTCTTAATTTGGAATCTCACACTTTGAGGGATTTTTTAGAGACTCCATCACACAGGGGTGATGGATTATTAATTCACTTGCCAGCCTCATTCCCCTTCCTAATGGATAGGGGAGAGGATTCATAGTTAAGTTTCTAATCATGATTGAATTTTCTTTTGATCCACTCCTATTCAGAGGCCCATAAGTCACATTACTAGAACAATAGATGTCCTACCACCCAGAAAATATCAAGAAATTAGAAGTTCTATGTCAGAAATTAAAATTAAAAATCAAATATAATTTAATATGCAGCAAATAAGAATAACCACAAAAAAATGAGCAAAATATGCACCCAGGATCCTATTGCTCAGGAAGTTACCTGAATTTTAGAAGCTGGTAAAGAGACCAAATTCATATTTTCACTATATCACAAGTAATTAAACTATATTTCACTACAAAAACCAAAGGATCTTAAAGTTATAATATACTACCAAAATCTGAATCAATACATTTTATATCCTTCATTGGGAAAACATCGACACATTTTTTTTTCATTGTACAAGGATATTTGTTTATTGACCAGTAGAAAAATTAGTTTTTTATTGCTTCCATTTGGAAGTATGGATTTTTAGAATGCATGGTCATATCCTGTGTAATGACATTTTGATCAGTGATGGATTGTGTATGAAAGTGGCTCCATAAGATGATAATGGAGCTGAAAAATTCTTGCCTTCTAGTGAAATGTAGGGGTCCTGAGGCTGGAATGTAATGCATCCTTCATGTGTATGTTGTCATGCTGAAGTAAACAAACCTACTATGCTTCCAGTCATATAAAATTATAGCACATATAATTATGTGCAGTACATAATGCTTCATTATAATTAAACAGTTATGCTGCCAGTTTTGGTATTTACTAATAAAACATTGTGCTGTGTCATGCCAACAGCAGCCTTATAAATCTCGTTTACTGTGTCACTTGTTTCCATCAAGAGGCCACATCCAGTGATGGATCCATAACACTTATTTTTGTATAAATTACACTTTATGATGTTTATGCAATGGAGGAATTGCTTAACATCTATTTCTCAGCACTGATCTCTGACTTTAAGGCACACATCATTATGTATGGTGTGTTCCTATGTACACTAAAAGAGGGGGACTATTGTGAGTTTGTGTTGTGTCAACTGAGCTGAGATGACATCTGCTTCCTTTGACAAGAAGACATTCTGTATGATACTTGGAAGCTGGCAATGAGGCAGCAGTCAGTTTTCTCATTCTCTGAGGATCAACATACGGTGTTGTTGTTTTGCTTATGTGCTGAGCCACTTCATTTTTATCGAACAGCAGCAAAACTTGCTGCACATTCAGCTCCAATGATGCTCTTTCAGTTCCTGCGACTCCTGAGCCATGGATGTGTTTGGCATCACGGTGGAGGAGGCACCTTGTGCTGATGGTCATCTCTATCACCAAAGCTGAGGGTTTGGGGGCACTGACATCTTTATAGAGTTTCAATCTGTCTTCATTGGTTCTAGTTCACATAGGCTCTGATTTTTCCCTGCATTGTCTTTCTTCATAGTCACCTTTCTTTTCCAACTGTTTGCTAGGGTCATTTCAGGCTCCACTCCTGTACTAAACAATTGCACAGTCACCTTTTCAGTGCTGTTTAACCAACTTTCACAACTGTGTGACCTTAAGTCTCAATAAGAAGTTCTTTTATGAATTATTCCCATTGGGCCTGCTTCTCTGGTCAAACCCTAAGTGATGCCTCTGTACGACAGCGTTGTAGAAGAGCACACTGAATGGGACTACTGACTTCCATTGGGCATTAGTGAACTGGTGAAATGGGCAGATTGGGGCCTGACCTCTGTTAACCCCAAAAGGTGAGAACTTCAGGACTGTAGCATTGAAAGAAGTTTCGTAAAGATATTCCCAAACAAGAAGGAAAAATACTCCAGTAACATTTAGAATTTCCATGACATTCACTGTTGTTATGGTTTAGAACTAAATTGTACCCCCAAAATTCTCATGCGTATGGAAGGTGACTGTATTATCAAGGCACTTATCAGTGTACTTGTTCATTGATGAATTCAGTAACCAACTGTATTGTTATGAAGTAGGGTCTGGTTGGAAGTAGGTCACTGGCAGATTGACCTTGAAGGATGTATTTTTGTCCCTGGTTCCTCTCTTCTCTCACTACTTCCTGGCTGCCAAGAAATGGGCAAATGTCTAGAATTCTGTAAGTTGAGCTGGTGAAAAAGTCTAGTCACAGGTCAGAAGACTAGAATGCTGATAGAAATGCAGACAGTAAAGGCCAGGTTATGGGAGATATCATTTGGGAACAAAGACTCCATTGACATTTAGACTAGAGGCCAAGTGTGTTACACTCTGCAAGAAAATATGTCCACATTTTACCCATGTCCTGAGACTGTGGGAGACTGATAGTAAGTGTGACAGACTAATTAATTTGGTGCAGGAGATTCCAAAGCAACCCAATGTTCAGGTTGTGGCATGGATGCAACTCTGCTTTCAGCTGGATTAGCAGCATCAGAAGCAAATGGCATCTAAATAGTTTGAGAAGTCTGTAGTTTCATCAGAAAGGAAAAATTATAGACAATTGAGTTGGTAAGAAATATAGGTAGTCCAATAGAGCTGAGCCCTCAAAAGAGTCAGAGCAAAGATGAAAACTCATTACAATTGTGACCACAGGCACATCTGTTGAAGGTCAGGCCTCAAGACAAAGATGGAATGATCAGGCCTGAGACAAGTTGTAACCTAGTCTAATGAAGTCTAGGTAGACATCAGTCAAAACCCTTGGACTCATCCCTTCCTGAAAAGTACTTTGTTCTTTCCGTGTACACTTGCTAATGACTTGCCTCACAGTGTTGGATAATATTGGATCAATATTACCTAAGCGACTATACTTATAGTTTTACTGGTTGATTATAGCTGTAACCTATGTTGTACCCACATGGTTGTGTCTATAAAACATTCCCTGAGAAGTAGGGTCCTTAGAAACCCAGTGAGGGCCCTTCTTGTGTCTCAGGAGCTGTATCTCTCTCTCAATAAATATTTCCTAATCTTAACCTGCAATGTTCCTAGAAAGCATTCTTTGATTTTGGAGAACATCAGTTCAGTGTATCAGACATCTAGTGGGCTGGGAGTTGTAGTAGTTCCCTTATATCATATTTAGTGGTCCTGATATCATTCCTCTAACAGAAGCACCTTCAAATTGGATCCAGAGAGAGTTTGCTTGCTGAAAATATTAACATTGAAAATCCAAGTACTTTGCATGAAGATAATAGGAAAATGGCTTGAATGTATCTTAGTAATCGGCCAGATCTCATCTCTTGCAAGTTCAAGGTTGTAAAACTGTAAAACTTTCCTTGAAGAAAGAGCTCCTGGGCCCCTTGGTTAAGGAACTGGTTCATTTCCTGGTATTTATTTCACAGTGGTCAGTCATCCAAGCACTCAGAGACCTCTGCAGCCTTGATCCAATGATGCCCATATATAGCTCAGGCTGATGACAGACTTTGGCATCATTTCCATGATGCTGGTTTTCCAGGAATGCAGAATTTAAGAGTTTTTGAGGTCAGGGAAACTTCCACCCATGTTCCAAGGAAGGCCTGGTAGGACAGGCAGTGTTCCCTTGAGAGGGTACTGCAGGAAGCTGTGAGACTGAAGCTAAAAGAATGGAAGAGAACTCAGAAATTTGGAGAAACCAAGAACATAGAGCGTCTTCTGAGTAAATAGTAATCAATGGGAAATCCACCCTAAGAGAGAGACGTGAGTGCTGCAACAATCATTGCCCTAAGAGTGGGGACATTGAAGCCATTTGGTGTTTGTTTCTCACCTCTGGTTCCCAGAGGCTGAGCTACAGGATTCAATATCTGCTCTACTGAGTTTCAGTCTTGCGCTGGTCTCATTTCTTTTAATATTCTTATTCCTCTCTTCTGGAATGGGAATTTTCACAGCATTTCATTACATGTTGGAAGTTTTTAGCTTTCTCTTTTTTAAAATTAGTTCTATAGGGACTCACACCTCAGAGTTTACCTTGCGTTCCGGAGAAGTCTTTGATCTTGGACTTTCTTGCAAAGTTGGAACTTTTAAAACTTTGACAACTCTTAGACATAGACTGACGGTATTTTATAAAATATGATGGACATGAGTCTTTTGGATGCCCAGGGCATAATGTTATGGTTTAGTTCTAAAATGTCCCCCAAATCTCTCATATGTGTAGAATGATTGGACTGTTGAGGTGCTCTGTGCATCTGAAGACAGGTCAGTGGCTAAGTGCTGTTAGAAGGCGAGGCCTGAGTGGACATGGGTTACTAATGGTGTGACCTCAAAGGGTGCACACATACCTCCTACTCTTCCCTTGTAGCTCTGCTTCATGACCACCAAGGGCTGAGTACCAAACCTGACCTAGGCTCTTCCACCATGCCATTTCTGCCTTGAGGCCAGCCAACCATGGACTGAAGGTGTAAGCCAAAGTATGCATTTATTCCTTTAAATTGTCAATGTTGTTAATTTTGTCCTAGGAATGAGAAAGTGATTAAGACAATAATCAATATTGAAGACAGGATTGCAGTTAGTGACTAGGAAAAGAAAGATTTCTCAAAACTATCAAGGGAACATGAGAAATCAATCCAGCAGCTGCTTGATAAGACAAAGAGGAATAACTTAAGATTAATTGGAGTCAACCAACAAGCAGGATGATATCACAAAGGATATTAAAAACATCCTCACAGACACCATGACAGAAAACTTTCCTGGTAGAAAAAAAGAATTTGACATACAAATAAGTGAGGCATATAGAACTCCAATTAGTAATGATTAAAAAAATCTACTTCCAGGCATACCATAGTCAAGATTCCAAAAATTCAATACAAGAATAAGAATTTAAAAGCTGTCAGGGAAAAGAAACAAATCACTTATAAAGGAAAACCCATCAGAATTATAGCACAAACTTCTCAGCACAAACTCTCAAGTCAAGGAGAGCTTGGAGTGAAGTACTGCAAGTTCTAAAGGAAAACAACTTTCAACCCAGATTGATGTATCCTGCAAAACTATCTTTCAAAATGGAGAAATAAAATACTTCCATGACAAAGAGCATCACGACCACCAAACCAGCACTCCAAAATGTTCTGAAGGACATTTTAAAAAGAGATAATAAGGACTACAGCCCCATGAACCCCAACAGAAGGAATTCATCAGGAAAGGCAAATAATTGGAAGAAGAAAAAGAAAAAAGGGGGAGCCAATAATAGGAAAATAACATTACAAGGATAAGTATAATATATATATATATATATACATATATATATATATATATATATATATATATATATATATATATATATGTATCTCAGTTTTAACCATTAATGTTAATGGTCTCAATCCACCAGTCAAGAGACATAGACTGGCAGAATGAACCAAGAAGCAAGATCCAATAGTATGCTGTATACAAGAAACACATTTAATTCAAAAAGAAACTCATAGACTCATAGAAGGTCGAAGGATGGAAAACAATACTCCATGCAACAGGAATTCAGAAAAAAGCAGGGGTTGCTATTCTATTTGTACATAAAGTCAATTTTAAGTCAAGACTGATTAAGAGAGACAAAGAAGGTCACTATATCTTGGTAAAGGGAACAATCCAAGAGGAAGAGATAACAATCATAAATATATATTCAAGAAATATTAGTGCACCCAGTTACATAAAACAATTATTAATGGGAATGAAAAATCAAATAAGCCTTAATACAATTGTATTGGGAGACCTCAGTACCCCGCTGTCACAAAAAGACAGATCAACTAGACAAAAAAATCACAAATGAAATACTCAAAATAAATCAAACTTTTGAGCAAATGGACTTAGTAGCTGTCTACAGAGTCTTCCATCCTACAACATCAGAATAAACATTCTTCTCAGCTGCACATGGGACATTCTCCAAAATAGACCATACAGTGGCTCATAGAACATGCTTAAGTAAATGTAAAGGAATTGAAATTATTCTATGTATACTATCAGACCACAACGCAATGAAATTGGAAATCCATGCCAAAGGAAACCACAAGAGCTTCATCAATACATGGAAATTAAATATCACCTTACTGAACAATCAATGAGTTACAGATGAAATTAAGGAAGAAATTAGACAGTTTTTATAGTTGAATGACAATGACAGTACAACATACCAGAAGTTCCAACCAGAAGACAACTAGCCTGCCTTGCTGGTGAGTGGTGCACGACTGGAGCGGACTCCAGGAGGAGAAAGAGATGTGCCTTCTGTACGCCTACTGGCACGCGGGCTTAGAATCAAGGACCCCCACCACCACCTCCCACAAGCAACCTGCTGGTTCAGAGGACTGGCTAAGTTGATAGCAACTAAGGTACATAAAGCAACTAAATGCTTGCATTGTTTGGTTGATTTTGCAGGCCTGGGGCTGGCAGTCTGAGCATCTCTTGGGAGGATGACAGTATGCAATGTAGCAAATATGGGGGATTCCCTTCTGTCTTGTCTTTGAGGCCCAATATTGTTAGCAGTGTTTTGTTTTATTCTGATTAATTTTTTTTTGCTTTATTTCATATTTTGTTTTTATTGGTTTTATTCTGTTTTGTTTTTGGTTTGATTTTACCATACCTGATGGAATGATCAACTGCTGTGAAGATAACAACATATACTATAGCAGCTATTGTTTTCCTAGTATCTTGCTTTGAAGTTCTCTACCAGTTCTACTGCTTTGTTTTCATTGACTTTGTTCTATTATGTTTTGTTGGATTTTATTATCTTTAAAATAAAATTTTAAGGGCTGGGAGTTTGGCTCAGTGGCTTAAGGGCCTGTCTGGCAGGCGTGAGGCTGTGAGTTTGATCCCCAGTGCCACAAAAATAAATCAATAAATTAAAAAAAAAACATATAAAATAAAATATTTTAAAAATGAAAATAAAAATGAAAATAAAGACAACAATAAATACATAGGAACATAAGGATGAGAGGAACTCCTCAATCAGTCACTTAAAAATGCAGGGACCTATCCTGACCCAGACAAGTCTCAGGATAGCAGAACTGATTACTTTGGTTCATAAACTAGGTTTCAGGTGGGCATATCCTGAAGACAAAGCCAAGGGGAAATGATATTTTCTTACACTAATCAGAAACTCCATTCAAGACTCACATCCTTCAAGCCATCCATGCACTGAGCTGTCTCTGGGAAGGGGTCCTGCCCTAGGCCTGCAGTTCTCACTTAGCAGGGGCCCTGGTCAGCTTCCATCATTAGTTTTCCAGCAGCAGAACACAAGTACAGCACAGGCTGATCAATCCGCAATAGGCTACAGAAGCACCGATTCAGGGAAAATCCTTCTTTATTGGTAATACAGTAAAACCTTGGTTTGCCAGCATAATTTACTCCAGAAACATGCTTGTAAACCAATATCAAAGTAAATTTCCCCATAAGAAATAATGGAAACACCTATGATTCTTTCCACAACCCTAAAGTAATCATACAAAAATGATTACAATACTGAGATAAAATACAAAATAATAAAGAAATAAAAAATTTGAAGAAAAACGAATAAATTAACCTGCACATAAATTTGAACACTTTCATGACTGATGTGAAGGAATCAAGCTAGAGGAAGGTTATCACTAAGAGAATCAGTGCTATCTATTGGCTGAATGGAATCTTTTTCTTGTCATGCAATTTTAACAAGGAACTTAACCAAGAACACTTGCTTTGCCTCTTTATGCAGATTTTGTAGAAATGTGATATTGCTTTGTAGTTACACAAATACATCACTCACACTGCTACAACCTCATTTGGGTGATGCTTTTCTACAAGCTTCTGCAGTTTTCCATTTTTACACAGCTGTCTAATCTCATTTGAAGAAAGGGATTCCTATGCCTTTTTCTCCTACTCCTCTGCTGAGATCTCCCCCACAACCTCTTGTTATTGGAGAGGATCACCCACAATCCCTGGGAGAGCAGAGAGAGACAGAGACAGACAGACAGACAGACAGACAGACAGACAGAGACAGAGAACAGAGAGAGACAGAGAGAGAGAGAGCAGAGAGAGAGAGACAGAGAGAGACAGAGAGACAGAGAGACAGGGAGAGAGGGAGAGAGAGAGAGCAGAGAGAGAGAGAGAGACAGAGAGCAGAGAGAGAGACAGAGAGCAGAGAGAGAGAGAGGGAGAGACAGAGGAGAGAGCCATTGGTTCAGTTGTGATCATGTGATGTTTGGTGTTATGTACTACTCATACTGCAAGATGTCACTCCTTTTTCAAGTTAAAATTTATTAGAAATGTTTGGTCATCTTACAGGACACTCACTGAACAAGTAACTCACAGTCCAAGGTTTTACTGTAAATGCTTACAATGCATAATAATTACATTTATCTTAGAGAATAGGTACTATTATGTTTGATACTTTGTGTCAACTTGAGAAGTTTAGAAGCTTAACTAAAAGATTCAGCAGGGAGCCAGGATCCTTACTTTGTAAATATCCTCATCCTGTGCAAGAAGAGGGCACAGAGATTTTGTGAGCGCTACATCTTCTCTGGGGGTGGGGGGTGGCCTGCATACAATATAAGGGAGGAAAAGAGGTTTGCTCTTTCCTACATTTTGCTCTCGCTGCTTTTGCTGGATGCTGCCTTGAAGTGTTGCCCCTGTGCCATGCCACCCTACCTAGGAGCCAGCTGATTATGGACCGAAACCACCACAAACTTTAAGCTAAATAAACCTTTCCTTCCCTCATTTGAGGTGCCAGGTATTTTGTCCCAGCAGTGAGAGAGAAGTAACCAAGACAGGTACATACACATATTATATCTTGTCACTTTTCCTGCCCCTACCCCAACCCAATTCCCCTTCTCTTTCCCATATTCATAAAGTCTACCTCTTTGTTTCCTACTATTTTTCTTTTATTTTGCTCTTTATATTGATATGTATTTGGGCTTCTCATGTGAGAGAGACCAAAAGATATTTAATCCCCTGTGTCTGATTTATTTCACTCTTGAGATCATAACACTAAGTAAAATAAATCAGGGAGAATCTTGAAATGGTGTCCTAACCACTTTCACCCCATCATTCTTTGCCAGATGACCATTCACATCCAATAGTTGTGAATGCTTGGAGATATCTCCCTAAAAGTCTCTGACTTTGGAACACCTCAAGAGGACTAAGAGTGATGTACCACAGTTGGACCCCTGAAGATCAGCCAGGCTGCCTGAACGTGTCTACCCACCCTGGTATTAAGAGGTCTGATTAAGTTTAAAGACTGGAGACAGGGATAGCTCGTGTCACGAATACCTTAGGACTTCTTAGGGAAAGTTGTCCTGGCTAAACTAAAAAATAGTCAGATTTCAATATCACTTAGAATAAATAGATAAAATAACCAGAAGTCATTGCTAATATTATTTTAGATATGCTCCAACATTACTTTTAAAAGTATGTTAACTATTTACTGAGTCCCAACACAACAGCAGAGTATGATAGTGATGAAGAAAATGAAGACCCTACTTTCATACAACTCATCTCTTAGTGAAGACATACAATAAATAAACAAACAGATAATGGCTCACTGTACCATGACTCAGAGGACCCAAGAGTAGAGCACAATGAGTGGAATTCTGTTTTATGGAGTAGAATCAGGTGAGATATTGCAACTTTAGGTATTATTGTGCCAGGTCCTAAAAAACTCAGGAGGAAACTGTATTTATGGGGAAGGGCGAATTTTTATGTAAGAAACAAGAGACAGAGTGAGGATTTGAACTCAGTGGACCTGATTATAAACTCAAATTTTATCTTCCTAGTACTTTTGCTGACAGGCCCATTTTAAAATAATTCTGGCTTCAATCCAACCCACAATGACAATTTCCTCTGAGATTTCTGAGTACATTAATTAGTATCTGTTGATCCAGAAAAAACTGCTTATATTTATTCTAATTCATCAACTTCCTTCCTCCAAGTTCTAAGGTAACTGAGGCTCCTTTCAAAGTGACCAAAGATGTCCAACGTAGAGTTTCAACACAGGTCTCTTAGTCTCAAAGAAGTATACTAGAGGCCACGAGGTATTCTATAAAATGTCCTTTCTCAATGACAGTACCACTGTAATCCTCTCATCTGTGACAGGTGTCATCTCTCAAGGCACCAGGAATATATTTTCCAAAACATCGATGCAAAGGATTGAAGACAAGCCTGAGTTGTGCGACCTTGTAAACACACATGCTATGAACTCAGACACTTCAGATTTCCAGAAGTTGGAGGCAGAGATTTATCTGAGATTTTAAACATAGTGGAGGATCCCACAGTGTTAAATGCTGGTGCTCTGATGTTTCAACACTCTCTCCCAAACACTTCGTAGGCCATTAGTGCATGTGAAAGGGCAATAATGCAGCAAACTTTTGGTTTTCTTCTCAGTTTTGAGAGAACCTACATCCAAAGAGAGTTCACTTGCAGAAAATTACTTCACAGGGAAGAATAAAAGAAAGCTCAATTGCTTCTAAACCTCCTCCCCACTCAGTGAAAGAACTTCTCTCCCTGGAGGCTTTGGTGTACCCTCTTTTGTATCTACATTTGTAAACCGTTGAAATATGGGCTTCATAAAGAAAAGTGCAGAAATTATAAATTTTTAGCTTAGTAAGAGGAACCAACATCTCCTACTGGGACCCCCCACTTGTATTTACCTGACAAATGTGATAGTCATCTTGACTTAAATAGCATACTTCAATTTTACACAAATGGAAATATACCTTGTATACTCTTGTTGCTGCTTTCTTTTGTTCAAGATTATTTCTTGAGATTCACCCATACTGCTGTGTGTAGTAATATTTCACTCATGCTTGTATGTAATATTCTGTTGTATGCATTTTCTGGCAAATGAATCTTCTGTGCTTTTAGATTCGTTCCTGACATAGGGTAAAAGAGGGATCCAGTGTGGCTGAATAAAGAGTCAATTCAGAGAGACTCAAAGAAGAACTAAAAATTCATGAAATAGGTAGCAGGTGAGGGACACACACCCTGATACAGAAAATCAATTTGAAAGAAGAAACTTGCACAACAAAAAACCATCTGGATAGAAGATAAAAAGAGGGAAAGCGGCCAAACAGGAGTAATCTGAAGGCCCCTATCCTCAGCCACCCTGAAAAAAGCCATCTTGAGAGATTCCCCAAAACCAGAGGGAAGCAAGGGGTGCTGCAGGGACTAGCCTCCTGGGACAGACTCGGGGTATTCACACCCCTTCACCCCATCATTCCTTCCCCAAATATCAAGGAAGCTGCAACCCTGCATACTCCTCTGACCTCAGGCAATAGGAGGATAAACAAGTGAATGTTGGCCACCAACTCTATCCAACTGCTTTGGCCTGGAGTCACCATCTAGTACTCCTCATCAGGACTGAACCCATTTAAGTCCCAGGTGAGAGCCCTGAGTCACTGCCAGATGCCTCAAGTTGGTCCCATGCCAGCCCGGACCTCTATGGGGCACATGGAGCTAACACCAGTCCCACTGAGCCTGTGCCTGGCATCCTCAGGTTGCTTTAATTCCCACTCAGTGTTCTCTGCCCTGCAGGCAACTTTAGACCTATGAGAAACTGGCACCAGTCCTGGGTAGCTTGTGTCTCCATTGGGTCCCCAAGTCTCACGTTAACCTCGGCCTGGTGCCCCAGAGATGCTGGAGCTCCCCCTCAACCCCACACCCCTGGCACACAGCACTGATCAAAGGTCTACTTGATTTTCCCAGTGCCCAGGGACCATGTGAGGCTCCACCAGCACCCAGCACCCAGCACCTCCTAGGGCCCGCCAGAGTCTCCCTGTTTTAGTCCTAGGCATACTGGAGTCTTCACAGAGTGAGCCAGGTTGGCACAAACCTCCAGCTGGTGTTTTGAGCTGGTCCCATGGCCACGGCCGTACCCTTTGTGTGCCCAGTGTTGGTTCTCGAGTAGCTGAAATTCATGCCATGGATGCCCAAACTCATTCGAGTCTTCAGAATCCAATTCCCCTACCTTTCTTGAGCTTGTGTCCTGACTTGGGCAACTGCCATGGACAGGTTTTAACAGAGAGAGGACCACTCAGAGGAGTTGCCATACAAACCGGCCACCAAGAGGTGCAGGAAAGAAAGACTTACTGGATTAGAGACTGAAGACTCTAGAAGAAACAGTCTTCTGGAAATATGTAGGTTTCATTTTATTTTTTCTCCCTGTCTTCTTTTGATTCAAATTTTTTGTTGTTTTCCTCCTGTATTGGTATGTTTAACTTGTTTGATGGTGTTGGGAGTTTTGTTACCCATTTTTAGTTCCCTTCCTTAATATTACTTTGTGAGTTGGGTGTGGTGGTGCATGCCTGTAATCTCAGCACTCAGGAGGCTGAGTCAGAAGGATCATTGCAAATTTTGGACCAGCGTGGGCTACAAAGTGAGCTCACACACAGCCTGAACTACATAGTGGGACCCTGTCTCAAAAAACAAAATAATAATAAAAATACTTTGTTTTATTGGTTTCATTGATGTCTCTCCTTCTCTTTCTCTTTCTCTTGTTCTCGCTCTGGCCCTCTTTTTCTTTTCTCATTCTGTCAGTTTGTTTCCTTACTATTTTTTCTTTTTTTTCTCCAATTCAATCTCTAGTCTTATTATTTATCCTTTTTCCTAGCTGCTTTTTTTCTGCTACCTTAATCTAATACTACTAATTTTCTTTTACTCCTTAATATAATCTTTCATTTCAATTTTACCACCTTCCCATTGTCCATTTCTTAATTTTTCAAATCCTGTATTTTTCCCCCATGCTCCCATTCCTGTACCATTATTCTTATTAGTAGAACCATTAACCCTTTGGTATCTATAGGTGGTTAACTATATCTTACTATGGTTGAACACTGTTCTATCATTAATGGATAGAATTTCTCTGTTGAGTGGATGTTTACTATATATTAATATCTGACTTCTCTCAGACATGGTACTATAACCATACATCTTGTTTCTGTATTTAAAGGTGGGATGGTGTTAATTTCTGCAATTTTTCATTTTCCATTTTGTATATGATGCTACTATTTTTTGCTTATTTTTCTTTTTTAGGCAAAAATATATAGTGGCTGTTATCACTTGCTTTTCTCTGTGTGTCAATAGATTGGTTGAGAATTAAAAAAAAAACAGTGTAGTCCATTACCAAAGACCAGGGTAATGGCCAAATAGACTAAATGCCCCCTTCATAAATGAGGGTGTTTGAATCCTGGGACATACCTAAGGGCCAAAATCTAGCTACACTTAGAGAACATCCAGAGAAACAGACCTTCCCTAAAGAAGGCTTGATACTAGCTATCCAACATAACCAATCAGTAAGACTCAGCACATAAAACAAATAAACAACAGAAAATGAGAAAATATGAAAGTAAAAATGCCTCCAAAAGCTTCCAACTCTCTCAAAACAAAGCCAGGGTTCACTGAGAAGGACAAAATCAAAAGTCACTCAGCTTAAATAGCTAAAATGGTAGCAGAGGCAGATCAATAAGACATTCATGAATTCATAGCATAGATAATTAAAGAGATAATGATCCCAATAAAACAAATGATTAGCAAAGCAAGGCAAGATATTAATAAAAAACTAGAACAGCTTTAGAAAGAGAGAGAGAGAGAGAGAGAGAGAGAGAGAGATTCAAACCATGAACACCCAGCAAGGAAAAGAAATCGAGTCCATAAGACAGCTTTAAATTGAGATCCTGGAGATTTAAAACTTTATTGAAAGTACACAGACAGTAGAATCAAACAATGTAAGGATAGATTATCAGACCTAGAAGGCAGGGCTGTGCTTGGTGATCAGCTAATGAAAGGCATGCTAAAAGTAACAGGGTAATGTGAAAAATGCACCCAGCAGCTGCTACAGGATGCAGAGAAGGTTAATCTTGGATTAACTGCAATTACTGAAAAGTCAGAAGATAGCCCAAAGGTCATGAGAACTTATTTATGGAAATAATGGCAGAAAACTTCCCAAGCATGGCAAAAGAATTTGACATACAGATAAGTGAGGTATACAAACCTCAAATAGCCATGACCAGAAAAGAATCATGCCAAAACAAGTAATAGTCATGGTTCCAGAAATACGACACAAGAACAGAATCCTAAAAGCCATTAGAAGAAAGAAACAACTCACCCATAAAAGAAACCCCATCAGAAGTATAGTGAACTTCTCAACACAATCCCTAATGTCAGTAAGAGCTTGGAGTGAAGTGTTTCAAGTCCTAAAATAAAATAATTCCCAACCCAGATTGGCATATCTGAAAAACCTATCTTTCAAAATTGATGGATAAATGAGATATTTCCATGATAACACCTAAAGAAATTCATGATCATAGAACTAGCAGTCTAGAAAATTCTCAAGATATCCTAGAAGAGGCAATAAAGATAACAATGCCAAAAAGTCCAGTTGAATGAATCCAACAGGTAAGGTGTGAAGTTAAATAGAAGTGAGAAAAAGGAAATCAACAGAAGAAAAATTGTAAAGCTGAGGACAACTCAATACCTGTCACTCGTAACTACCAGTGTGCATGGTCTCAATTCACCAGCAAAGACTCATCTTAGAATGGCTCAAGAAACAAGATCCAGAAATATGCTGTATACAAGAAACATGTTCAACCCACAAAGAAATTCATGGACTGAAAGTCAAAGGATGGAAAAACAGTATTCTATGCAATAGTAACCCAGAAGAAAATAGAAATAACTTCCCTAATTGCTGGCAAAGTGGATCTCAAGCCAAGACTGATCAGAAGAGACAAAGATGATCACTACATAGTGATTAAGGGAGCAATTCAGCAGGAAGAGATAACAAACATAAATATATATGCAACAAGTACTAGTTTACACCAATTCATAAACACTAATTGATGTGAAAAATCTGATATGCTCCAATACAATTCTGAAGGTGGGGTGGTTCTCAATACCCCACTGTTCCAAATGGACAGGTTAACTAGATGCAAAATCAGCAAAGAAATGTCAGAGTTGAGTCAAACCTTTAAACAAATGGACTTAATAAATACCTATAGAGTGTTTCACCTAACAATAAAAAACACATATTCTTCTCAGCAGAACATAAGACTTTTTCCAAAATAAACCACAAAGTAGCCCACAAAGCAGGTTTATGTAAATTCAAAGGAATCAGAATTCTCCCTTATATATTATCAAATCATATTATACTGAAACTAGAAATCAATGGCAAAAGGCATCATAGAAACTGAGCAAAAATATGGCAATGAAATGAAAACTGTTGAATAATCAATGTATCATAGATGAAATTAGAGAAGAAATTAAACAATCAAACAATGATTCCATAGAAACAGAACAAGCTCAAACAAGTAACCTAATGATACACTTCAAAGTCCTAGAAAAACAAGAATGATCTAAACTGAAACATAATATGAAAAATAATACTATAAAGATCAGGGCAGAAATTAATGAAATTGAGACCAAAAAAATACAAAGAATCACTGAACCAAAGAGTTGATCTTTTTAAAGATTAAACAAAATAGACAAAGCGTTAGCCAACTTTATCAAAATAAGGAAAGAAAAGACTCAAGTCCATGAAATTAGAAATGAAAAGGACAAAATCACAATGATTCTGCTGAAATCCAAATTATCACGGGTAATTACTTTGAGGCTTGTACTCTAATAAAATGGAAATTTCAGAAATAAATGGGTAGATTCCTAGATATATGAATGACAAAACATGAATCAGCAGGATATAAAAACTCTAAATAACCCAATAACAGTCAATGAAATTGAAGAATTCACAAAAAATAATAAAAACTAAGAAAACCCCAGATTCACTGCTTATTTCTACAAGAACCTTAGAAACAATCAAAGGCCAATATTCCACAAACTCTTTAATGAAGTTGAAAGGAAAGCAGTACTTCCAAAATCATTCCTGCATGCAAGCATTATCCTGATAGTAAAACCAAAAAAGAACCCAACCAAAATAGTGAAATTAGGCCAATCTGCTTAATAACCATATATGCAAAATTTCTCAATAAGATACTGGCAAGCAGAATGCAATAAATCATCAAAAATATATGCTGGGCTGGGGATACAGCTCAGCAGCATAAGCACCTGCCTGGCAAGCACAAGGTTATGAGTTCAATCCCTCATCCAAAAAATAAAATAAAATAAAATAAGATAAAATAAAATAAAATATACCATAACCAGTTAGGATTCATTCCAGGGATCCAGAGATGGTTCAACTTACTCAAATCAAAAAACGTAATACACTACAATAACAAAAGTAAGGATGAAAATCACATGATCATTTAAATAGATGCAGAAAAATCATTGACAAAATCCATCTATTCATGATAAAAACCCTAATGAAAATTGGAATCGAAGCTCATTATCTCAATTTGATAAATGCCATCAAAGGCAAATCAATGACCAACATCATACTGAAAATGGAGAAAAGCTGAAAGCTTTTACACTAAAATCAAAACCAAGACAAGCATGCCCACTATCTCCATTCCCGTTCACTATGATTCTTAGAACATTAGACAAAGGAGTTAGAGGGGAAAGAAATAAAAGGAATGTAGATAAGAAAGGAAAAAGTTAAAGTATCATTATTTACTGATGACATGATCCTCTACATAGATGACCTCAAAACTGCACCAAAAGGCTAGAATTAATCACTATCTTTGGTAGCATTTCAGGATACAGTATCAACCTTGAAAAATCAATAGCGATCCTAACTAACTCACTAGACGGAAATTAAGAACAAAGAACACCTTTCACAATAGCACCAAAACCATGAAAAAGGTAGAAATTAACCTAATCAAGGAAATGAATGAACTATAGTATTCTTAAAAAGGAGATCAAAGAAGATACCAAAAAATGGAAATGTACCCCCAATTCCTGGATAGGAAAAAACAATATAGTGAAAATGACCATACACCCAAACCATTATACAGATTTAATTCAATACTAATGAAAATACCAATAGCTTTCCTCACAGAACCAGAGAAACTATCCTAAACTACATATAGAACTGAAGAGACCTAGGATATCAAAAGCAATTACGAGCAACAAGGGTAATGCCAGGGCACTACCTCCCCAGACTTCAAGTTATACTACAAAGCTACAGCAGAAAAAGCAACATGGCACCGGGGGGAAAAAGTACTTCTGGATCAATAGAACGGAATAGAGGATGCAGAAAGAACTCCAGGGGACTCATCCATCTTATATTTGACAAAACGGCCCAACAGCTTTGCTGGAGGAAAGACAGCCTCTTTAACAAATGCTGCTGGGAAAACCATATATATATATATACATGCCAAAGGTTGAACCTGGACCCATCTCTCTCATCAAGCCCTAAGCTCAAATTGAAATGGATCAAAAATCTTAATATGAAATAGAAACACTTAATCTGCTGGAAGACAAAATGAGCAAAACTCTTCAAGACATAGGTATTGATAAAGATTATATGAACAAAACTCTGATCACATAAGAAATATTACAAAAGTTTAACAAATGGGATCACACCAAATTCAAAAGCTTCTACACAGAAAAGGAAACCATGAACAAAATGAAGACAACCTATGCAATGGGAAAACACTTTTGCCAGTTATACTTCAGACAAAGGAGTAATATCTAGACTATAAAAAAGAACTAAAAAATAGTAATAATCAGACCTTCCCCAAATCTAAAGATTCAATCAAAATTGGGCACCTGAAATAGACACTTCTCAAATAAAAAAGTACAAACCGCCAATAAATACATGAAAAAAAATGTGTTTTTTCAAACACTGCTGGCCTATCAGGGAATGAAAATCTAAAAAACACTGAGATTTCATCTCACTTTATGGTTATCATCAAGAAATCTACTAATAACAAATGCTGGTGAGGTTCCGGGGGTAAAAAGAATCCTTGTCCATGGTTGGTGGGCTGTAAACTGATACCACCACTATGGAAATCAGTATGAAAATTCTTCAAAAAACTAGAACCAAAGGTTTCCTTTGACTGAGCTATTCCCCTGGTAGGTATCTTCCTACAAGAATTAAAGACATCATACCACAGTGATAGATGCATATATGTGTTTATAGCAGCACAATTTATAATAGCTAAATCATGGAAACATTCCAAATGTCCATCAGCAGATGAATGGATAAAAAATGTGATGTTTACATGCAATGGAAAACTAATCTGCTTAAAGAAGGATAAATTTGGGGTATTTTATGTAAACTGATGTACCTCGAGATCAGCCCATAATCTTATGTGAAATAAATCAGACACAAGTTTTAATATCCTGTTGTTTCTCCTGTGTGAAAGACTTAAAAGTATAAACAGGGAGCAAAATAGATGTTAGGAACTAGGAAGAACTTTTTCAAATGGAAGGGGAATAAGAGATGGAGGAGAAGGAAGGAACAGAAAAGGGATTTAAAAGAAAAAAGAGTTAAAGGAAATAGAGCTTCCGCAAATAAGGAAGGATAACGTGGTTGGGGGGGAGAATTAAAATGTGTTATGTACATGCACACATCCCCCATGATGACTGCAAGCATTACGTACTGGAAACATGTATTAATAAAAAATAATAAAATAGATGGAAGGACTTCAGACTCTAATGACTCAGTTTCTCAAGTCAGGTCAAAGAAAGGCGGGTGAGGAGGATTACGTTAGAAATCTACTCTGAAACATCCACATCAGAAAAACATAATCATTTTTCTTTGTCATGGGGGAGAAATCATTTCAATGGACTACTACACTTCTACTGAGTGTGGACCATACGAACAATGGATTGAAAATTAATTTAAATTTAATCAAATATACAATTCTGTGGGTACTTCTATTGACCTTGACCAAGGAGCTAAGAAGTTCCAATTTCACAATGATTTTGGATTAAAACTGGGAACCCCTGAATCAGGACAGCGATTGGTAAAGAAAGCTGAGATTGTATCTATGGTTTCCTGTATTTGGAGTGGGTGCACCTGGAAAACCATTCTTGCAGATCGAAGCAAATCATCTGTTACTTTAGGCAATAAATTTCCACAGCCTGCTTATAACAAACAATTCATCCTCTTACTCTGGTGAACTTTGTTCCTGACCTTTAAGGTCCTAGTTACAAAAATTAAGCAATTTGAGTTCTTTCCTCCTTAAAATAAGGATAAATTAAATTTAGCCAGCATTATTGAAGGCATGAAATAAGTCAACACATACACAATAGTTGATACTTAAGTATCTGTTAGATAAAACCATTGGAACCACTAGACATCTTTTCCAGTAGCCTTTGTCCACTTAATATGCAATAGCAATTTGAAAAACTATAAATGAAGGCATAAGTAACTTATTTTCTACTTGATCAACTTGCGTGCAGACATACGCACTGATTTTCTTGTGTCCGACAGAAGCTAACAGGGATGTTAAGACGTGGCCTCTGCCATAATCTGTGTCCAGAGATTCCTGTCCAGAGCCCTTGCCACTCCAGGTTACGGAATACTGGTCTGGCAGCTGTGTGGTGCTCTGGGCCAGGCAAGATCTGCACAGCCACGGCCTCTTTGTGAAGTGTCAAACCCTGAGAGCCGCCCTGGCCTCCACAGGACACGTGTCCTCGTGTCCTCCCAGGGATGTCTTCAGCATCTCTGACAGAGGTCTTTCACCTCCTGCTGGAACACCTTCGGAGACAGCAGGTGCTGTGCCCCCCAAGCAGCCTGTGCTATTGTCAGCTCCCCTGATTGTAACTGCTCCTTTTCACATTAAACTGAAACAGCTGTCACCTCCACCCACCAGTCCTACTCCTGCTTCCCAGCAGCCGTGCGGAAGCCTCCTCGTATGCATGGCAGCCTTTCAGAAAGGATCCCTTCTGGTCTGGATGACTGAAAAGGGTGGTGGGCGGGAATCCACGAGCAAGCACCTGGAGAGCTACGCGACTGTGACTTTTTGCATAACTGTTAGACTAAGTGCCCGTGTGCGTGTGCGTGCACGTGTGTATGTGTGCAGGCATGTATGTATGTGTGTGTTGGGGGGGTATGTGTATATGAAGTGGGGTGGTTGTCTACGAGTTTCACCAGAACCTTTCATTTAGGTGAATGCAACTTCATAAGAAAACAGTACAAAATTCGTATTCATTAACATGTTGAATTTATATTGCTGTAGGATCTGGATGTGTTAATAGTTCATGAGGAAACAGGAAAAGGATAATAAAAAAATATAGGATATGAGGTGGAGACGGTGGTGCATGCTTATAATTCCACCACTTTTGGAGGCTGAGGCAGGAGGATCATGAGTTTGAAAGTCTGAGCAATTTAGCAACTTAGCAAGGCCCTGTCTCAAAATAAAACAGTTCTCAAAAATGGCTGGGGATATAGCTCAGTAAAAATACCCTAAGTTCAAACCCTCAGTACAAAATAAACAAACAAATCAATAAATGGGAATATGGTCTATGGTGTCAAACTGCCTCAGTGAAAATTTTGTTTTTCTCTGTCCTTCAATAACTGCGTCACCCTGGACGAATCTCTCATTTCTCTAAACTTCAATTTCTTTGGTTTTAAATGCTTTTGCAGAGGATTGCATGATACAATTGCAGAAACTTTAGCTTAGGTTGGAACATAGTACACAGCTAATAAAATAAATTTCACAAAGTCATCATTCTGATTGTCGCCACCCTGAACCTCATGTTAGTATAATGACTTGGAATACATTTTCGCCCAAAGCCAGTCACTTATGCAGGACCACATAAGCATCAAAGTCAGGGTAAGCAGTCAAGTTTAAAGCATCTGACTAAACTTTGCCCTTTTACTAACAGGTCCAGTCTGCCTCTGTTGTGAGCCTGACTAAATAAACGAGATCTTCAGCAAAAATCAAGCACTTTTTGAAATACTCCTCACAGTAGATAATTCTTATATTCCAAAGAAGTTGTCAGTTTATAATATGCCTGGAATGCTCTTCAGAAATAAATTTTAGAGCAAGTTGAACTTTTAAAATAAATTCTCAGAGGTAACAAATTGTGCCTTTTGTAGCCAAAAACGAAGTTCACCCTCATCCCCAAATTCCTCCCAGTCAAGTTTGGTGAGTAGGCCGATGATGGGGTCAGCTTTGTTTGGGTATGGGGGGTTCCTAGGCACTGAGCCCGACTCCCACTCTCCACGCATGACTTGCCACTGAGCTCTAAAAGCTGTCTTCAAGGAGGACTTTGCATGAGCGTCTCAGATTTTTCTCATTAGATTAAGCTTATGCCTCCAAAAATTAGTTTCAGTAAAGACATTTATTTAAAGACATAAATCCCCATTCATTTGTAAAAAATTCATTTATTTGTTATAAATATTAATTTACCTAATGACATCACACTTAGTACAAGATGTGCTAAAGACATCACCTTTAATCCTGAGAGCAGAGAGTCTCTTCCTATCAGGAACTCAAAGTACAGCCAGGAAAACAGTCAGGGGAGGAATCATGCTGTGCAAATTTGCTTATGCGTGGGGTGTTAAGAGGACAGGAAGAAAGCACGCGCATTGGGCACCTTGTTGGAGATGACAAGTGACCGACATCGCATAGACATTTAGGACTCAGTCCGTGGCACAGCAGGGAGAAAAGACTTCCGGAGACATGCAATAGAGTGAACTGAAGTCCAGAGGACTGGAAGTGACCGGAGCATGTGAGGCTCTTCAAGATCACGGCAATTGCTGGGCCAGGGCGTGTTCATGGGGTTGCACCACAAAACAGATTTACAGATGTGGGCAGGAGCAATAGCATGCAAAGTTGAACCTAAAATATTAAGAAGATCCATCTGACCTTAGGAACATAAGCAAGGAAATAAAAGTCCAATTTCACAGGTTAGAGAGACTGTGCTATCAGCAGCATGAAGAGGCTGGATGGAGTGAGATAAACCTGTCTGGGGTGGAGCAGGAATTCAGTGAGGTCAGGAGGATGAGGATGGAGGTGATGAGGTGCTGAGGAGGGCTGGGGATTCTATGTAGGACTCGTAACAGGACTTAATAACCAGCGGGAACCAGAGAGTTGAAGAAAGGAAGGAGACAAAAAGGATTTTTATTACAGTTTGTCTCACTGTAGGTCCCTCTGTCTTGCAAAGACTTAACGTTATCAGAGGGTATATCCATGCAATAAGGTAAACCCTAAAAGAACCTAACACACACACACACACACACACACACACACACACACTGCATAATGAATACATTTCATTATTTTTAGTCGATTGCAGGGCCATCACATAGAATGTAAGTGCTGCACAAGGCCAGGAATAATTTTAGACCTCTGTGTTTGGCATTTATTTAGGGTTATTATCAAGAGATAATAGGCTATGTGCTGCTTATAATAAAGCTGTACTTTTTTTATAGAAATTAAAGTAGCAAGTAGTGAAATGCCTTGAGCATGGCAATGATATTTAGCATCTTCTTTCAGTTTCTTTCTGAGAAACAGGTCCAAGGTGATTTCTAAAAGAGTCCTCAGGGACCGCTGTGGCTGTGAATTTTCCATTGATTTCGTATGCACAGAGGCTTCAGGTGTACTTTAAATGGGGCCTATTGTTAACCAGTTTTAAAGGGGAAGGCATTATTGGAAAGAAAATGGAAATGGATTTCAGGCCAAGAGAAAAGCAGTGACTACCCAAGTGCTATGCTTGTCACTTCTACAAATACCTGGCTGCAGGCAGAATTGTCCTAGACAAAGACCACTATGTGACACAACATCAAAAGGAAGCAACAGCACCAAAACATTCTTCTGGAATGTACTACTTCATTTTAAAAAGTGAAAATTAAAAAGAGGAAAAAAGGGAAAGATTTTTCTCTTTCCCCATGAAAGATCATTCATAGAGTCAAAAGCCCAAGGATGGCTGGAGAGTGAATCAGTAGCAGGTTTGGTCAACCAGGAAAAAGACCATTGGCACCAGTGATTGAAGAGGGTAAAAAGTGTCACAGAGGAGCTCTTAGCTCTTAGCTCAAGGTTCGACCTCACACAAGGTCCCTGGTGCTAAGCATCGTGGCAGGACACGCAGACAAGTCACTCTCCCCTCTAAGAACGTCACTCACACAATTGGCATTAGTGAAATTGCATTTGAGTCATTTATTCATGAAGGAATTTATTATAAAATGTAAAGACAGTGAATGGGAAATGGGCATATCTCGTACCTCATATGAGCTCATAATTTGGCTATGAGTCTTACCATCACATTGCCTTATAAGATGTACGGTGTTAAGTACCACAAAATCAATACAAGAACCTGTTGACAGAGCAAGGCGGGGAAAACCAAAGTGAGTTTCCTAGAAAAGAGAGCTTTTCACACAGGACCTTACTAATTTACATGAATTACACAGCAGACTTAGGACTGTTTGCCCAGTGGACACCACGGTGGGACACAACACGTGTGTCCACCTGAAGGCATCGTTTTCTGTCTTTAGTCATCGACCAGCTTTCCAGCGTGTCGTCTTTCAGCAGGCAACACCAGGACCTCATGCCCTCGCTAAAACATCTCTATCTGCTTAAGAACATCGGAGTCTAGCTTTACAGAATTAGATGAACACTTACGAACTCATGCCAGTGTGATATTCACCAGAGGATGAAATTTTCAGGAAGAGTGGGTGAGAAGGGAGAAATATTTTGGAATCTGTAGCACTAACATTTAGAGCAGTTGCAGACCGAGGAACAAATCAGACAGTGACAAGCTCAAGGAAACTTACAGCACTCTAGTCTAAGTGGCATACCTCATTACCCTCCCCATCTCCACTTTCCCTTCACACTGTAACACTAAGACACTCGGATTGGAGATAAAACTCACCCTGGTTCAGTCTCCCATGAAAACCGTAGAAGAACAAAGCAACAGTCTAATTCCTTACCAGACAACTTCTGCAGAACATGCTCAGTTGAAATAAGGAAGACAATAGGGAGAGGACCCACACAAGAAGAAGCAGGAGAACCTTCACATGGAAAGGATAGGAGATTCCCATGATGCAGTGGGGCAGGATGCTTAGACATCAACAAATCCAGATGTGACCTGCGAGGATGTTCTCACTGGGAGCGCTGCAAGGTAAAAAAAAAGATTTATATTTCTGGGAGAGAATGGTTTCTTAAGAAATAACAATGGAAAATTTAACAAACAAATCTTCTTGCTATAAAATAGTGGTGTAACATGTAATTTATCTAAGATGGTATTAATGCATTTATGATAGTTCTAATGTAAAAGCTATTTTATCTCATTTTGATTCAACCATATTATGATAAAAAGGGAAATAGAAAATGATGCATTTCATGGGAGGTAGAGTGCAAAAGGTAGCTGAATCATCTAAAATTGGAAAACAAATAATAATTGCAAAAACCCTAAAAAAAATCAAGTTCTAATTCAGAATGTTATTAAGATACACAGAGGCAAGTCCCCATTAAGTGTGTAGTATAGCTGAATGTGGGTGAACATGGTGTAGTAAGAAGAATAATGCCCCTACCCTGAAAGATATCCAAGCCGTAATTCCTGGAGCCTGTGACTGTTACCTCACAAGGCAAAAGGACTTTGCAAATGTGACTTTGCCCAAATGGTGGACATTAAGGACCCTGCGAGCAGGAGGTTTTCAGGTTGGCCAAATCTAATCATGTGAATCCTAAAACTGATAGAAAAGTTCAGAGAGACAGCCTGGTGAGAAGACTCTGATGCCCTATCCCTGCTCTGAGCTGGAGAAGACCTCGCAGAAGACAAGAGCTCTGACTGACAACCAGCAAGGACCCTAAACAACGTGGACTAAATTCTGTCACTAATGTCATGAGGAGACAGATTGCCCTGGAGTATCAGGAAGGGACACCTTGATTTTAGCATGCAGAAACCATTCTTGAACTTCTGGCCTACAGAACTGTGAGATAATTCATGTGTGCTATTTTAAACCACTAAGCGAATGGCACTTTGTTATGCCAACAACAGACAACTGCTACACACAAGTGGCACAGAAGAAAATCCTGGCATTTTTTTCATAAGGTAACAAAAAATATTTAACTTCTTAAACTACTTGTTGCCTTATCTAAAATTAAAAAACAAATTATAGAATTGGCATAAGATATTAGGAGCCATAAAATTGTTGCCAGAAGCTTACAAGTAAATTTTATAAATTTAGGATGGGTGGTAAGGACAAGCTTGAAGTGAAGGCTGGGACTATAACACAGAAGAGAATCATAAATAGGAAGAGATCATACTCTATTATATTGGCAAAGTGTGTTTCAATTTTGTTCCAATTGTGAAGAATATTTATATTAATTTTCTCTAATTTGTTTTATATACATTTTATTCTAGTTTATGATTTGCTATTGTTAAAGAAGTTTTATGGGAAACTCTATTTCCAGGACTTCATTCTCAAAGAAAAAGAATCTAGGAGAAATTATGCAAGACCTTGAGTTCTGGGTTCACAAAGACAAGTTTGTCAAAAATAAAACAAAACCAAGACAAAAAAACACTATGAAAATTACTCTTTTTTTAAAATTTATCCTTTGCTGATCTGCCCAGCCTTAAAATAGATTTTCTTTTCTTAAAGAAAAAGAGAAAGAGAAAGACAAAGAAGAAAGCAAGCGAGGGGAAAAGCAAAATGGGACGAGAGAAACCCAAGAACAGTCCTGGGAGCCCTCACAGTGAGGAGCTGGAGGACAGAGAGAGGGCAGCTCGCAGAGGAGGCCAGGAGGAGGCAGCGGTCGGTGCAGCGGACTGAGCAAGCGAGGGTGGGAAAGGCCCTTTATTCTTGCCTCTAAAAATGAGCCAAGCACTCTTCTGGGCACTGAAGATGCAGGGAAAACAATCAGATGTCAAAACAAGAGCATTCAAGAAAAAAAAATTTTTTTCAACAGTGCCACTCACAACCAGTCAAGCACAGCTAATTAATGACATCGGAAAGAACATTAGTATCTTCCTTGGCTTGGTAAGTGAGGAGAAGGAGGTCATCAGGGACACCGAATCCTTCAGTCCAACTGTTCATCCAACTGCGTGCTCAGCAGGTGTGTCTTGAGACGAGTGCTGTGGACAGATTACTCATTAGTGTCAGAAATCAGGAGGGGGAGGAGGAAGGCGGAAATGGCATGGTGAAAACTCTCTCTCCTCCCTGCTGTCAAGGAAGCTGAGTCTCCAGGAGAGTTTAGTGAAAGCAGCACCCTGGACCCTTCTACCCCCACTGAAGGGGTTTTAACCCTTACAGAGTCCCCCAGAACCCGCTGGAGCGGTCACCTACGAAGATACAGGCGTGTGGCTCAGAGGTCACGTAGAAAGGAGGGAGACTTGTCCCCATGAAGTGCGCACAGCTTTAAGAATTTGTTTTGTAAGTTGAATCACTTTTGTGTTTTTTAAGTCCTTTTCTCTTTTTGTAGTATTTCATGTAAAGTCGGATTAGTAGTGAAAAGCACATGTTTCTCTCGGTTCTTTTATGTTGCCTTGTAAATGTCGGGTCTTCAGAAGTTGTATTATTTTTGTCTCTGCTTCGGAGGCCTGCTGTTTCCTTAACTGATGTGGTAAGGCATTTGGCTTTATTCCCATTGTCACATAATGATTATTTTCCATATCTCTGTTGTTGCTCCATTTCATTAACTTTTTCAGAAAATTTCCCCCTATTATCTATTTATAGGTTGTGAATGCATGTAGTCTTTGTCCAAAACCAGTGTGATTTCCTTTATCTTCTAGCTTTTGATCTTTAATTTTTCTTTGTTCAGAATCAATCATTTCCCCCTCGATACTTCCTTTGATATTCTGTCTTCTAACCGCTGCCATAATAATTGGAATTTTCTTGAATTTGAGTTTTACATAAAATCTGCTGGCTATGTGTGGTCAGTGAGGTCATCAGCTCCCAAGTCCAAGGCTCCCCATCTAGTGTCCAGTCCCCCAGTGCCATTTCCACCCCCTTCTTCCCCGAAGCCCGTTCCCCCAAGGTTTCCTGTGCTGTCACCTCACCGAGTTGCCTTCTCCCCTTTAGTTGAGATTTTCTGACTTCGTTTGCATATCATGCCCCTTGAATCACAGAACTGCCATAATTTATGATCCCGGCCTTTTCACTACCTACCACTTTGTTCATTCCAATTCATTTTTCATACTTGTACATTAACTTTTAGTACCATTACTTACCGGTGGATGTAAAGGCTGTAGGTTTCCTATTTTTGTACCATTGCTAGTATGTAAACATGGTCTCTTATGAGCTTCATGTTCCCATTAGTTTAATGTAACCTTCCTTCTGTAGATCATTAAGACCATTTTAGCTGATTGATGCTCTCAGCATCTCTTATCTCCAGCCATAGGCCAAGCGGAAACTGCAGTAGAATTCAGTATGCGTCTGTGGAAGGAATGGACGCAGGGAGGCCCCAGCGCTGGGTCTGGGAGCGTTGCTGAGTATCTCACCATCTCCTTTGTGCTGCTTTCCGTGATGTACATTTAGATCCAGTCAAGCAAGGTAAGGCTGTGAATCTGCGGCTTCTCTGATTTCAAGATTTCACTAACTGTTTATGAAACCTTTTATCTAGTTAACTCAGCTGCTTGCTATTAAGATGTGTTATCTTCTTGGCTCAGAAATAAAGAGTCCCAGGGTAAGGAAATAAAGAGGCCCGGTGTTCCCTGTAACTGAAGCCCTGCTTGACTGTCCCTGGCTTAAGCTTCTTGGGGCTGAATTATCTATAACACATCTTGTTCTCGTGTTGTGAAATGTAAATTCTAAGGAATGAGGGGGCATTTGCCTGAGTCCAAGAAAGCTATGGCTCTGGGCAATGGGAAATGGGAAACATGAGTGAAACAAGCGTTCATCCACTTTGCAACACAAGATAAGGTGTACAAGGCTCTGTGGGACCCCGAGTCCTGATGGGGCTTGCTGGGCACTAGCTCCGTACTGGTTTCCTACTTTGTTGAAGCTGTAGGATGTTGCTGGGACCACACTGCCCAGTAACCTGTAGACTTTTCCTATGTAAGACAATGTAGAAGCTCAGTTCTTCTTGGCCTTGTGTCATCTATATTTCCACAAACTTGATTTTTGCTCCCATACATGTTATGGAAAGTATCTTCTCAATTTTCTGTCATTGGTTTCTCATTTGTTCATGGCAATTTCCCCAACATTTACGGTGCTGTACTAATCAGTACTCTTAGGCAATATCACTGCCATCTGTAACACTAACTCCTTTCCAGTGAGCTCACCTGCTCTGCGTCCCCACACCGCATTCAGAGGCGTAGCTGTCTGCCTGTTGTCTTCAAGGACAGATGACACCCACATCAGCATCACCGAGACACTGCCGCTTCTACAGCCCTGGCTGCTGCTGCCCAAGCAGGGGTTGGGCGCCAGGATCCAACGAGGGTGGACACCCTCAGGGTGACCAAGCCATGTCTTCTGGAAGTCACATTGCCTTTCAGCTCATTCTGTGGCCTGCACCAAGGCAGGGAAAGCAACTCGTTCTTCTTAGAGTTATGCTTGCTCAGTGGGAAGCAGAAAAAGGTTATCTCACCACACTGTCTCATAGAGAGAGTTCGGTGGAATTATTTTCTTTTTTTCATTGTTTACTCTGTGTCATAACCTCTACTTTCCATGGTTCTATCAAAGACCTGGAGCTATGGGTTATGGCAGAGTGTGGAGACCAAAGGCCAGATAAGTCACAGCTGCTGATACTGTGGGTTTCTGTCCTGTCTGAAAACTCTTGGAGGCTCAATTATCTTATGATAAATTGCATTCTCTTCCCATGGAACCCATGGGTAACTTGGATAGCTACACCTCCTTTAGCCCTAACTCCTAGGCGAGCCAATCTTGATTAGTACATTCAAATTCTAGAGAGAACAAAGACCAGATTCATTGTGAAATTCCTTTCCCACCCCTGACTGATCGATCGATTGATTGATTTTGTACCAAGAATCAAACTCAGGACCTTGTACTTGTCAGGCAGGTGCTGTGCCACTGAGATATATGCCCAGCCTTCCTGACCCTGATTTATTGATATGAAGAGACATTTGTATTTCCAGTCCTCTCCATCTTTACTTCCCACAATTCCTTTTATTTATGAATGTTTCTGTGGGTTACAAAATACTGGGGCACCGAGTCTCTTCATTAGTCTCACCATGATGTTCTGAAACACAGAGCATGGGTGTTACATGTCTTAAACCCAAAACGACTAAGATTCTCAAAGTTACCCCTCCTCCAACATCTTCCAGATCTCTGAATTAAAGTTACAGAAGAAGTTCAGATAAGGATATTCTATGTTTAATCCTAAGTATAACTTATCAAGAAAATTGATATGATAGCAAATTTTGGTAAACATGACTTATTTGTAAACTTAAATTGAAAATCTAGCAAGAGAGCATTTTCCTACAATCTTCTTACAGCCAATAAACACGGTGTAGTTTGAGCTAACACAGAGGGAAAATAAACAAGTAAAAATTCATTAATTTAATTCCTATATGGAATTTTATCTAGAAGAATGGTCCTGCTTGTAAGTAAGAGAGAAAGGTTTCAGTTTAGTTCACCAGCCACAGCTAAAGTCGCCTCTTAGCCAACCTGCATGCTAAGGTGTGAGGAAGGATTACAAAATGATTACAAACTGGACCTTAGTATCAAAAGGTTCACAGTCTGCTGGGAGAAAGAAACCTCAGACACAGATAACCATAAGACGGGTTGAATGGGATGAGAAATAGAAAAAACGCCATGAAACTCAGGGGAGTAAGAAATACCAGTGATGCCAGCATCCTTTAAAATGTAAATAACTTTCCTTTGCTGAAGAAAAGGAACAAAGATCAAATCCACTTTATAAATCAAATATACAGGAGATGTAAAATGATTCCCATGGTGGGACGTGCTCACGCAGGCCACACACAGCCCAGCAGCGCAGTCTCCGGACATGAGCTGGGAGACTCAGTCCTCCCTCTAACACTAGTGCTCTCGCAAGGTACCGTGCGGTGTTTTTCCCCATCAGGGGCAAGCATGTAGAATCTGTAGCATTGACTGCTGGAAATCAGGCCACTCAGCTGTGTGGCAGGTCTGACTTAGCCGAGTCCCTCCTGTCACAATTGATGCTCTCTGTGTTCGTTGGCGGGTATTAGATTTCCGTGGGACATCGTCCACACAGCCCACTGATGATGATTCCACACCAGAGAGCTCGCGCTCCGATCCAAACTGAGATCATGCCTTCGCCCTTGGAACACAGTTGTCATTACATGAAGGACACGTTACAAGTCTGTCGCCTCTCATTTTATTTAGTGTATGTGCAAGCCGTGCTGGATCCCTTTATCTCCTATTAAGCTGCTGGCATTTCCTCAGAGTGCAGACGCATCTTCTCTAGCACAAAACAGCAGCACACCCAACAGCTGCAGTCAGGAAGTGAAAAGGAAACCACACACACTTCAGCAAGTCCAGACAAGGTCTAATTAGCACAAGTGTGCTTTCCCTGACCCCAAAATGTGGATTAGGGACGTGATATCCAGGACCTTTCTTCAATTCTCTTTTCAAAAGATAAGGCCTTGCTGGTTTGTACCTGCTGGTTTTCCTACTCACTTTTTTCTCTCCGTTATGTGACCAGGTAAAGGCGGCTGCTGCACTCAGAGCTTTGGGGCCCCTAGGTCTGAGGTCAAACAAATCCCAGAAGGGACCACGCACTGTAATTCCACCGGAAGTCTTTGCTGGAAATCATAGCCTGTGTTGTTGTTATGTCTGTTTTAAGTACCAAGTTTTGAGCATTTTCCTTGATTAAAAAACATTTTCCTACAGTTTTCATGTATATCCACCATATATATGGCCCTCACTTTGTAAGTAGAGAAATACAGACCCAGCTAAGGGGGAATGCACAGGTTACCGTTCTCTAGAGGAACAGAATTGAGGGATTTGCTAGGTAAGCTTACAGGGTCAGAGTCGGAGAATCACAAGAGCCTTCTGTGGGATCAGGGGCAAAAGAATCCCAAGTGACTGTGCAGTTGCTGGGAGTCAGACGATCCACGGGCCATCAAAGGTTGGACACTTGGACACTCACACAGCAGAGTCACCTGTGCGAGTCTGTGTTGGAAGACTTAAGAGTCTGTGTTGTAAGGCTGCAGAAGTTTGAGACCAATGTCCAAGGCAATCGATGGTAAGGGCTAGAACTCTTCCATAAAAGGGAAACATTTCCTGTTTCCTTCTCTTTTTTATTTTGTCCAAGCTACAGGCTTTTTGGGTGCTGCCACCCACATCGGACAAGGTCTTCCCTCTCAGTTTGTTTATCAACATGTCTATCATCCAAAGACACGACTAGAATTTATTCATCTGCTAGGTGGTTCTTAGTCATGTCGCACTGACAAATCACAATCAAAGGTCACAAGGAGGGCGGGGAAATGCAATCCAGTTGCTTAGCAGAAGAGCCACAGTCCAGGTTGCTTTGCATGTGAGTACCATCCTCTCTGCCAGGATTTTATAAGCATTCTGGGCACAGACCACAGCCAGGCTTGCGCAAGGTGACAGGAATAGCCACGTGAGGCCTGGATTCTGCCCCGGAGACCACCACTTGTCACAGTGTTGGCATTGCTCTCCACAGAGAATAAGAAGCAGTGGCCGGGGAATTAGAAAATCTGGGATCTCTTTTGGTTTCTGCCCTAACAATCATGACCATCTTGAACAGAAACTTCATTATTTCTGAGCAATCATAACCTAGGCGATACCTATCTTCCTGTGTAATTGTGAGATTCAAAGTAGCAAACTTGGAGTGGAATGGAATAGAGGGCAATTTGAAATATTGCTATTTCTCCGAGAGTTTCTCTCTGCAGAATTGTCAGAAATGCAAATACGGGGTGGGACACAGCACACAAGACTTAGAAAGCATTCTCCATGGGCTTCTTGAAAATTGGATTCACTCCTGACACATGGTAGTTCCTAAACTCATTGTGCAAACTGATACCTGTGCGATAGGAGACAGAAAATCAGTTGCCCCAGTGCAGACAACCAGGAATGGGAAGTGTACTGGGCAAATTGGTCAGGTGCTTATACTCCTAAGTGGGCAGTAGATTTCTCAGATTCAGGCCAGCAAATTTGCCGTCAGTCAGATTAACTTGATAATCAATATGCTTTCCACCCAAGGCCCCGTTTCCATCATATTTGCCCTAAACAGCCTTGAGTTCTCTCAGGGCTGCCCCTCTCTCCCCTCCAGGCAGAACAGTTTGCAGAAACTCAGATCGTCCTAAGGCTGACGTGCCAACCCCTTTCGTGACGAGAAACGCCCACAGAGAGTTGGCACACGCTGAAGCGCCCGGCGCCATCCTATCTCCCTGCAGGACTATAACAATTCTTACAAAAATTTTGCTCCAATCCTTAACTTCTGGATTTTAAAATGCCTTATAATTAGCTAAACAATTTTTCATCTGTATTTGCAATCATGGAGCAAAGCCGTAGACACACCGTGATTTGTATTTTTCTGCCCAACCACCATCTTGGCTGAGCCCAATCATAGCCCTGCAGTACTGAGGAGAGTAGCTGCTTAGTTCCTTGTCTGCCGATCTCAGGGGCCTCTGTTCCTGAGCCCTGGGCCGTTAGGGTCAGCACAGCATCCCTCACTCTTGTCCGGGAGAGACCCAGGAGAAGCCCTGGGACAAAAACATGAACAAAGTCAAATAAAAAGGCCCACCATCAATTTTCATTGGTTAGTTCCTGGGAAATAAGATCTAAAATATTTAAAGTAATTGATTTTTCCTGTGTAAACAACTTGAGAGATAAGCTAAGTGTTAGCATATTATTCTTACATTTCCCTTCACAAACACTGGGGAACAGCCGGAGGGATGCTTGGGAAAAGGCAGTTACAATCCTTCCCAGCCAAAATACTTAATTACACTTAAGTCTTGAATCCCCAAGTTAGTATATTTTGCCCATTCATTGCTCAATAAATATTAATTGATGGAGATGGGTTATAATTTAGTATGTGTATAGTATATAACTTACCTGTTCCCTATAATTATTTTAATGTTCAAATAAGGGAATTGATCAGAGTGAAAAGAAAATAACTTCTTTAACTTTAAAAATGTTGCTAAGATCTAAGTCTTCATAAAATCACCCACCTTCAGATGGTGTTTCACTTAGACTGGCAAACGACCATCCACGTCTTCCATCTCCGAGAAAATAAGATTGCTGCTGATACTGAGCTCAGTTCCATGCCTGTTCTAATGTTCTCTGGTGAATTAGAAATTAGAAATATCAGCCAGGCGTGGTGGCACACGCCTTTAATCCCAGCACTCGGGAGGCTGAGGTAGGAGGAGCGTTGTGAGTTCGAGGCCCACTTGGGCTACAACGCGAGCGCAAGACTGGCCTGAGCTACATAGTGTGAACCTGCCTCAAAAAAAAAAAAAAAAAAAAAAAAAAAAGAAAAAGAAAGAAAAGAAAAAGAAAAAGAAATTAGAAATATCTGAAATATCTGCCCATCTGAGAAAGGCCACCTTCTAAGAAAAAAATGTCCATTTCATTCACAGGAATAAGCCCCAAAAGACATACACATACATTTGGCCTTGTCTTCTTGGTCATAAGTGAGTAGATTAGTGGCAGTGTTTTTGTTTCTTTTTTAATAAGCAGTGATTTAAACAATTTATTTAAAACATTAGCCACAAGCACAAGAAGGAGACAGCCATCGAAGGCAGGCTCTTTTTCACTAACATGTCTTAATCGTGTGCATTAATGGAGATCAGTGTGCTCTCTTGGGACATGGAGTGTGCACATCCAATCCACAGCGATGGGCTCTTCACTTGAACCCAACCCATCAGACTCCCCCTCCCAGCAGCATGACGCGGAATTCCGTGTGACCAGCGCTTTCTCTATCTGCCGCAGGACCAAGAGGATGCGCTTTGGGAAAGTGTCGGGCACTTCCTGCCAAAAGTGTATCTAGGGAGGGAAAGAAAGAATGAAGAGGAGAAAACAAACAGAAAGAGAGTAAGGGTGTAGAAAGAGTGCCCAAGACATGGCTTCCTGCGGGCTTTTCATTCCCTCCCTCCCCACCCCGGACACCCTGACTCTGCACCCTATGAGAGACCCGGCGCTCTGACCACAAATCTCCCCTCTTCCCACTCGCCTGCTTTTCACTTAAGTTAGTTCCAATTATTTTCTCTTACAGTCAAAACACCTTCATCTGCACCATGAAGAACTCTGAACTCATTCACGAAGCCGCTAACACCTCCTCTGTGTTTCCTTTCGCCCCCAGAGTGGCTTTGCTGTCTTTGCTCCAAACGCTGTGGCACTACCCAGAACGGAGCTCTGTTTCTAACTTTGTGAGCCCTTGTGGGTGGAGATGAGAAGCAACTCCAGTCTTCAACCTCAGAAAGCCAAACGCCTGCAGCCAGAGAAGGGAGCCTGTGCGTCCAGGTGGGGTCTGCCTCGGGACCCACAGACCCTCGGGTGGTGAGGAGTATTAAATAGTGCAACAAAGGGCAAAGGGGACGCTTCCTGCTTCGCTGCCTCACTGGCACACACACAGCCGCTGAGACTCCTGTGGACAAATCCGCACACAGACAGGCACAAGAGCGGGAAGGAAAGAGACGGTCAGATACCTCCAGACACGTCTTCATCCTTCACATCCTAGCAGTCTTCCAGAAGCTTCCGGAAGGTTCAGCCTACGCAGTCTCTCTGAGACCTTTTAATCAGAATTGCCATTGGGCTCCGTCTTTCGGGCCTCCTGGCTTTCAGTTCTATTATTGTTTCATGAAACTTTAAAACTTTCCACCCTTCCCTCATTGTACTCAACTTTAAATAAATTCAGAGTGTCACTTGTTAAAATAAATGACATTTAAACAACCTCAGCATGGTAACTCATTCCTCATTATCATAGAGAGCTCTCCTGAAAGGTCTACAGCACATTATCTCTGTGAAATGGATTTTACCTTCTATATTAACCTCCTTGCTTAGGGAGGACAGGTGCTCAGCACGCGGTGAGAGTGGCACCGAAACGCACAGGTAGATTGATAGAACCGGGCGAGTGACGATGAACTAAAACAAAAGCAGGAAAAAGGTTTAGGTTAAATATTAGGTAGCGAATCCAAGCTGCCAGGGAGCTGTGATGATTGAGCAAGCTGCAGGGTAGACCGGAAAACAAGTTTATTATTCCAGATACTCTGATCTCACTGTGTCTGTGCCCTTGGCCCAAGAGAAGCCACTTTCAGGGTGGAGCTAACTACCGTGCATGCCCTCAGAAGCCTGTTAACCTGCTGGTCCAATTCCCTCATCCTGGAACTGAAGAAACCAAGGCTCAAAACTGATGCTGCCCCAACTTCAGCACACAGAGGGAGGAAGTAGCGCATCTAGACCTGAGGTCAGGTGAGCACGCTCACTCCCCAGCATCCCCTGGGAAGATGGAGCTTAGAGATTTTATATAATCGTGGCCCCTTTGCCTGTTTTCTGTCTGTCTTCCCAGCCTTTTCTTACTTGTTTTACCCTTTTGGAATGTGAAACCAGTAATCCAATTCCCATGTCTTCAGCAGCCAGGGTACTCTGTTTGCATGTGTATTCTCAGATTTATATGCACCCCGTGAAAAAGAAAGCTTCTTCTTAATGAGACAAGGGACAAAGAGGCCCGCTGTTTTCTCAGAGGGCTCCAACACCATAGCCCAGGCTGGGGTCAATGCATGAGCTTATCACAGCCCGCAGAGACCTAGGAAAGCGAGCAATCGTCTCTATGGTGAGTGCCAACAGCGGCTGCCTCTCCTCCCACTCCCACCCCCACCCCACCCCCGCTCTTCTCTAAGTCGGGTTTCAACCTGTCAGACTTCTTGAGGAGTCGTCTTCCACACTCTGACCAGCAGTTGTGGGCTTGGTGAATCTTCTACGTAAGTATAGCACCTCCACTGTGCGCCCAGCTGTGAATAAGGGCTGCTTAGGGCAGGACAGTAAAAAAGAATTTAGCCTTTGGTTTTTTTACAGACTAGGAATAGCTGGGGAAGGAGGCAAGGTCTACATGCATGGGACAAAGTAAGACACTTGACCTACTCAAGTGGGCTATCAGATCTACAGCAGAAATGAAGTGAAGAATTCAGTGTGGGTTTGGGTTAGAAGACAGTAAGAAAGAGCACTAGAAATGACAGATGAGAGATGAGGAGGTACTGTTTTTATTACTTCAAAAGTGAGTTTACTTTTTTTTGAGACAAGATCTCGTTGTGTAGTTCCCGCTAGCTTCAAACTCACTGTGTAGCCCAGGCTGGCCTTGAACTCATGGCGATCCTCCTGCCTTCGTCTCCCTAGAGCTGGGGTTATAGGCATGCACCACCACACCCAGCTTCAAGCTTACATTTTTAAAAGAAAGTAAGAACACAGGAATGAGACTCCAGCAGTGAAATCACAGTCTCCCTGTGTGGCTTACCATCCGACCTGCACTACGCTGCCCTCTGCAGTCCCTGGTCAGTTCCTTGGTGTGACCTGGGCTCCTGCAGGTCTGGGCCCCGTCCAGGTCTCACGGCCCTTCCCCTGCTGGCCCTGGTCAGCGAGCGCTAAGTCTTTTGAGCATCGGCCTCTGCTTCCTTGAAATTTCTGTGGGGCCACAGAAACTCGTGTCCTCAAAACTTTCTCTCAGATTAAAATATTTTTATACGATTCAAGAACAGTCTGAGGTTTATCTTTGGAATTCTTACCAGTAAGTGCTTAAAATAAGTATTTACTAGCAATAATGAAAATATTTGAGGTGCACTTATAAAGTTCTACTTGTGAAATATCAATAAAATAATTGCCTAATTCCAAACCATGTAGTATTCTAATTAATTCTGGGTGAGACATTTTTCCAGCTTCAAAGATTGCTTTACTTGTATCGCATAACAAAATAATGGTATAATTAGGAATAAATTTGTCACTTTTATAAGTAATTCCTTTTTATTATGTGTTTGGAAGCAAAGCACAAGTGTGATTAAAGCCCCCTTTAAAAAGTTTTATTAATTATTATGATTATGATGGATAATAAGCATACACAAAATGCAGAATACACCCCAGGCAGGATGCACAAAGCCACAGAACATGGTAGAAATGGGAAGAGATTCTAGGTTCAGGCTTCTTTATCCTTTTTTTTTTTTTTTTTTTTTTCTTTCTTGGTACTGGGGATTGAACTCATGACCTCATGCCTGCCATGGAGGCGCCAGCCTTCTTTATTCTTTCTGGCCCAAGTCTCACTGTCAGTCTTTTCTTCGTGTCAAGCACAGGAGTCAGGGAGACAGAAGTATTTTCCTTCCTTCCTCTCTCCATCTCCACTGAGGCACCTTCCCATGGAGCCATCAACAAAGCCGGCTCCTTCGTCTTCAATGCCCTTCATTGCCTCTGCAGTATCAACCCCTCGTACAAGTCCAGTTGGTTCCCAAAATTCAACTCTGACAATCTTCTGTCAGGGAGCTGTCCCTCTCTGACTGCCTCCCTGGGCTGGCCCCTCTCCCCCTGAATTATCACCCCCGTCCTGGGCCCTGGGTATTGAGCAGATTTGAGGGCAAGGACTGAGTCCCTTTCCTTTTTGGCTTTTCATACAGCATCAGTACAGAGCCAGTTGTAGGAGGCATTCCAGAACATCTATGGAAGTAGGCATGTTGGCATGGTGATCCCCCCGACTCAGAAGGCTGAAACAGGAGGATTTCTTAAGCATTGGAAATCAAGGCTGCTTTACACAACATAGTGAGACCATGTCTCTCACACACACAAAAAGCATTTATTGAACGAATGGGTCAATTAATGGCAGAGTAAATGAATGGTAGGTATCTACCTCCCTTCTAATATGCATTGCTTAAAACCACCTCAGTGGACTCTACCAGTGACCACTGACACCGGCTGTCCTGACAGAGGACTACAGGAGCACCTGCCTAGACCTGTCTCCTCCAGAGTCTAGTCCGCACTTAAACCTCCCCGGCGTTGTCTCCTGTGACTTACTGTGAAGCCACAACTCACAGTTCATCTTAGCTGTACAAGTATTCAGAAGTCACGTTTATCAAGTCTTTAATTTTCACATGAGAAAACCGAGACTCGCATAGGAGTGGAACCCATTCAACGTCATCCTCAGTGACGCCACGTTGGAACCTGCCTTTCTGGTGTTCTTTAATGTGAAATGCCAGGTCACTCCCTTATGGAGACTGAAGAGGGCACTGCTCTGGCCACCGCGTGAAGACTTAGGGAAGGAGCCCACTCCTGGGGTGGATAGCATGACCCAGCAGGCCCTTCTCCGTGGCGGCTGCATTTTCTGAGCTGCTGTTCGTGTTCACACACGTTTCACCATTGTTTCTGGAGTCACAAGACTTCTAGGGTCACCAACCTGCTTCTTTTCTGGAGGCCATTCCTCTGCCCCTATCTCTCCACTCCCAACTCCTGTCCTCCACTTTCTAGGCTAAAGGACTGTGACACTGTCCCCAGTTACGATTCCCATGGAAACCACATGAAAATGAACACGGAGCAGAAAGCATATGCTTTACTTTAGGTCTAAAGTTTGGTTTCATGAACTCATCCATCCTGGCTTCAGCCAATCCATCCTTTGTCTCGGCAAATGCCTGACCAAGTGCATGCTGGGAATACAGGTCAGCACCAGTGCCACACTGGGGAGTCTGCTCTTTGCCACAGCTCTAAGAACCACGTGGAAGGAAGCATAGCAGTTCTGGCTGCCAGTCCGTGGGTTCCCTCACAGGGTAACTAGGGAAAGTGCTGAGCGGAGGCCGAGGAAGACAGCCCTCTGAATCCTACAGGGCAGGCTCTGGAGGCCCGTGGAAGGAAGGCACTAAATAAATTTTCTGTCTTTGAGTCAGACTTTTCAAATTTCCTTTAAGTCTTTACACTTTCCCTTCTGTAAGGATCACCATACATATCTCACTTACAGCAAGAACAGACAAGAGCGGAGAAGGCCTACCTTTTGGGCAGTTGGATGGGGCAGGCCAGCCACAGGACATGGACCTCCACGTGGCACGGACAGGAGCAGTGACCATGAGTGGACGGAGCAGAGAGGAGAGTAATGAGGCTCTCATTTCAATGCAGAGGAGGAGGCCACAGCAGGAGCGGAGTGAAATGCTAAAGCTGGCCTTCCCTGAAGTCATGCCCCATCGGCCCTATTTCCCTATTTTTTGTTGGTGTTGCCATCTTGATATATTCCACGTGCTGGTGGCTGTGTTGAGGGTGTTCGGCTTAGAGTTCCTTCAGTGCACCGCCCAGGCAGTGTTAGAGGTTTGCAGAAGCGGTGGAACCCGGCAGTCTTCTAAGATCCTCATCAGGCCTTAGCTGCTATCTTCTTTGAGCAGATGAGGATAGAGTCTTCCCAGATAGTACCTACGGCTTCCTTTTGACTGTCACATTCCCCAGTCCGAAACACTGCATAACACTGAGAAAAGTGGAACAAACTTTTCATGTGAGATGTGAGCTCTGTATTTTTCTATCTCTTTGGAGGGACAGCTGGAGAGTCGAGAGACTCAGGAACCTTATCATCTCCTGTGATTTCCAGTTTCCCAGTGCAACTCCAGTCCTGCAAGCGCACACCCGGCCCAATTCCTCCAGCCTATCCGGATCTGCCCGCCAGTCTCTAAGGTATGCATTACCTGGATCTATTTAGCAATTAACTCTGCTGTACTCATTCTCCGTCAGTGCCCATCTAGACTGCGAGTTTCCTCAGTAGAGGACCCAGCTTCCATTTTCCTTCCACCTGTCACAGGGCCAAGGAGATGAGAGCCATGCATGCATTCACCCATTCACTTAGTTCTTGCACAGCCAGGACTGATTCTAGACTTACGGGGATGGATACAGTATAGTCTCCGAGTTTGAGAGCTCTCGGTGCAGTGAGAGAATCAGCCCTGTGGGTGCGTGTGATCACGTAGCACAGCACAGATACTCCAAAAGTGCCACCAGAGGAATTTCCATGAGAACGTGGGGGAGGGAAGGAGCCTCCAAGGAGTGGCAGTGGGATTGTGCACCAAAGCTGCTCCATAAATATTTGTTGATTAATTAGGGGAGGAGTACTCACATCTTTAGGGATTACAGGGACAAAATGTCCTCATCAGCTGATGAGGAGAGAAACGTTTTCCTTATCGTCAGGAAGCTCAAGGGAGTGAGTGAGTGATAATCTGTGTGCTAATGAAAGGGAGAGACGCAGGGCAGAAGCAAAAAGCTTCTACGCATTTTAAGCATCTGATGAGTCCAGTATGTGACCAGGCTTGCAATTCCCTGTCTGGCCTATAGGGTGGGCCCTTCCCTGCCTGTCTTCTTTACCAGTCCAGGGAGAAGCTTTTGCCCCCGGGGAAACCATGCAGCACTGATCCAGCTCTAGGAACCACTGTGGGTTTAGCCCTGCAGCTGACCAACCAACAGACTATAGGTCTCTCTTTAAGACCCCGGCCTGGCAAGGGACAGGAGCCTTCTTGTGGCGTGGAATTTGCCTGCGGTCTATTTATTCTGCAGCATATGCTGGCTCAGCAAATTAAGGCAGCTCCAATTTTCCATGTTCATTTTAGTCCTCCCTTACGTCTCATAAGTTGCACTGTGCAGCAAGCTTGCCCTTATGGTCTGTAAGGGAAGCAGCTGTGATTTTTCAACCCTTGAACTCTCGAGCCAAATGGCTCAACACTACCACTAGTTAGCTTCTCCCCTGGACCCGGTGACTGACAACATGGTGATTAGTAGCGAGCATCTTCTGCAAAGCTGGTCATGTCTTCATCCCTGCAGCCGAACATCACACCGTCCTGATGTTCATCTGTCCTCAATCTGCCTATAAATCATTGTCGAGGTGTAAAAACACTGCGCAGCGAGCAGGTGAAATGCTTTGTCCAGGAAAGAAGAAATCTAATCACACACGTAATTCGAGCTGTGCTTCACCCCTTTTCCAGATGACGTCCCATCATTTATAATAGACTTTTGTTCTCGCTCAGCTTCACAGTTTTTATGACCATCACTCTGCTTGAGCAACAGTAACTCCAACTTCGCAGCTGTCCATGTTAAATAACAGAAGACAGAAGTGGGTCCTGCCAAGCAATCGATGAGAAGAAAACACTTGCATTTTTTTCTTTATGCTAAAACTACACCAAATGGTAAAGGAAAACTCATGGAAGTGAAACAACAAATGGAAAGATCAACAGTCTATCTCCGCCAATAGTAAGAAATTTTAAATATCAATATAGAAGTCTAAAAATAAGGTCACATAGTGTCACCAGTCTTCGATCTTCACGAGTTCAAAATTCAGAAGCAACATGCCCACCACTTCCATGTTTGTGCTTGGTTTGCACATTGGAAGTCTTACAAAGTTTCATTGTGATATTTCATTTGTCACTCTGAACAGTGCCCTCTGGGAGTCCAAGGGGCTCCTGAGACTATGTCTTAGAGTTTCAGCTTTTGTTTCAAGGGTCCCATCTGGACCAAGAACCCTAAGAAAGAAAAATTAATTGGAAGAACTTAGGCCATCAGGAAGTGATAAAGTTGGAGTGGGACTACACCAAGCTACAGAACTTTTATGATATCTCACTACAGTCTTGGTTGGCTTTCACATTATCCCTGAATAGGAATTTTGGAAATTAGCTGAGCTGCTGAGCTTAAGAAGAAAGCAAAGCGCAGATGGGAGTATTGAACACAGTGAGGGAAACAGTATGCTGAAGGAAGGAAAGGCAAACATGAATTAAGAGAAAGAGAACAATTCACAAAGGATAATCTTTATCTCATAAAATGAAAGCAGGTTTGCCTTTCTGTTTTCAGACCTTGTTTTCTAGTTATGGTCCAAACTAATGGGCATCTTGAGAGCTGGTAGCAGCTTCAGAGACATAGCCATATTTCATCAGAGCCGTGAAGCCGGCTGGCTCTGGCCCTGCTGAGGGGAGGCAGTTGGGACAACTTCCAAGTGCTTCAGGGCAAGTAAAACAATTGCAGAAGAGTTTGCAATGAAGAGAATTTGCCTTGAGCAAGTGGTTCACGTTTAGAGTTTCCTTCCCCTCTATCTTTAGGAAAAGCATGTTAGGGGGCAAGGATTCAACACCTCTGCATGTAGAAAATGATCTTAGAAGAGGAAGAAAAACCAGAATTTTTAACTCAGATGGCACCACTAAATACAGATCAGTTAGAGCTATTGCAAGACAAACGTCTTGCAGTATTTAACTCCTAGACTACCTGAAGTCAGTCCTGTTGAGATGAGTTTCTGTTCTACACACCACTTTGCTTCAGTTCTTAGGTGAGTTCTCTACACTCTAAATGGAGAACAGGGCCAGAATATCCAGGTCCTGCCTGTGAAATCAGGCATCCAGCACAATTCCACTGCACGCAGGCCCGCCCGGGCACGTGGTACTGGAGACAGGGCAGCTATGCTCCTCTTTTCCCACAGCAGATCGAAGGCTGGGGTTGGTGGGGGTTCAAACCTGAGAAGAATTATTTTCTTTATCTGAAAGCTATTTGATGTGTAGCCAGCCCTTCCTTGACTCTGGTAAGCCACTTCACAGCACAGGAACGCCCCTCCCACCCTGCCCCCATTGATAGACCAATGGCAACTCAGTTAAGAAATCTCAAAGCAGAGCCTCTGCATAAATAGAGCCCAGATCTGAGATCTGAGGTGGCCGTTATCCAGGTGTTAGGTGTATTCATCCCCCGAATAACCATCACTTCTGTAGGGCAGTGGTTCTCAGCAGGGGTGATCTTGCTCCCTGCCCAATGAATATTTGTCCATACTTGAAGACATGTTCCAATGGCAGTATTAAGAGATCCGCTGCCACTATTTAGTAGGCAGAAGCCAGGGATGTTGTTAAACCTCCTTCAATGTACAAGGTTTCCCCCCACTTCCAAGAATTATCTGGCCCAGATGTTGATCACATCAAAGTCGAAAAACTCTCTTGCGGAGTCATTGGAATATTGCGAAGCTGAGATTTGCAAACTCCAGCTGGCAGGGGTGGTGCCCCACTGAGTGTAACCCACGCCAAGTGGCAGGGTTCTGGCCCTTCATTCTTTCTCTTACTGACACACCACCTTTACGACAATGGCCCCAGTTCATCCCCTCACATGTGCTGACACCGTGTGTTCCGCTCCTCACAGGATTCCTGAAGGTGCAGGAGGGCCAGTTGTACGGCAGAATAGAGGCCTGGACTTGCTTTTGGAGTGTTAGACTCACTGCTTCGAACTTGGTGCATAACCTCACACTGGACTTCTTTTTTGAAGCCTTCTATTTGCAGACAGATTCCGCTGATGCTTTGCAACCTGACCTCCTGCTGATCAATCCAGATGTCCTAGCTTCAGAATTAGTAAATATAAATACGCTTCAGTCCTGAAGGGCTTTCTTTTGACTTGGCACGAGTCACTAGTCCTTTACGCTCTAAGAGAGCCCATATCCATTGCCTGCGCTGGTGACTCGTCTCACATCCTAGACTGCAAGGAATCCTCCCTCCCTCCATGCTGCACCTAACACATCTCTCCGCATTGTGAGCTGCAGAGCAAGGAATGTGTGTCCTCCCCGTACTCCCCTATCACACTAGCTGGTTTTTAACCATATATATCTTGTCTCTGCAATGATCGAACACTAGTAACACTGGAGTATGAAATGAGAAGTAACTCACTGGCTCTTATGATAGTATTACGGTTCAAGCTCTGATGTTTATAATGGGTCAGGAACTGTGCAGAGTCTTTCATGAACACCATCTCATTTCCAGGAACAAACTCTTCTTCCCATTTTGTAGATGAGTAAACTGAGCTTGAAGACTAAATAAACTGCTCAAGTTTGCCAACTTTTCAGTCTCGGACCTTTGGTTCATGTTCAAATCAGTTTGAATCTCTTAGGCCACGGTCCTAACTAGCCCACTGCCGTTTCCCTCAAGGCGGTCCCGGTCTAACATCAGGACACCCGTGCTGGTCTGGAGAGTGAGATCTCCTGGAGCCAAGTCAGGCTAATGAGCGAGGGGCTGGGAGACGGGGTGCCGCGGGCTCAGGCAGATATCCCACTGAGACCTTTAATGCGCCTGTTCTGAAGCAATCCTTGAGGCCCCGTGCGCATGTGGCCCAGCGCCGCACGGTCTCATGAATAGTAATGAAACCCAATCAGGAACAGAGGCCTGAGATTTTAATTGAGCTATCCTTTAAAGGACTGTTTTTCTCGGTGTCAAGGTCACGTTCTCCTAGCTAACGCAGTTATTTTATGTGTGAAGCCGAGATAATAGACACTGGAGACACACTGACACAAGTGGTACAGGACATGAAAGAAAGGAGGAAATATACGAAAAGCAATCATTGAAGTATACACTGTAGACCTTCCCATTGATAATTGGTTTAAATTATTAAAGCACATAAGAGGTTATTAACTAGAGAGAGTATAAATTACTTTTTTTTGCTGAGCATGACTTTTCAAAGTCTCCCAAACTTCCACATTAAAAAAAAAAATTCAAATTTAAAGTCATTAGAAAAAAATATCTACCTTTTAAAGATTATCTCCAGAGTGGATGGATGAGGAGAGAGCAGATGCTTCATGAATTTGAGATCATGTTACCTGCCACGGGAGTCGAAAATGTGAAATGGTATTTAAATAATGCTAATAGTGCTCAGTGGGTAGCTGGCATTGCTCGGGTCCGAAGAGTCGGGGTTGTAGGGCCCCGGACAAATCTCCGCAGAGAGACTGGGACAGAGAGCGGCGCACGGCCCCTCGGGGCCTCTGGGAAGCAGCTCTGGGGCAGGCAGAGGGGAAGCTTCAGCTTCGGTCCACCCCTTGGGGGAGAGTGGATCGCAACACCTCCCGCGAGAAGGCAGCTGCCACGCCCAGGAGACTTCAGGACCGGCCAGGCTGGAGGGGAGCGCGTGCAGACCTCCTCCTCCTCCCGGCCCAGGTGCAGATTTCGGTCCCGGTTCTCCGGGCCCTTCCTGACACTTGTGCAAATAGGTCTGAGGAGTCTGTTCTTATCTCCCGCCCGCCAGTCTTCCGGGGCTCTGCATTACCATTTTGAGGATGTACTGTTCCGGCAAGAGACCCTATATCTAGTAAGGCCAATTATCTCCTTAGATTCCAAGTTCTATCTTTATTCATTAACTCCTATTTCCTCTCAGAACTGAGCTCATTTGGGCTGCTGGCCTTTTCTTTGAATGACTTTTCCTCCCTGTGGCCTGAATCCAGGATCTTGTCGCTCAGCCTCCCTCCAGACCTCCTCCTCTGCTCCACGGTTTCCTCACCTCCACCTCTCACTCCTCAGGGGCAGCCTCGCTACAGGAGGGAAACGATTAGCAGCCCTGCTTTCCCTGGCCTGTTAGGATGTCTGAGACGTGAGAGGTTGTCTGGCTATGACATTACATGGGGCGAAGCCTAGGAAACAGTGGACCTGTCACACACACACACACACACGCATGCACACACTGTAATGGGTAGCTTCCAACAACCTTCTCTGGAGCATCTTTCTCTTTTTTTTTTAATTTTTTAATTATATATGCTTGCAAAGCATAATAAATATATTCATCTCCGGGTGTTGGGACATAAACCTATCGTTTATCGGGCCTTTTTACTTCCCTTTCCCCTCATCCCGTTTCTTCGTCTTCTACTTGTTCCTGCCCCACATTGAATTATATTCTTATACGTTGCCAGCTCTTTTGTTTGGCATCTGAATCAAGAGAATACAGTGGACAAGAATTTTCCCAGAACCGGAGTGCTTTTCGAACTGAAAGCAGGAAAGTTTTTTCTAGCCTAGAGTTAGAATTTCTCCATGTGGAGGAAACTAATCTCCAGAAAGACATAACAAAGCTATCTAGATAAGAAGGACGGTCCGACAGAGACGAAGAACAAACATGCTAATGGAGTTTGAGATTTGGGTTCCAATTACTGTTCTTGCCTGCCTGTAATTGGAAAATTATTCTCTCTTTGATTATGTGACCTTATTAGATGTCCCTCCAATAAATCCACTTCTTATCCAACCTCTAGCTTGTTCATTTGCTGTCCCTTGCATTCAAAGAACTATTGAATAATGTAGAAACACATCCTTGAAAAACATATACCAATATTTTAATAGCATTTATCTCTGGATTTTATCTTTTATTTATCTGCATTTAGCACTGCTTTAAACTGAACCTGCACTACATATGCAGTTTTATAGCAACTTATTCACTTTTGCCGTGATGATTTCCCTAGCAATCCAATTAAAATAGAAATCCTGATCAAAAGAATAATAAAGGTAATTGTGAGGAAATTCGATGGGGATGAAACTTCCATTACAACTGAATCATGATCATATTTTTACTTTGCAAATATTTAGTGAGTGTCAAGCACAACCAGGTGCTGCTGTTAGGAGAGTGAGCTCTCCTGAGCTGGCGAGCACCTGAGGCACAGAGACACACAATCACCCAGGCCAATGTGAAACTGCAACCCTGGTGAGTGCACGAAGAGGAGAAATCTGGAAACATAAAGGCATAAAGGCCAGGAATGCTTCCTGGAGAATAATGACATATAAGCTGAGATTGAGAAGTAACCAAGAGTTCATCGAGGAAGACAGGAAAAAAGAACACTTTAGGTAGGGGAGACTGCATAGGAAACAATCTGTGCCCAGAGGGAATTGGAAGCACCTGGAACAGTGAAGGAAAGGAAATGGAAAGAGAAAGGAGCAGAGCAGAGTGGAGAGCGGCTTGGAGGAGATAGTGCCAGACCGCCGGACAACTTGCCAGTCACGTTAAGGAGGGTTTTTTTCCTTCATGGCATGAGAGGGCTATTAGAAGCCATGAATGCAGTCTCTCTGTGGGTGCATGTTTGGGATGCATGCAGTGACGTAACTGCTAGGCATTACGTTGACCACGCTGTGGATCACAGACTTGAGAGAAGACACAGCTCAATTAACTGTAAAGATCTCTGGAGTGGTCATGAACTGGGTGAGGGATGATGGCAACTGATCCTCCACTACTGGCAGTGAATATAGAGAAAAGTAAGAGAGATATTTAGATAGATAGCCACGGCTCTGCTTTCCAAAAAATTTAGTTTCTATCAGAGGCAAGAATCCCTTTGTTACACGCAAAGGAATTTCAATATATAAATGATGACATGGTCAAATGCAATTTAGCTACATTTTGTTGAGTCTCATTTCTGTGAGAAATAGAGAAAGCTTAACAGCAGAGGTATTATCCAAGCTCTGTATTAAAGAATGGGTCATGTTCTTTGAAAAGAGAGAAAAATCCCACGGGATTTAGCAGCAAATGGGATGAACTCTCACACTGAGCAATCTGAAGAGCCTTTAATAAAGACACTATTTATAAAGCCATGAGTTGTGTGTGTCAAATTCCAAAGAATGATGCAATACTACAAATCGGGCCTTAGGCATCCAGAGAGAGTACTGTGTAGAGAAATTACCTTAAGAGAGTTAAGGCACTGAGACAAGAGAGGAAGCCATCAGTGATGAGCCTGCAGGGTTGGGGGGACAGAGACCAGGCTTCAACCTCCCTCTCCTTCCCTCCACCCAGTGCAGACTCAGGCTACTCCCTGCCTCCGTCACTAGAGCAGGAGGAGAGGGGAGTCGCTAATGGAAGACACCCGTGTCAGTAGCACAGGGCGCAGGGCAAGGTAAACAAGCATGGAGGGCAGAGGCATAGAGGAAAGCAAAAGAAATCCAGTTTGCGAGCATTCAAGCATCCCAAAAGCTGTGCAGTTAGCAGATGTTGACTAAGTATGAGATGTGGCCTTGAACTGGACCTGGGATCTTGGTACTGACTGAAGGAGGGCTGCGGGTGGGCCAGTAGGGGGGAGCTCAGAGTCAAGGGCCAGGAAGACTAATAGGTGCTGGCAGCATCCAATCCAAATAGAGCAGTCACGGGACAGAGAGCAGTAAGGCGTCACGTGGCACCACATAATCAGCTACCAGACACGCCTACTGGCATTCAGAGCCTGGGTACTTCGTGGTCTGGAAAACTCATAAAAGATTTCTTAAAAGACTAGAGGCCTGATGAGAAGTTAGCAATGTAAAAATATTTTGAGATTTAAAGAGCAAAGGGACAGGTTAGGAAATGAATGACTGAAAAATGGTAAAACAAGAGGAAAGCAAGTTTTGTTTGAGAAATTTGACTTTTTGGTTATTCAAAGACAATGTAGGCAAGTGGAAATCAATTGTGCTGAAAATGTTATTTTATTGATTGATTTGTTTTTTCTGAGTCAAGCATTTTGTGTGCCTGTTGGGTGCTGCTCTAGCACTGGGGATACAGCAGAGAACATGATAATTCCCTGCAATTAGGGGAATTCTGTTCCAGGGAGGCAAACAATAAAGATAAATACACATCATAGGGAGACCTCGGACAGCTTCAGATCCTGCAGAGGGCGTTCATGTTAGGTGAGGCACCAGAAACTGACGAATGCTAAGCATGTGGGATTTTCGAAGAGTACTTCAGGAGATTTCTCAGCTCTGATGAGAACTAAATAGCAATAACGGATCTTGCTCTCTATGATTATCAAGTGGAAAAGAATTTTAGGCAGAGGCAAAAATAGGATCCAAGGCCCAAACAGGTACTTTTCTTAAGTAATGTGTTTGAAGAAAGAAATGAGAACCAGGCCATCCAGAGCTCTGGGACAAAGGCCCACAGCAGAGGCCAGCTCGCTGGCGCTGGTTACCAAGAGACACCTGTTGCATCCTCAAAATTTTGTCAGGCAGTGTAGCACTTTGGTAGCTCTAACTGGCCACAGAAGGGACATTTACACCAGGGGGACTGGCAAACGTGAAGAGCGAGTGCTTCCTCCAGCTAATGCCCGGCCTCCCTCCCCCTCCTCTGCTTCAAAGAACCTGTTTTGCACACTTGTCAGCACATCACAGGCTGATATGAGAGGAGCTGAAACGCTAACCAGAGACCTATTGCCTAAGGCTTTAAGTGCCAGAGAAAAGAGTTCTGATTTAAGATGTATTGGGAAGTCATTAGTGTGTCTGAAATAGGAAAAGAACATGATCTGATTTACATTTTTAAAGGACAATTCTGGCTCTGTGGTGAGAAACTCTAAGAGGGTAAGAAAAGAAATAGTAAAATCAGTTGGGCAACCATTGCATCAGTCTGTGTTAGACTTGACTAGGGTACAGTGGCGAAGATACAGAAACTATTAATGATTTAAGACCTGATTTAGAATCAGTCTATAGCTTTCACTCATGAGTCTGATGCAGAAAATGTTCAAAAGAGAAGAACCAAGGAAAAGTTTTGAGTTAAGAAACTATATATATTGTAGTACCATAAACAAAGATGTAGAAAATTGACAAAGAATCATGAAATTGGGAAAGGAACACACTCTTTATACATTTCTAAAGTGGTATAATATTTACCCTTGTTTTAATGCCCTCAAACTGGTTCTCCAGTTCTTTTGACTCCCCAAAATTCAAATATGAATACCCTATTTCATATTTGCTATTTCCAGAGGGATGTCATGTGACTATTTCAACCTTAGTAGGTAGTCATTATTTTCTTCCTTTCCCAATTTCATGATTCTTTGTCAGACACACTACCTGGGCATGGTGTTGCACCCCTGTAATCCCAGCACTCAGAAGGCTGAGGCAGGAGGATTCCCACAAGTTTGAGGCCAGCTTGGACTATATAATGGGTTCAAGGCCAACCTGGAATATATAACAAAACCCTGTCTCAAATACCAAAGGAGAAAAAAAATCAAAGGACAGCACAAAGAGAGGAAAGGCAAGAGGTTAAACAGAGCTGAGTTAGAAGAGGAAAAGCCACCAAACTCTGAGGAGGAAAACCAGGAGAGTCCAGTGCCATGAGCCCAAGAAGAGGAAGACAACAGCGCGTAGGTCCAAGGCGCCGAAAGCACACTTTGCGGAATGCTGATGGATGGGCAAGAAAGGTGAAAGCAGAGACAGCATTGGGACTGGCAGGGTCCGGACACCATTAGTGAGATGGCAAGGACTGGAGGAATCCCATGGAATAAATTCAAGAGAGGATGTCCAGGGAGAAGCAGAGACTGACACACAAGGGACAGGAGAAGGATTAAAATAACTGACAGAGGTTGTGAGGTCAAAACCAACGCTTGCTAAATTTATTTTACTTTTGGGTGGGAAAGAGAGCAGTGAGTTGATACACTAACAGGAACAGTCCTGCTGGGGAAGGTCTGAGAGTGGTGCAAATGGGAATTCAAGGGCCGAGGAAGGGCAGGAAGGAGCACAGGATACGAAACTGCCAATTCAGCAGCCATCTACCCAGTGCCCCTGGGGACAGTCTTAGTGTACACGGATCTAACATCCCACTGGAGACAGACTCATTGTCCTGTAATTATTTCCTGTAGGTAGACTTCAACTACTTGATTCCTGAGCCCTCCCCCACTTGGTTCTTGTGTAAGTCCCAGGTGGCAGGCTGATTCCAGACATATCTTAGGACAATAAATATCTTTCAAGGATGCATTGCACGAGACTAAAATTTTTAACTTAAGTCAGAGTAAGACCATTAGCAGTTATTGGAACATTTGATTTAATCGTAGACAGTGTCGAGGAGCGAGACATAACGAGCAAAAAATAGAGAACTTCAGTTGCAGAATTTTTTTTTCTTACTTTAAAGTTGACTTAGATTGACAGAGAATAAGGTTGGTGCCAGATGGATGTGGGAGCTGGGGAGAGATGTCTCCCTCTGTAAGTCACCAATCAAAGAGAATAATTGCTCTCTTACAAATAATCCAGTGCCTTTTAACTTTTTGTCTTCAATTTTTTATTTTTTATTAGCCCATGTTTGCAGTGCATAATGATCACAACCCTTGTGGGGCGCCGGGGCACGGGTGTAACACATCGCAGTTCTTTTTTTCATCTTCTCCTCCCCTTCCTCCATCTCTTGGTCCCCCTCCCTGTAACAAAAGATGTATTCCCCTATTTCCTATTATCTATCTTTTATTTTGCTTTTATTTGTGCTTTGGGTTTCTCATATAAGAGAAGCAATACATTTAAACTTGTAGGTCTGATTTATTTCACTTAACATTTTGGTCTCAAATTTCATCCAGGGCTGGGAATATAGCTCAGTGGCATACCCCCTGCCTGACAGGCATGAGGAGCTAGGTAACAACAACAAAGAAAATGTTCATCCATTTTCCTACGAATGACTCAATTTATCTTCTTCATAGCAGAGTAGTACTACGCCCTGTGTAAATGCCACACTTTCTTTATCCATTCACTTGTTGATGGGCATATAGGTTACTTGACAATTAATTTCACACGCAATTCCTGTACCAACACTGATTATTAAACCCCAGCTTTCCAATGTATAGTCTAAGTGTTTCTTCACAATAATTCTCATCTACTGAACTCCAGAAAATATGTTCCATTTATGCCAGTGTTGGTGCCCCTGAGGCTGGGGAAACTAACCCTAGTCACATCTAATGCCAGCCTTACCCTATCACCAACATATCATGCTCAGTTTCACACCGTGTTCTGTTCCTGAAGTAGAGTGCTCTTGCCTCTTTTATTATCTAGATCTTCCACTGTCAACATCCACCTCAAGTCCTAACAAATCTAAGACCCATTTCCCATTAGACAGAAGCTTGGTTTTAGCATCTCTTCTGCTCCTCCACCTTTGGCAGCCTAGAGGGCACATGGAGAATGATCCATAGCAAAATTCTGTTCGGATGCTATAGCCAAACACCTTGGACCAGGTAGTTTATAAACAGCACAACTACATTGCTTACAAGACTACAAGCTGAGAAGCCCACGAGCAAACTGCCAATAGATTCAGTCTCTAAGGAAGACAGCTCTCTGCTTCAAAGATAGTGCTTCCTAACTGAGTTCTTCCATGGAAAGGGGGCAAATAAGCTCCATTGGGCCTTCTATATTGTTGATGGGAATGTAAACTCATACAACCACAATGGAAATCAATATGGAGATTCCTCAAAAACTAAGACTAGAAACTCCATTTGACCCAGCTGTTCCCCTTCTAGGCATCTTCCTGAAATTGTTAAAATCATTATATTACAGTGATACATGTATATTGCTGTTTCCAGCAGCACAATTCATAATAACTAAATTCTGGATGCAGTCTGCATGTCCTTCAACAGATGAGTGGATAAAGAAAACATGGTATTGACACACAAGGCAGCACTCCTGTGCCATCGAGGACAAACTTGAGACATTTGTAAGAAAATGGATGCACGCCTTCAGACCATAACGTTAATTGAAATAAATCAGACACCCAAGCTTAAATATTACAGGTTTATCTTATACGAGAATCTCAAATTATAAATGAAGAACAAAATAAACAATGATAAGAAGTTGGGAGGTAGATCTTTCTCAAATAGGAATGAGATCAAAAGGTGGAGCAAGGGGAAGGAGAAGGAGAGAAAGGAGATGAAAAAAGAACTTAAGATGTGTTATATATATGGACCAACTTCACACAAGGAAGGAAAACATTACATCCTGAAAAAATACACTCCTAGAAATTAATTTTAAAAGACTCCATTCATAATTGCAGTATCCTTAAGCCCTAATTATCTCCTCAAGGACTCACCCCCAACAACACTGCACAGAGATTAAGCTTCCGTGTCTGGCTTTGAGTGGGACACAGGCACTGAATCAGTAAAAAAGACAAAGCAGTGTTAGGGCAACTTAGCTGTTAGTGCAAGAGGAGCATTTTAGATGTCAGTGATATATAAGTACTGCAGCAACTACATTCCCCCCTGTGGCGGGCTATTGACTCTGCGTCTGTCTCTGTCTCTGTCTCTGTCTCTCTGTCTCTCTCTCTCTCTGTCACTCTCTCTCTCTCTCTCCCCATATGTGTGTATATGTATGTATGTATAATTTTGAAACCTTTCCTAAAATATATATCTTCTCAACCAGGGTGATCATTACATCTGATCTAGAAAATTAACCAGAGTACTCCGGAAGAGGGGATACAGAAGTGTGGAGAACTCGCAAGACCTTATTTCAAAAGATTTGAAGCTTCTTCAATCTGTCCATATCCAAGTGGTCTTGGGATGGCCACATTCCTGTTTTGGATCCTTGGTTTCTACAATAAGAAGTTTAGAAAAGCCATCGCTCAGGTCCTCCCAGCACTCAGACTGCAATGCTAAGTGAGATCTCAGCTTTGTCACTACCCTTGATCAACACTGCGGCCCGCGCTCTTTGCTGGCATCTTTGCTTCCTGAAACATAATGGGAATAATGTGAGTGTCATATCTCTTCTGACTGCCCAAGCCTGAGCTGCGGTTATCAACTCTCCCCATTTAACCTTCCAACAAATAGCTCTGTTTGTTTCAGCCAGGGGCAATATAAATAATTATAATAAAACGTCTTAATAGAGAAATGAACAGATAACATACAAGTCACTAAATAAGAAAATGTCCATGTGCCCATATGGTACCAAGAAATTATTCTCCCATTAGCAACCAGCTTTCAGTTAGTAAAAATGGAAATCAATTTACCCAGCATCGCGTCCACTCTGGAAACAGAGCGGCTCTAACATACCTTCTGTGGCATCCCGCTGGCGGGGGCCGGAGCAGGCAGCCGGCCGTGCACCCCCCGTCTCGTGTGGAGGTGGACTTTGTTGTCAGCCATGGCAGATGCCCTCTGGCAGTCTGCACTGGCGCCCGCTCGGCAGCAGAATTGGCTGCCTCTTCCGATTTGTCTCCTTGCTCCTATCGGCATAATGTGGGTATTTGTTTTACTAAAGGGCTTGCTTCACTCACTTGGTATTAGACCTAGGGATCAGACATGAAATAATTATTCAGCCTAGAGCAGCTTTTCTCTGGTGCTGCCATTTCTATGCCGGGAGCCAGCTTCTGCAGGAATCTGTGTTAGAGGAGAAAAGCCACTCACAGCCTGACTGAAGTTTTGTATAGATGGAGAGAAGTCTATTAAATCCTTTATCTGCCGTTACCTTGAAAATCAAAGGAGATTTTCCAGTCTTTCCCTAAGTTGCCTGAATGAAGCAAGCAACTCTGCCACTGGTATCTGTGAAAATCCATTTACAGCTTGCACCCCGATGATGGTGACCTTCACCTGTGACCTCAGAACTCACACACTCTGTCCTGATCCTGCCTATTTATGGAACAAATCAGGATCTGTACTTCATAAAATTCTGGCTTACTGCCTTCGGAGGTCTCAATGTCAGTGTCATCCGTGTGATCTGCTGCCTCTGTTTTCTAATTGCTGCTTTAAAACTCGATGAGTAGGGCGAATATTCGAAATTCTTCCACGCAGAACTGAATCCATTCTGTTGTGTTGCTGGTGAGAATGCCACATGGCATATTTTCTATTTCTGAAAATCTTTCACATATGTGTCAGCCCAGAGACTCAGGATTGTGCTGCAGTTCATCTGGTCCAAATGACTCCTGCAGAGTATCTAGTGTCTGAAGAGGTAGATAACCACAGATAAGCACTTTCAATTATTCTTCAAATATTTAGTGAGCAATCATGCTCTGGGTTCTCTGGATAAATGTATGGTATTTGCCTTCTTAGAGATCATCGTTCAGTGAGAAAGACAGGTGATTCGACAGTCACAGTTACTAGGAAGCACACCAGGTACTGTGAGAGGCAGTGAGCAGAGGGAACCGAAGGCCGAGGTGGATCATTCAATCCAGCGGAACAAGTCAGTCCTGGGACGACTTTCTGTGGCACGTTCCAAGTCATCGCTTGCTCTCCTGTAGAGGTCTTCCTCTGAAGGTTTCTACTGAGTCAGTGTTGTCATTGAATCAGTAATATATATATTTACATATATATATATTATAATACTGTATTGAACATATATATTATAATACTGTATGGAACACATACATACCTATATAACTTATTGACTAAAATGTCGACTCTTCTATGGCAATGTGCAGCATCCAGCAAGATTGAAATCTACCCAGAGCCTAAGGATACAGACATAAGGAAGATGGAAGGCATTTATAGCTCAGCCATTTGCCCAGCACCTTCTGTCACCCCGACTCTTGTCTAAGGCAAAAACCTCATCTCCCTCTTTCTACAAATGCATTCCTTTCTGCTGCTTTGCTCAATCACTGAGGAGTTGCTAAGACTTCTGCGAATTTTTGCTGTAGACTATTTCCCAGGTCTCTAGGAACTTTGCACAGTAGTAAAATTCCTCTTGCAAACTGTTGTACTGACTTGGAGATAAACCATGTTGTTAACATGAGACGATAGGGGAATTGGTTTTTTTCTGAGGACTCTCAAACAAGTCTAACAGATAAAATATAGAGATGGCAAAATTCACCATGGAAACTTCTTTAGTACAAGAATTCATGAACAGGTATACAGAGAAATCAAGTCGATGAAGGACAGATTGAAAGATAGAAACTCTGAAACAGCTAAATCGGAACTATAGAGGCAAGGAAAATGGTGAGCAGTTCCTGAGGGCAAGTCAGGAGCTAAAAGCGTCTCCTTGCAGTTTAGTTCAGCCACAGAGCCCCCCGGAGAAGTGCAGAAAAGTCTTTAGGGATGGTGTTTCCCTCTTCCCTTTCCCCATAAGGACCTCTCTGGAAATCAGGGATGGAAAAGTTTACTTTCTGAGAAAAGTATAAGACAGGGTCATATTCTGTTTCTCACAACATATGAGCAAGAAATAAACTTGATGGATGCAAGACAGTGAAGTCTTGACATGGAGGCTTATTGGAAAATCGCTGTTGGTTTCATTAGAGGGCAAGGCAGGGGGATCACCTGTCCATAGCCAGCAGCTGGGGCTGGTCCGCCATAGCGTCACTCTTAGTAGATTAGCTGTGGCCTTCTGAGGAAGGGTGACTTCGGGAGGTCACTGTCCTCAGCACTAAACACCATCTGCAATCATACTGAAGGAACTCTATTTCCTGGTCAAGCATAGCTCCCCACTACCTGTGGCTCACACTCTGATTGTCTTTGTGTTCTCTGAAAACACAGATAGCACAACTAGCCACATTCTGAGTTTTTAAAGACAATGATACCCCTGATGGAAGAGCAATTTGCTAGAGGGCAGCACAATAGAGTTAAAACAGAGTAGAGAGTAAGTCTCTCGGTTCAAATCTAAGTCTCACCACTTATTATCTGTCTGACCTCAAGAAGTTGTTCAATTTCTCTGTGTTTCAGTTTTATGAGTAAAAGACAGGCAGCTCAGTAACTGTGGCAGCAATCGCTTTGGATTATTCTGGGGAACAAATATTAACAAATGAAAACCACTCAAAATCACATTCAACACAGAGGAGTGTCAATATCATCAAGAATTGTTCACAGTTTTGGGGGTAGTCAAAGCCACATCAGGGCTTTCTTCCAGATAAAAAAGAGAACTTTCAAAGAGGCAATTCCTCTCTCAGGCCTTCCTGTTTATTGCAAGCCCTGGTCTATATTAAAGGAGTAAGAATTTTTTGCATTCCCAGTCAAATCTCCACATCCCCGGGACCCCCCACGTGGCACACTGTTGCAGTCTAGGATGAAGCGGAAGGAGAGGTCCAGTCCGCTGGATGGTCAGCCAGAAAGGAACCGTCATTCCGCGCCTCCCCGGCCCTGAGTCTGGAAGTACTGGGAGAGCTTTCAGTAATTCTCTCCTTAGGACTCGATCTACATGCAATTTAGCCTTGGCTGTCTCCAGGGCAGAGAATATGTGTTTCATTTCAAAGCCTTAATTTGGCTTAGGAAAACTTTTTCAGCTATGTAAAACAAAGGAAGATTCCCAAAAAGTTCTGCTGGATTGACTCTCTCTTTTAGATGTCTATAGACATGGAGTTTCTTGGAAAACATAAATGTTCCTGCCTCCAAATACAGAGAAAAACTGAGGGCTCTTAAGTTCCAGCCCACTGTTGGGAACTATGCCTTTCCACAAGCGCCAGGACTCACCCACACCTTCCTTGGCTTTTGCAGAGATCAATCCTTAGTTTCTACCGCTGTTCCTTTGCTCAGAAACTCATTCTGGATGCTGACCATGCCTCCCATCCAGATAACTACGGTTGCTCAATGGATTGTGGCAGTGAATCGCCATCTGCACAAAAGCTGCTATTTTCTGAACGGTTTTTTAAATGTACCATGATCCAGTAGAAAGCACACTGGTGTGGAAGTAAGACCATGAGGTTGACCCACGACTGCCTGTGCCACTAATGTGCTGTGTGACTTTTGACACTTCGTCTCACTCTCTGAGATAAATGAATCATCTTTTGGGAGAGATGAAGATAAATAGCAGATGATTTCCAGCTCCATAGTTCCCTGATCAAGTAAAGATTGCAGTGACCTGCACTAAAATAGAAGGCAATCAGAGAGACTAGCAGAGAATCTACAGTTTCCAAAACTATTTGAAGTTATTTCACATTTAGAGATCATTGACTGACAACTTAAATCTGCAACAAATATATAATATTTAACAACTGAAGACAATTATTGGTAAGACTATACAATTACCGAAAGAAAAGAAAAAGGAGAAATTGCAACATACCTATGTTCTTTAAAGAGTATTCATTTTGTTATAGAAATGTATCAAAATTCTTTTTCTAATGACCTCTGTCATAAAGTAATAACTCAATTATGGAAAAAGATCATAAGGAAGATTTTATGACAAAATGAGCACTGGGAACATCAGCTTCTGAAATATTTAACTTCATAGTCATCTCTGCATCTTGCCAAAGAAAAATTTCCTCCTGCCTCCCCATGGAAGGGATCCCATATCCGAGGCTGCTTTCACTGACTCGCAGGTGCTCAAGGACGGGGATTTATGAAAATATCTCACTGACAGACAATACCAATCTCCAGAGTGCCAGTCTGGACAACAAGAAGGCACCCGATTTTAGAAACCATACATTTTAACTGCAGGGATTTGGGGAGAGAAAAGTCAACAAAGGAAAGCCTTCAAGTGCATTGAAGGAGAAGCCATACATCACCATTCTCTTCCCTGAGTTATAACTCTGTGGATTTTGCACACTGCTTCAACTATATACCATGTGTTTATTTTTAAATAGGGCATTTGAATCTTTCGAGTTATGTATCATCAACACCAAAGCTCAGATCTGGGCAATCTAAAGCTGCATGATTGTGTGACAATGGGTGATTATGAAATAGACTCATGTTATAAATTTTACTCTTTTCCCTCGCACTTCATTGGGAAAAGTGATCTTCATTCCCAGGCAAAGAATATGTAGTTGCTGAATGATGGATGGAATACTGCCATCTCTTGGTAATCTAGGACAGTGGAAGACAGTCTCCAGAAAAGTGATTTTGCATTTTTATTGGCTGAAGGCAAGTGCAGTTAAGAAGCATAATTCCGCTCTTCTGGTGTCAGAACAATCCATAATTGCTGTTATTATTTTTAGCATTTAATGCTTACAGTGCATATTGAAGCCATTCTCTGACAATAATGCCATATTAAAAAGAATCCATCACACAGTTTCCTGCCTTAGCTTTCTGAAAGAAAGGTCTGAGTGAAAGTGGTCTGGCATCTTCTCTTACACCCCTGCTTTCTGGGACCTGTTCTGAGCATTTCCAGTAAGTTCAAAAGCTACATTTGCCCTCCTTTTAGCATCATATAAATGTTCCTTCTTCAAACATAAATACCAGACAGACAGACAGACAGACATGAGAATGGCTGAAATCTCAGTCTGGATTGTGGTAGAAAGAGAAAGCGGAGGATCAGAAGACTATTGGCTGGCGAGTACTGGTCCAGCAACCTTAGCCAGGCAAGTGGATCCCCTCAGGTTTCTCGTCTGGGAAGTGGGGACAACCACCTCCATTTTACCTCACCAACAATGTTATCATGGGAATGAAGCAGAATTGCAGCCATAAAGATGTTGGCAAGAAACAAAGCATTGTACTTTGGTCATCAACTATCAGAGAGGGAATGACACTGTTCTCCTTCTTCAGACAAGATTTCATAATGAGCCAGATTAAATAACTTACACCTGGCTGTGTTCACAGTTTCCTATTTTTCTCAGAGTTGAATGTCTGATGACATTAATAAAACAATATATATGAGCTAGTAGAGTTGTCAGGATGCCATCATCACCATTAGCTACCATGTTAGGCAAAGTTGTCAGAGCAGCATATCAACTGATGGTGCTGCAGTACAATTCTGGCCACCCAAAGGGAAAGCATGCTCAGAACAGCCTGGGAAGTGGCGGCAACCACGCTGCCTCACTGCCGCTGCCTCACCCCAGGAATGCACCTTTCAGGGAAACCATCGCTGTATGAGAGCTTGCAGTCCTTTCCTCCCAGAGGCTGAGATCTTCTGATATTTTTCCTAAGATATGATGTGACACAGCTGAACTCAGTATCTGAGGCTGTGTTTGTTCCTTAATATTGAACGGATGGATAAGGTGAAATAGATAAGTACTATTAACTATGCACCACCTTCCAAAAACGTGAAGAGGATGGAGTTAAAATAAAATACTAAGTTCAATCTTCACACTGGTGAAGTGTGTCCATTTTGAGAGGAAGTAAGATTTCTAAAAAAGAAAATAAATTGAGACTATCACAAAATAGTATGTTTTCTGTTGTTTTTCAAAGTCTGAAATGGTTTGGTTAGGAATAGCAAAGTTGTATTTACTTTGGAGCAATAGGTCAGTTGAGGGGGCAGAATTCTGAGCTTCACATAAACCAACACAATGGAAAGCTACTCCTAAGCTACGCCATTGGGAACCTGGTCTGCATAGCAAAAGTATAATGATCACAAGAATGGGTTTAATAGCCTTTTCCATAATCTAGGAATCCTACATTTGGTGTACAGTATTGTATTGAGTTGTAGGTGCTCGTTTAAAGAATCTGGGCACATTGTCCAAAAAATGGCAACTGACATACAGAAAATTCCATAGGGAAAATCACAGGTAGACACAAAGAAAGTGATTGAATGGAGATACAGAACAGAAAACAGGAAGGATACTTTCTCTCTGTTCAGAAGTTGAGTAAACTTTCCTGCCAAAGATTTTGAATCCTGATACATAAGTGTAGAAAGAATCAATACAGATGAAAAAGAGTTATGAGGAGATCTCTTTTTATGTGTTTATAAATATCATGTGAAAGATTTGCAATAAAAGCTATGGCTTCAGAAGGAAATACAGAATAAAGAACCTTCAATAGTTTAAAAAAAAAAAGCATATCAAGCAAACTTGAAGATACTCAGTATACCAGATATGAGTTACTCATGGCTGATACAGGGTCAGCATTTCTCCACAAGATCTCCTGTGTAAAATTTAACGCGATGCCATCTGCAATCTTTAGGTAGAGAGGTCATATTACATACAATCACTAAATGCACTCCTTCATCAAGGTGAGTTTGTCTTATATTTAGATAAAATGATTATAAGTGTTTGCTTTTGAGATTGTAACATCCTCTGTACCCGCTCTCCTGCCTAGTACATAATTAACCTGTCAACCCACCCTGCAGTAATAAGTGTGATAGACAGGAAATATATTAAGAAGGAACTTTTGTGTGATTTGCTTTCAAGCCCTCCTTTATCCTTCAACTATCTTTCCTTTTAATTAGCACTTGGGTAACAGCATACCATAATGAATCACCATATTACTGTTATCAATAAAAATTATTTTGGGTTTAAAGTAGTCATTAAGATGAAATGTGTAAGATCTATTCCAGATAGTTTGTGGAAGTACAGCAGTTGGATATATATATATATATATATATATATATATATATATATTTATATATTTATATATTTATATATATGAATGACTCAGTAGTCTCTCAGGTTTGTAGATCCATATTTGCTAAACAAAGATAATGAATGTATGGGAGATAAAGCAAAAAGAATAAATGCATGCATGTAGCAAGAATACAACTCTATGTTAGAGAAGGTATTTGTGTTAGAGATGGCACATTTAGAAAACATGTTTCCCTCTGCTACCTCCCTAGAAACCTAAGTAAAACAACAGTAAGAGGGTTATCTGTATCAAAAATACAAATGAATAGAAACAGTCACATGATAACTAATGCTGCAGGCAAGAAAGCAGAAGAATGTGTGAATCCAACTATTGAATGTGAGCATTTTGAATCCTCGGATGGTTAGAGGCAAGCAGAGGACGAATAACTCAACTCAGCTCCCTCCAACTTTTCCTTATAAACTTAAGAATTGCCCAACCACGTGTCTAGAGCAATGGCTGTGAAGTCAGGACTAGAAAGGAAAAGATGTGGTGAAAGTTTATTTCAGCAGCTACATGAGAGAGTTCCTTCTCCTCTTGGATCAACTGGACAACATTCCTTCCTCCCTCTGTTGGCTGAGTGGAGTGAAGGTGTCAGCTGGGGATAACGCAAAAGATTCCACACACTCTTGGTGTACAAGGCTCTAACTAAGACTGTTGACAGCCAGAACTGTACCCTCCAGACAGACAATTTGCAACTGATGATATAAAGCTGAAATTACCCAGTAAAAAGTCTAACCAGCTCTACCTATGATGAAATCTACCAACATGCACAGAACATCTAAACAGTCTTTTTATATCATCATGCCAAATGATCAGGCATTTAAAAACTAACAAAAACATTGAAGGAAGATTGCATGCACATAACAAAAAACAAAACATACAGAATGAACATTTTTGACCAAAACAAGAAATTACACAAGAGAGGAAAACTTCAAAAGAAAATCTCTAATCATAAAGAGATGGGAGTTTCTAATAGTAGTGAGACAGAAGAAAATATTACATACTTGAGCAATAACAGAATGTTGCAAAAACAGAATAAGCATAGGACAAGGAAGGCAAAAAATTAAAGATTCAATAGGTGGATTTAACTGTATACCAATGAATAGTTAGCAGTCATCTCCCAGAAATTATGGGAGAGAGAAAAGACAAGAGAATAAAAGTAACAATAAATACACAAAAAAGAGAGCATACTAATACTTTGAGATGTTTCATATATAAATAATAAAAATAAAAAGACCATCCAAACAGTTCAAAAATGATTTCTAGCAATAATTACATGAGTTCCCAGAATGAACAGTGTCCTCCAGGTCCTTACAAAATGAGTCAAATATACCATGAGCTATAACAGCATATTTCAGGATACCAGAATAAAAATACAAACCTAAAAATTTCAAGCATTATGGAAATACAAACCAAGTTACTTCAGAAGATGGAAAATAAGAAAGCATTCAAACTTCTCTATGGTACTATTTGAATTTTAAAACTAAAGGAGCAGTGGCTTTAAAATTTAGATGAAAAACTGTCTTCAATTTTGAGTTGTCTACTTAGCCAAACTCTCACTTACGTGTGAGGAACAGTAAAGACATTCGTAAACATGCAGTATCACAAGACTTGTCTTCCATATTCCCTTTCTCGGAAATATACTGGGAGAAGCATTATACGAAGTGAGGGGGGAAAGAAAAAAAAATCCCACAGAATCCAGTAATCAAAGTAAATGTGAGAAATCTTAATTTGATAGTAGAAGAAAATAGAACATGTGACGCTACATGTCAGTTCTAGAGAAAACTAGTTCACATCTGAACAAGTGGGAAAGATCTAAAAATGATTCTCTAAGAAGATGAAATTGATCAAATGTGTGATGTTTTAACACAGTAAGAAAAATGTACACATCAGAGATAGGAGTTTCTAAATAAATCGGTGATAATTCTTGGAATACAATACAACATTTGAAGAAAATCAAGAAGTTTTGTGAGAAACAAAAAGTAGTCACATTAAATCTGATCTGACCGAGATTATCTTGTAATCGCTGTGGTAGAATGGGGAGAAAAACCATGTGTGAAGTGAGCAGCAAAAAGAAGGAGCTCCTGCTTCGCAGCCATAAATCAACATACAATGTCTTACCCAGAAAAACCAAAACAGTCAGTGCAGTGTAGTATCAAGGAATACGGAGGTGGATGCCACAGACAGACACAACTGTTTGAAAGTTGCATTTCTCTGGAGCAGCAATGAAATAGTTTTGGGAGCCGATCATATTTTTTGTGATTAGTCTGGTAGAATTATTTGTGTATTTATGTGCTATGTTTTAAAAAAATGTTTTACGCCTTTATATAGTTCAGCATCATTGCTACACATTCTCTTTATAGAAGCTTAGTGTTATCCTCATGGTCAGGAGGACCTTGTTAGAAAGCATCAGCAAAGATAACATCTTTTGTTGAGCTAATTTCAGAACACAAAATTTCCGGGGAAGATGAAAAACTGCCTGGAGAAGTAACAGCACTTAGCAGAAATGCTTAAATCTTTTTCCTCATTTTAACAGAATGAGAATTTTCTATTTACACTCCCCACCAGAAGAAGCCATGGAAATATTTTCCATGCTTTCCCATGACCTCTGAGGACTTTAGCAGAAGGCAATGAGTGTAAGAAGTCCAGGCACTTCTAGGATGGCTGCTTCTTCCTGCGTGTAGCACGCTCAGGAAATGTGAGGGCGCTGAATGTCCAGAAGTCTACGTGCCAGGGAAGATGTGCCCCTGACCCTGTGGTGTGGGCCCTGCTGCATGCCATAAACGCGCATTCCTCAACTCAGCTGTATCAGCAAGGAAGTCGACATTTTAATTTTAGGTAGATGATGTCTGTCTCTTATTTCTCAACTGGTCTCAAACTTGGGAGAATAGGAAATTGGGGTGTTTGTTGGGTACCCTCCAAACTTCAGCCGAGACCCCTCCCCTCCTGGGTGTGGAGGCCCTGGGACAGGGTCCAGCACTGTTTCTATCGCACAGACTCCCCAGGGTGCAGCTGTGCAGCCAGCACGGCCCACAAGGGGCAGCAACTGAATCCATCCCTGCTGAGAGCCCTGGACACAAACTGCCAGCTTCATGAACTGCTTTGCCCACAAGACAAATCAAAGCCATCGCCAGTTGATACAGGGGTGTCATGTTTCAGCCCCTTACTGTAACTCTGGGCAATGTTGAAGGTCTAGTCAGGCTTCATAGTATTTTGTTTGTTGGGTTTTTTTTTTAAATGATCTCAGCAGAAATCTGAGCCAAAACCATCACAACAAAAATTTTTCCTCCGATAAATTCTATTTCCTAACCAATGCTTCCCAGTTTTGCTTCCTTCAACAGGAGATGATTCCAACAGCCTTCAATAATAATTCTCCCCAACAGTTCACTCCATGTTAGAATCTGCTTTCAGGGCAACTTCATCAGTGAGCTACATGTTATTATATAGCCAAGTCATCCTAGGTCATTGAAGTTCAGAACACTGGCTTTCAACGTGCTGGACCCGTCTCTCACCACGCCCTGAAATAAAATTGGAATGGATCAAAGATCTAAATAATGGGCCGGGGATTTAGCTCAGTGGTGTAGGTGCCTGCCTGGCAATTGTGAGGTTGTGAGTTTGATCCCCAATACCAAAAAAATAAAATTTAAAAAAAAACTCTAAATATTAAAACTGAAACACGTAGTCTGCTGAAAGGTAGAATAGGCAAAGCTCTGAAAGACACACGCAGAGGCAAGCACTACACAAATAAAACCTGACTGCATAAGAACTATTACAAAATTTAACAAATGAGATTGTGTCAAATTAAAAAGTCTGCACAGAAAAGTTAACTGCCAACACGGTGAGGAGACAACCTGCAGAATGGGGAAACATTAAAAAAAAAAAAAAACAATAAAAATGATGATACAGAAATTCAAAACAAAATAACAGAAAATTAACACTAGTTAATGTATTGCATATTGTTATCTTCAAAGTAGTTGTTCAGATTACGATGAAAAAATGATCAAGAAATCAAACATCGAAAGTGCAAACTGTTTTTTCCGTTTTTGGATGAACTAACAGATTAGTAGCATAGTTATCTATCTAGTTATATATTCTTTTCTCTTCTTTCTTTTCTCCTTTCCCCTATCCCAGTTGTTCTTTCCTTTCAAGTACGTTTTTCCCTTTCATTAAACACTTTTGTAACTATTCCTCAGATTGAGGAGTAGTATCTACTATACACAAAGAACTCAAAACTTCAGGCCCCCAAATTTAAAGACACCATCCAAAAATAGACACTTCTCAGATGAAAAAGCACAAATGGTCAATAAATAAAAAAAATGCTCAACACCTTTGGCCATTCAAGAAAGTAAAATAAAACCATACCGAAATTCCAACTTACTACAGAAAGCATGCCTAAGATCAAGAAATCTACCAATAACATAATGTTGGAGAGGGTGTGGGAGGTATCATTATCATTATCCAATGGAGGTATCATTATCATATCCAAACGTGGACACTAAATTTCAGAGAGGTTTCTCCATTGCTGGTGGGAGTATAATTGGCACAACCACTATAAAAAACATTGTGGAGGTTCCTCAAAAAACTAAAACTGAGGTTTTCCTTTGACTCAGCTATTCCCCTTCTTGGTATCTTCCCAAAAGAGTTAAAGTTATCATATCATAGTAATATATATCAGTGTTCATAGCAGCACAATTTATAACAGCTAAATCCTGAAAACATCTCATAGGTCTGTTGACAGACGAATGGATTTAAAAATGTGATATTTATATGCAATGGATTATAGACCAGCCATAAAGATGGATAAATTTGAGACTTTTTTAGGTAAATGAAACCATAATTGTAAGTGAAGTAAATCAGACACACAAGTTTCAATGTCACATTGTTTCTCTTTTGTGAGAAACCCCAAGTATAAATAAGGAGAAAAATTGAGGATAAATATTAGGAAGTGGGAAAAATTTGTTCAGATGGGAAGGGAAATAAGAGATGGAGGAAGGAACAGCAAAGGAAGTGAAAGAGGATTTAAAGAAAAAAAGAATGAAGAAAAATGGAAATAGAGATTTTGTAAAGGGGAAAGGGAAGAAAGGTTGAAGGAAGGAGGGGGAAGAGGACAAAAAGAAGAATTAGCATATGTTATGTGCCTGCACAAAACCCATGATGACTGTGACCATTATGGACTGCAAACATGTACTAATAGAAAAATAAATTTGTAAAAGAATACTCTTACATAAGATAATGTTTTGCAACCCATTCACTACCAGTATATGTCAATCATTCTACTAAGTAGCTACACATACCAGGCATGTGAATGATAATCTTATAGGCAGGTATCATTATCATATCCAAACGTGGACACTAAATTTCAGAGAGGTTAAGAAACTTGCCATGGTCACACTGCTCAGAAGTAGCAGAACAGATGCCTTAATTAAGCTAACCTGTCTGCTTAAGCCTCACTACCGCGCTTTCCTAGAGGAAACGCGATGTCTTTAGTCATGGACCTTTAAGATTTGAGGAGTCTGTAAAGAGGGATTTCTCCTCAGGCACAATGTTCTCCGCCCTAGCCATTCTGCCTTAGCAAATGGACAGTTAGGGCCTTAGAAGCACAATCTTAAATCCACCTTTGTCTACTTTCCATGAATTAATAGAGCTAATTTTTGAGACTCTTTCCTCAACCTGTGACCTGGAGGCATTGAGTCATTCTGTGATACCATTTAGACAAGTGCAGCAGAGTAGACATGAATGGAGAAAAAATATTTCCTATCTTTTTCAATTTCTATAGTTCGCTGTTTTGTTTGTTTGTTATGTCTTTTTGAGACACGGTCTCACTACGCAGTTCAGAATGGCCTTGAGTTCAATTTCTAGCCCAGGATGATCTCAAATTCCCAATGATCCTCCTGCCTCAGCCTCCTGAGCGCTGGGATCACAGGCATGCACCACCACACTTAGCTGGTCCACTGTGTCCCAGACCTTGCTCCTTCTGAAGGAATATTTCTAGTCCCAAAGCCTCAGGGAGCTCTCCATGGTACTACAGGAGCAGCAGAATTCGGAAAAAAATTCAGAGATAATCTGTTCAATGTCTGAGAAGATTTTTGGCCTTTCAGTGATTCAAAAGATGCAAAATATCTCAGGCTGGGTCTACAGGAATGTCTAACTAACTTCTATCCATCTTCTTGGTGCAGCACAAGCTGTGTGCTGTTTTGGGTGGGGAAAGGCATTTTACCTGCCTTTGCAGAGGACCCTCGAAAGCCTGTCTCTGGTACTCCACTTCAATCATGCCACTGGCTGATTTTGAAATACAGTACAGCATTTTTGACACAAATCCACCTGACCATGCTCAGTCTCTTAATTCCCTCGCATAGCAGACTGCTTGAGTGCACTTGGTCTCTGCACTTTTTTTTTTTTTTTCCTGTTTGAAGTTTATATTGGGAAAAAAAAATACTGTTGCCATCCTAGCCACTTTAGTATTTCCTTCCCTATCTCTTCTTCCTCATGCTACAGCTGGGCAAACAGGTTCTTAAAAGAAAAATAGCAAGTTAGTAGACTTGTTACCTGGCTAGTGAAATCTTACATTTTTTTTCTTCGTTGAGCCTAGTACTGTCCAGAAAGCACAGTCTTGTACAAATATAATGTGAGTCATATCTGTAATCTCAGCTTTTATAGTGGCCAGTTTAAAATGTAAAAGTAATCTGGTAATATCAATTTCTATACTTTACTCAGTAGTCTTAAATATACAAAATATTATCAATTCAGATTACAATATAGGACTTAGTAATATGGTAGTTTCCATCCTTTTTCCATAATCTTTGAGATCCGATGTATTTTTTGCATGGGCCGACATATCCATGCACATGAGCCATATATGAATTATGGAGAGGTTAGCATGGCTGGCGGTGCTCTCCTCAGAAGTGCAGACGTAGAGACCAGATTAAGAGCAAAGCTGAGCCCTTTCTTTCTGTAGATCTTTTGGTTGCGTCAGAATCACAATCTGTACACCAGGCAGAAATGCGATTGTTAATTATATCTCTCTGGTGCTGCAGCACTTCTACCATCTCACCTCGTCCTGACTTCTCACCTGCACCCTTTAAACTTATGGAAGTTCTTCACTAATACAGCCCTTCAATCTGCAGGATAAAATAGCTCAAGGACAGGAGTTTTACATGCTTTTGAAAAAGAAAATAATAATCCAGTCAGCTACACAGCAAAGTGAAGTACATCGAATATGGCTAAACAGTCCACAACCCATTTCACCCCTGAGTTTACCCACCAAGAAGTTATCTAACTCTCAGAAGTACCTGGAATCCTGCTCATGCACTCAAATGGCAATTTAAGTGATGCTTCTTCCCCTAGAACCTGCTGTGCTGGCTTACCCTCTGATGCCGCTTCTCAAATAACTGCCAAAACCTGAAAGAAGAGTTCAGATGGCCTCCGGGCTATAGAATTTAAGATAGGGAGAACAGTGAAGGTAACTCTCCTCAATCATTATTCTGTTTGCAGAAAATCAACAAATGTCATGACTAAATAGAGTGGAAATTTTATTCCAGGCTTTTTTTTAACACTTTCTAAGATGCTGATACTTTCATGCGTGTGCACATGTATCTGAGCATGTTTGTTTGAATTCATGTTTTCATTTTTGATGTACCCTTCTCCACAGAGCTCAGAGATGAGCTGAATCTATCCATCATCTATGCATGCTGGTGGCATCGTAGAAATCACATTTTCTTGCAAGATCTAACATAAAATACAAATACACTGAAATATAGAGTGACGGCTTATTTTTTCAGTATTATTATGTAATTATCTACTTAACACACATGATTTTTTTGTATAATTTAAGGCAATTTGTCTTGTTCCATTTCACAGCATCATGTTGTAGAAAGTTAAAACAACCTGGCAAACTATCTCCATTTCACATAAAGAAATCAAATCCAAGGCTGGGGATATAGCTCAGAGGCACAGTGCCTGCCTGCCAAGCGTGAGGCTGAGCTCAATTCCCAGTACCAAAATAAAAAAATAAAAAAATAAGAGAGAAAAGACATGAAGTTCAAGGATGAGAAGTGCATTTGGACTTGGGACCGCTACTCAAAACACTGAGTTACTTGGGCTTCAACCCTTCTACTATATTGTTTATAAAACTGGTGGCAAACCCATGGCACATGTGTTAGTGTGTTTTTCTTTAAGACAAAAGATATCAATGTATGACTTGCTTTTCCTAAACTAAAATCTTAGTATTCAGGTTTAAATGTGGTTTTGGCACTTTTCAATAAATGAGTGGGTATTGGGCTGCAGTTTGACACTCAGTCTCTAAAATGTTCACCATCACCGGTCTATATGCAAAACAAAACAACAACAACAACAACAAAAAGTCCTCACGGTTCCATTATTTTTCATATTCTCTGTGAAGAAGCTTAATTTTACCACCAAGTCAGGTCCCCTCTGCTATGAAAGCAGTGTCATATCTTGCCAATGAGCAAAAGAGTACGGGATTTGTGGAAGCTCTTTTCCTTTTTAGAAACTTAAATTTCAACTGCTGTATGTGAATGGAGTGGCTGGAAATATGATCTATGAGCAAATGAGACATTCCTTTATGACTTATTCAGAGTGAGAGCTGGGACTAAAGCTCAGTGCTCAAATTCTTGAGTCAAAGGTGAGGCACCTGGCTCATGATATGAGTTAGAAGAGTCAGCTGAAGGCAGACAAGTGGCTCAGACTAGATAACTTATCAAGCATTCTCTGAAATTATCTTTATCCTCAAAACACTTTGTATACACACAATGATTGATGTAAATACATACATCTAGGAGAAAACATTCTTCGAAGATACCTTATCTTAGTTCATTTTCTGCTGCTAAATTATAAACAATCCACATTTATTTGATCTTGGTCTAGAGGTTGGCAGGTCTGTGATCGTGACACTTAGGATCTGGTGAACTCTTCAGGGCTGTGTCATAACATGGCAGAAGGACACATAAGCATGCAGGGAGAGTGGGTGAGCACTGAAAGCACGTGCAAGAGAAATCCACATTTATAAGGACACCTTTTCCAAAAAAATGGCACTAATCCATTTACAAGCACTGTTGCCACGAAACCCCAACTCTTAATTATGTTACGATGACAATTAAATTTCAACAAGAGTTGTAGGGAGCATATTCGAACCACAGTATGCATATATTCTTTTGCATGCAAACATGACATTAGCATTCCACTGTGGAATGCTTTTTCTAGTTCTTCTAGAAAATACCAAGAGTTTCACTTAGCAAAGTACCTGTATTCGTACCATATATTGCTTTTGTAGCCAGTAGTATAGCTTTGGACTAGTGGTGGGAGCTTCTTTGTAGTTCATAACAGCTATGGAAAACTGAATATTGTGTCCAAGGAAAACAAATTGTGCTTGTAGAAAAACAAAAGCATAAATATGAAATCATTCCTACCATGAATTTTTGTGTACATTGAGAATACAGTGTCATAAATAGAGATATCACAATAGCTAAAGAAACAAAGAAACTACTTTTTAGATTTAAGAGGATATATACTTAATTATCCAAAAATATTGATTACGGTCCAATAAGCTTTTATGCCATGGCTGGTATTACAAGGAATTTGCAACACATTCTTCACGTATAATAAGGAGCTAAATTAGGAAAATGAGAATTAAGATATTTACTTCCAGTTTTGTTTAACACCTGTCCTGAGATCACTGTTATGCCCTGTGCAGAGGGTGCTCTTGCCCTTGCTGATGGGGCAGGACTCAGAGCTTTGGTATAGAAAATAGGTTGAAGGGAAAGTCACAATTCCAGGTCCCCAATCCCAAGCCCACACTCACTGAAGGAAAGGATATTCCTGCCTTCTCTGAGTTGGTTGAAAGCACGAGTCCCTGAGTTTCACTAGTTTTAAATTTTAAGCATTGATCAGTAATCTACTGGTATTCCCATTTTGTTGTCTAATGTTTACTCCAGGCACATTCCTTCCTGCACATTGTAAATTAAGAACAGCCATATTTTTTCTTTCTTTTTCCTTCCTCCCTTTTCTCCTTTCTTCTTTCTTCCTTCCCTTCTTCTCTCCCTCACTTTCTCACCTCTCTCTCTTTCTCTCTCTGTCTGTCTCTCTCTCTGTGTCTCTCTCTCTCTCTCTCTGCTCACACAAGAAATCTCTTTTGCCTTCACCATGAGCTTAGGCAGTCCTGCAGTTTCCTTTGAACAATAACATGCAGCAGACGTGACACTGTAGTTTCCGAGGTTGGACCTTTTCAATTTACACTTTCCATAGTTAGAACTGTGCTCTTGGAACCCAGCCATTAGGCTGTGTGGAGCTGAATCCGCACAGAAAGGCCGCACGGAGATTCCAGGCACTCTGGCTGACAGCCCAGCTGAGCTCTGCCCTCCAGCTGGCATCAACTGCCAGCTATGTAATTGAGTTATTTTGGACATTAAGCCTCATTGTGCCTTCAGAGGACTGCAACCCCAGCCAAGACCTCAGGAAGCAGAAGAACAGCCCAGCTGAGACCAGTCCTAACCAGTCACAGAAGTGCGAGAGGTCAAAAGTGGCCTTATGTGAGGCCACTGCATTTGGCGCGTGGTTTGTCATACAGCAGTAAAGGACTGAAGCCTTAACCTGGAGCCTTGATATCCTCAGTATTTTGGAAATAAACGGAAGCAGATGGCTAAGCAAGTGTACAACACATAACAAAGGCTTAGTGGACATGAAGCGTTCGTGTGTACCATCCACTTGTGTGCACACTGAGCCGAGTTAGAAGAGTGACTGCACACACACACCCTAGTTAGTGTTCGGGTCACTCGGGGAGCATCACGCTGATCGCTGGGGTTGGGGGGCTCCCTTCTGTGGAACTGTGCAGCGGCAGCGTCGCACACGCCTCTCTGCTCTCCTGCTGCGTCCCTCGCCAGTGTCTCCTGAGTCCTCTCTGGCTCCCGGAGGTCAGGACTAGGAAAGGAATTCTTTTCCCTGAAACTAGGGTATGTCTATGAATTAATTTTCAAGATTCCAGAACAAAGGACTCTGGTAACAGAGGCAGCCAAAGTCACTTGTCACAAGACTGTAGAACATCAGTCCCTTTTAGGACATTGTTCAGTGGACACAATATTCCAATCATAGATTAGCACCTTTCATTCAAGACAGTTTTTTGTCTTATATTTTAGTAGGTCTCAGGCCTCATCAATGTTCATTAGCAGGTGCTTTTCTTCATGTTTTTACTATCACAGAAATACTGACCCTTCATTTAAATTTTTGATAAGAAAGGTTTAGACAATGTATCTCATACCTAATCAGTCCTGCATAATTTTCGAAGTATTTTACATGTACCATGTCCTTCGCAGGAGTTTGCTCATGAATAAGATCCTGGCCCTAAGTCTTAGAAAGTCTGCCTTCCCCAGAGGAGAAATGCAGGAGGCGAGTGACCCGGAGGACATCTGATTGCTCCTCTAACGTGCTTTTCCTGTCACTGCCTTTATTCTCAGCCATGTGTACATACAAGAAATATACAGAAGGGTTTATTCTGCGGCTTATGTGAGCTGTAAACTTTCAAACAATCATTTTTTAAAAACAGCATCCTAGAAGCATTACAATTATGCAGATTAATGAGAGGGGAACACAGTCATTTCTTTCTTCCTCTGTGAAGGCACAGGGTTCACAGCAAAGTTCAGTGTCAAATAGGTCCAGGTGAGTAACTCGATTAGAAGCACCAGTAAACTACAGAGTAACTTGTTCTATTTGTGATACCAGAAATGAAAACTCCATCACTGATGCTGCTTCCATATTGAAGAAATACCATCATCATCAGGAAATTAAATCCCACAGAATTCATGTAGCCCAGTTAACTGTACAATACGAATTTATTTAATTTATTTAATTCACTCTCTTACTTGCCTCTTTATGGAGACTTTCTAGCCACTCCCACATCTTTTTCTAATCATGTCACTTTTCTACCCTTGCCCCCAAGTAGGTGATTTCGGAAAGATAAAAACTGAGAAGAAATTAAAGAATAAATCACAGAATGAAGCCCTGAAGAGGAACTTCCTCATATCATAGCATGATAGGGTGTTGTCATCAAATCTCAGCTCAGACACTTTATACACTATGCAAACCATCTAAATTCCCAATTTCCTCATTTATGAGTTGGATTAATAATAATATTTAACAGATAGAGTTAAGTGATAACATGTATAATTTTCTTGACACGTTAGTATTAAAAAATTTATTATCCACCTTACAGTCCATAAATATTGCTTAGCAAATGGCATGATGCAGAATATGAGACATAGGGCACAGAACACAGTTTGGTTATACAAAAACTGATAGTCTCACATCTAGGGAGGCGTGATTTTTTTTTAATGCATTAACTGGACACTGCTAAGAAATACCCAGATAATTGGCAAAATATTTATTCTAGGTGTGCCTGTATGGTGTGTCTGAGTTATTGGATTGAGCAAAACAAAATTCAGCCTCACCAAGGTAGGTGTTATTATTCAACCCACTGAAGGTAAGGACAGAACAAGGCAGAGAAAGAGTGGCTTCATTCTCCTGAGCCAAGACCTGCATCTTCTGCCCTGAGACACCAGTGCTCCTGAGAATCTGACCGAGAATGACACTGTCACCATCTCTGGCTCTTCAACTTGCAGACAGCGGATCGTGTTCTCTGCCTCCATAGTTGTATAGCCAATTCTCATCGTGCATGCTGGAAACATTAAATAGCACGAAGAGGAAGTATACCTTGAGGGAGGATGTAATGGGGTCAAAGAAGACAAGTTAGAGAAAGGACAGATTCTTAGTAAGGGGGTAGAAGGAAAGAGGAGAGAAATACATAAAATCATAATTAGTTGAGATGAAATGTAGCATTTTTAAAAAGATGTAGATGTATTCAATCTGTGGGGAAGAAAGTGTGCTGACTAATCTTATATTTCACCCACCCATAAAAAATTCTCAAGTTCCAAAGAATCATTGCATTGTCTTCCAAATTCAATTCCCAAAGCAGTATATGTCAATTTAACTAATCAACAACACAAAAAGTATTCTAAAAGTAAGAGAGTCAAAAAAAAAAAAAAAAAAAAGAATCGGGGCTAAGAAAACACACTGCAGAAGGCCCAGGTAAACACTGAGATGCCCCGTGGAGCAGACCACTTGCTGTGCCGATGTTTCCACTGTAAGTTGGGAGTCTTGGACAGGAATCAGCACTGACTGACGAATGTGCATGACCTAAGCATTAGAAATTGACATCCTTACATCGCATTGTGCATCCTTGTGTTAACTTCTGCCTTTTGCTTTTTCTTTTTTGTGGCCCTAGACAGTTGGTGATTGCTTTTGTATTGAATTCTGGGTGGGAGAAATGAGGAGGGAATTAAAAATTGGTTTACATCATAAGTCTGGCAGATATTACTAAAAATAAGCTCCCATTTCTGACCAAAGTCAAACCAGTTTTGAGACAGAATGAGTGCTATTTCCCTACCCCAAGAGGACCCGGAAGTCACCACCCCCAACACCCTGCACAGCTGTACACCTCTCCTCGTTATTTCACCTAAAGCACAGCAAAGACTCAGAAGCCATAAGCGAGTCAATCTCAACCAAAAACTCAAGCATAGGATGCATAGTAGAAAATAAAATATTTTAAAGGTAGGAGGAAAAGAGCCCTTGAACAAAGAAAGAATTAATTTAAATTTATTTTTAAGTCACTCTGGCTGGATGGCGGCAGTGGGTGAAAGTGGATTGAGTGTTGAGAAAAAGCAAGGACTGCTTGCAGTCACAGACTCGACACATTTTCCTCAGTACTATTTTGGACTTTATTCCCCTCATAAGCTTTCAAATTTCAATCACTACCCCACTGAGTCTGGGGAGAAATTGATAAAGAAAATAATATAGCAGACAATCACAAGCGAATTGAATTTGAGCACAATTGAGATGAACTGCAGTGTTTAAAAATAGAATCATTTCAGAAATAGGCTTAAGGGAGAGCTTTTCTTTTTTTTCTTTTTTTTTCTTTTCTTTTTTTTTTCCTTTCTCTTATGTGTAGCTTAAATGTTTGAGACCAAAAGAAAAGAAGGAATTAGAAGGGTGGGCAGACAGGGGACAGGAGAGAACAGGTAGGGATGGGATTAGACACTGACTTAGCTAAATGTTTATTTAATTCTTCTCGGCTTTTTCACTTTTTGGACGTTTCTTCAAACTACCTGAACTGCATTTAAAAGAAAAATTGTTAAAATGATGTCGCCTATAATCACAGGTGAATTGAATTTTTCCACATGGGCTGCGGTGCGTAAAAAGCCTTTTCAAGACTCTTACACACAGACACACACACACACACAATCTTTGAAGTTTTAAAGAAGCAAAAACGGGAGTCAAAACCTTACAGACTCTTAGAACTAACCTATTTCTCAAATTTGTCTGTACCACCAACTCCTCAGAAGAACTTAAAAACATTTTCTGATCTTTCTCAGGAATCATGAGGCTGGGACTCTGCAATGTGCAGCTTCACAGCTCCCTAGGAAACGTCAGGATGGAGCTTGGCCTTACGGACTAAATGCCCTTCTCATGGCATTTATAGGAGGGGAAACCGGATCACAGACAGGAGAGGACACACGGACCTTACTGACCACACGAAGACTAACCTCAGCGCTCCGGGGGGCTGCTACACTGGACGTTCTACTGTTTCAAAAAGAGAGGAAGAAAAGAGTGTAAGTGGGCCCAGAATCATCTGGATTAAAACAAAATCTCTTCGGCGAAGTGTCAATGTCTCCAGCTCCCACTCGCAGAGCGCCAGGTCCAGGTAAGAAGCGCCGATGCCTCCCTGGGCTGCCGGGTGCCGCTGCCGCTGGGGCCACAGCAGGGCCTCAGTGAGAAGCCTCAGTACCGCCTCTCCGCCTTGGCCTTTTCCATACTGGGTCACGGGGCAGTGATCACTACTCTAGTTACTGGGCAGTGTCATTTACAGGTTACCGTCCTGACGTCAGGTCAGGCAGGCAACACCAAGACACAGGGCCAAGGCCTCACCCAGGAAGCGCTGCTAGGCTGTGGCAGGGAAAAAAAAAAAAAAAAGCTCTTGCCTGTAAATATCTAGAGAACAAGCCAAATCAACATTTCCTGTAAGCAGCTTTCTTATTTAGGAACCCGTTCATGCCAGGAGCAGATTTTAAGAATCTGGGGTGACCTTAAAATTCACGCAGCCCCGCTTCTCCTCAAGACAGGAATCTCAGGTGAGGTGGGAACACTCAGCGAGGGGAGGTCTGATTCATTTTGCCCGCGCCTCGTTCATTGCTAGAGGAAACATTCACCTATTAATTTCTTCTCTGCAGTTTCCAAACTTTATGTTCCTTCCAAGGAGCTCTTGCTCCCTCCTTTCCTTCCTTCCTTCCTTCCTTTTTAAAATAAGTGATTTTATGTCACACAGCAGCTCCTAAAACATTTGCAGGAGGCTGGCAGGTGACCCTCCTAAGCCCCCTCTCTCTCCCGCCGGTCCCTGGGTGTCTGTGGGCTGTTCGTGTTGCTGGTCTACCCGCACTGTGTCACAGTGCACGGTGCAGGGCCTCTCCGGCCTCCGGTGCTGTGCTCTCCTTGAGAGAGGACTTTGCAGTGTTCCCATGCATTATTCTATCGCTGTTACCCAGCAGAGTCTGTGACACAGACCAGGCATTTGAATGTTTTATGATGAGTGAATCATAGTCCATCTTATTCTTAACCTATTTCTTCTTTGAATAAATACCCCAAGTTCCTGGACATAACTGTTCTGCTCATCATTCTATCCATCACAGAGTATTAATGTTGCTGAATTAATTTGATTTGACATTTCCAGATCCTTCATAAATCTTAATATTGTTTCCTCTTAGACAAAATGCATCTTCAAAGGCTTATTTTAAAAAATCAATACCACCCCAGATGTGTTTTTAGTACATAGTGGGATTACTATTTTCCTGAAACTGCACATTGTACAGGTCAGATTACACTTGATTTTTCAAATAAGTACCTCGTACCCTTGGTTCAGTGTGGCTTCATAATTATTTAAATCTGAGAGTCCTTTTTGCATGAATATTTAAAGTGATGTTTCCTTATCCTTGAAAAACAATTACTACTTTTAACTGAAACACAGACCTATTTATAAAAACATAACCATACCAAAAGGACTAACTATTCAAATTCAAATCTTGGCATTCCCACTTATTTATATGTGACCTTGAGCAAGTTACCTTCTTTTCTGAACATCAGTTCCTTTACCTACGGATTAGTTATACTTGCAGCACATGTCCTATGTATTTTTCGTACATAATAAATGAGTAATGAGAAATGCATTAAAGCACTCTCTTCTGTGTTTAGCAGACAGTGGACACTAAATAAGTGCTTATAATTTTTTGTAAGTTTGTCCTGGTTATTATAACTTGGCAAGATTATTTGAGTGCTGTCAAATAGCTTCTTAAACTAGCCCTCCGAAATTTGAACCAAAATGAAAATGCAATTAATCTGCCTCTAGTGTTTTTAGACATGGCATTGATTAAAGAGACAGAGCAAAGATAGAGACTCTGATCCAAGTTGTCATAGACATATTGATTCACATTTTAATGTATTTATTTAATCACTTATAAAATGAATCTACAATATATGCTATAAAGCTTCATTCTTTCTTCCCTATAAATTTATTCTCAGTAGTTCATCCAAAGTGCTCATTTGCCACTGTACTGAAATTCCAGGATTGTTCTATTACCAGATATATAGTCTGTGTTCTGGTGGGCAGTAAGGGGAACCATTATACCAAGCCTCCAAGAAATGAGGGGTGAATAGTACACTGCGGACCACGAGTGCTGAAGGGCTTCAGAGGACAAACAAAGAACCAAAGGAATGACCAGGGAAAGCTTCACAGAAGTGATGGCCTTTCAACTCATTGTAAAAAAGGGAATATAGTTTCATATAGGCACAATGATATTTATAGCTGTTTTGGTGATTAAACTGTACTCCAACCTGTATGCATCCCATTGCTTTTATTTATTCAGAAAAATAATTAATCAAAAGCCCAAAGTTAATCATGGACCCTAGGCCTGTGCCTGCAGAGAGCTGGTTCCTTTTTCCCTAGGGTACCCCAAAGGGGTGCAACCTGGCAGAGGTCAGCAGGGAACAGGGCGAAGACTAATTAATTTTATGTGCCAATTTTATAACAAGATTATTTTCTAAATTGTAGGAATGATACTGTAAAAACATTTCTCAAAGCAGAAATGCATTTTTCACTTATGTTAAAGTTTTACTATCGTTTTATAATCCATTTTACCATAAAATTAAAATAAAATAAAGAAAAAAACTTAAGCAAAGGGCTAAAGTCACACTTCGGGTGAGGAAGCCTAAGACTCTTTCTTGCTTTAAAAAAAAAAAAAAAAAAAAAAGAAAAAAAAAGAAATTTAAGCACTTAACAGAACTGTTGGACTTTAAACATTTACTGGATGCCTTAACTCGTTCAAACCATTCTATCTTCTAGATACAGCATAAAAATAGGAGGAACCAAAATAATTAACTGGCCTTACAGCAATGACTATGTCCAAAAATGACCAGGAGATCCGCATCGGGGTGGGAATTATCTGCAGTTCCCCGCCCATAGGCATTAGCGGGAAGTCTGCCCCCGCTTCCAGCTTCCCTGCTGCACCTTGAATTTCCCTACAGATGAGACGCTGAAGGAAGACACAATGTGTTAGGCTTAGATTTTGAGAGCTTGATGATCAAGGACCAGCCCTCAACCCACAGAGAAACTCACAATGAAGGAAACTGAGTAAAAGCCCACAGAAAACATTAAAATTTCTACATGGTGAACATTCTCAAAACATCTCAATGACCAAAGGGGTAAGAAACAAAACCACTGCGATTTCCAGCCAGTGCTATATTAGAATCACTTTAATAAGTCAAGGTTGGAGCATTTCCAACTATTGCCTATGCTACATACACAACCTGACAGCAATGGCTTTCTCAGCATGCTGTGACAATTCAATGCTTTCCACCAAGAAATGATCTGTGCATGTATGTGTGTGTGTATGTACTTGGGGAGGGTGGCAAATATTTTTATTTGTTTTTAAATGCTGTAGTATATTAACAAAAGTATTCAATAGATAAAATCAGCCCTAAAAATATTAAAGTGAAATTAATTTCATGTCTTCTCCCTGTCAGTTATAATTATATGTCATATAGATTATTTTATATGAAATTATCATCTGCAATTTGCCATAGCTCAAGGAAGAAGACATGCATCAGTCATTTTTCCTTCTAAGACTAAAGGTTTAAACAATTCTAGCAAAAGCTAAGGAAACTAAAACAGAGAGCTGCGTTTCCATGCTGAAATCCACTTCCTGAGACATGAGAAGGGGAAGCAGTGAGGGCGCTGGGGAGAGGTAAAGAACACAGGGGTTAACCCAGGTCCCGCATCATAGTGGGCTTGGCCAAGAAAAATGCACTAAGGACCAAGATCATTTCAAAGAACTGAGGTCAGGGCCAAGGTGTCCCCACAAGAGGGCCCAGTTTAGAACAAGACCAGGGTGCTGGTCTGAGTCCACTTTCAGCTGTGGTCAGAGCTGGCAGCCATGGAGTCTCACCAAGTCTTTCTCAGCTGTGACTCCTCTGCTGCCAGGCACAGCGGAACAGCAGGGGTCTGCAGGTGAGCCTCGCCCCAGGAGCCAGAGACACCCCTAAGCTCTTGTCTTTCAGCCTTTGTCTTCCATTGCTCAGGGAGAGGAGGTACAGGATTGCAAATGTGCTACCCCCTTCCTCTTTAACATGTGCAAGGAGAACTAAAAACAATGAAATTAAGTGTTGTTTGATTTCCCTCAGAAAGGCACAAGAGTAGCAATTGTTAATGAGAAAAGACAAAGAAATCAATTCCACTATCTAATTTTCCAGTCGGAGACAATAATTCTCTTTTTTTATCCTTACATTGTTGGGATAACAATTATTCTAATTTAATATTACTTCTACACTCAAAATAAGTGAAAGGTAAAGCAGAGAATACAAAATCAAGATGTAAGCCACTGAGAAATACTGAGAGGAAATGTGTTGGAAAAAGATGTTGGAGACTATATGCAATCGTCATCAATGGTGATGTAGAAAAACCCTCCCTGAAAAAGACAACCTGGTTTGGTGTTTGACCACCCTACTACTGGTGGTCCTCAGACTGTATTGAGCCTTGGGAGGAACAATTGTGCCTGCCAGGGAGACCCTCCTTTCTATGTAAGGGGAAATCATGGATTTTTGACAGACTCATGAAAATCTTGACTTTCATGAAAACAACACATGTCAGAAATGCAAAAAAAATAAAAATAAAAATAAAATAAAATAAAATAAATGCCAAATACATGTGCTAACCTGGAGGATAATCAGAGGAATTTAAATTCAGACTCTGATCCTATAAGGAAAAACTGAGAAAAGGCACCGAGACCCTTTCCTTTGATTCATCCATATCAATAAGTGTACAATAAGATGACGAGATGACAGGTGGGGTGTATGATGAAGAACAGTAGTTTGGAGTAGTCCACTCTATGTGGAAAGAATAGACTGAAACTATTATTGGGACCATATCTATACCACCCCCCAAAATACACCACTGAAATATGATGCTTATACCCATGGATCTGTATGGCTCCATGACTAGTCTCTTAGTAATAATACCTACTTAGTGCTCACATCATTAAAGAAACTTTCAGTATGGACTAAAACCAGTAAGTTCATTTAACTTCCTTTCCAAAATCTGTACTTTAGCTGTGATCAAAAACAACTCATAGACAAAGTCTGTGTCAGATTATAAGATATATGTTAAAATGATTCATAGGTGATGACTTCCTACCTGAGTACATCTGAAGTTCTAGGAAAGCCAAAGAGGAATCACTGGCTGATGTGTTTTCACATCTGCTGGAGGCAGAAAACAACTTGAGGACCTTCCCCTACTTGGGTGATTATAAATTTTGCAGCCGGAGGTCTCTCCTTGAGTATAGCTCAGGGTTCTGGGATCACCAGAGGTCCATGAGTATTTCTTGACTGAGAGGAAAAAAGTTTTTAAAAGAAACAGGTGATGGAGGGTCTGTTTTTTGAACTTAATTAAGCAGAAAAAAATAAACATTTGGCAATATGTTCTTTATCTAAAGATACAAATTCAAAGAAATATTCAACTGCTTCTTTGATAAGTGACAGCACAGACATCCATAGAAATTCTCACCCATGCCCCCATCCCCACATCCAGATGTCCCTACTATACATAAATATAATGACATCATGACTATTTGGAAATACTGTCAATGGCGATTAATCAGCAAGGTCTCTACTATATTATCATAACAGTCTTGGCACATGAATAACTATGATGAAATTAATAGAATTGAAATCAAAGTCAGGGAATTTTCAATAAAAATAGACCTATAGAATGTTTTTTCCTAAATTTTTGGCTAGGGTAAAATTGTTAGTTCTAGACTTTGCATACATCATCAAAACAGAAAAAAACAATATAACCCACTATACCATGTCCTGTTACTTCACTTAAAACAAGATGTAGTTCTCTTTTATCTACTCCAATCAATTATTTCTGCTTCACAAGCTTAAATTCCCAAACACTATTGCATGTAGCTCTGAAATCATTCATTGCTTAGATAGGCAAAAGGGAGATTAACTTTTCTGTATAAATATGATCTAGTAATTAGTATTAATTACTACTAATAATATGGAAAATCTGGAAACTTTAAACACAGGTTTTAAGAAAAAAGGTGACACATACCAGGAGCCTGTCTAAGAATGGGTAAAGAGAAAGACCACTTGGGAACCTCAGGTCCAGTCACCTCATGGGTACTCAGCATAGAATTCATAGGACTTTTTTGTTGTTATTTTTTTAAACCAGCCTGAGTCAAAAAAGTAGAGTGACAAAAAAAGCACTTTAGAAGAATCAAGAAATTATATTGTCCAGATCTATGAAGGTGGTAGACCAGCACTCTTATGTATCAGACTAATGCGTTCAATTCTAAACACTAGACGGGAAGACAAGGACAGTATGTGTCAAATGCCAGACTGAAATATTTAAATGAGTAGCACCATATTAGGAAGGGCATGCTTGACAGCTGAGAGGACATCTAGCTAGGAAAAGAAGGTTAGGAATTATTGGAGATCATATTAAAATATTTGAAAGTTATCTGGTGGTAGAGAAAAGAAACATTTAACATGATCCTAAGAACCCAACGAAGTTCAGATGGGGTAGAACTGGCGGGATGTAAGTTCTTAACTCTAGAAAAGAGTCCATTTTGATCATTATGAAGAGGTTTGTCCGCCCCAGATCAGGACTGAATAGCCCACCTAGGGAGGAGATGGTCTGCAGTGGGATTTGCTGAAATGCTTCTCCTATGCAGTCACTGCTGTCACGGGTTTTCCCCAACCCTCCCTCCTCACTGCAAGTCTTCTTGTCCAACTTCTTATCTTTTGTTCATTATTATTTTTTCCAAAGTGCCATTTTCATCACAGGGTACAAAATCATACCATTTTCCCATGCTTTCTTGCTCCCTTGAGGAATGTGTTGTGGTAATTACATTGTGCCAGCCTAAATTATCCTTGCAGTTTACATGGAGTAAGGCATTCTTCTTTAATACCTATCCTAATTTGTTGCACAGTGTTTCGTGTACCAGTAAATGTTACGTACATGCCAAGGTAATAGATCCTTGGAAACAGCCCACCCTATTTTCAGGGGAACAAGAAAGGAATAAAACTAATTAAAATTTACTTCGATGATTCACGTTTCTTCTGCATGCTTGGTCCTTTATGCTGGCGGCAACAGGAAATTGGCTTCGTATAACCTACCCTTAATTCCTATGTTAGGTAAATTTTTTCAGCCTCCATAGTTTCGCAATGCCCTCTTCAGCCAAAGGACAGAATAGGTGTGTGAGTGGCAGGCGAGAGTGATGGATCAATAATGTAAAGGTAGAGCGAAGAGCTGAGATTCTGTCTGGACCCCTTCATCACAGGGATAATTTTTAAAGAAAGACCTGCAAATTCTATCATGAGCATGGCTGCTTAGTTCAGAGGCTATATCCCACTTATATGTTTTTTTTGTTTTGCTTGTCTGCCTGCTTATTAAGAGTATTTATTCTAGTTACTTTCATTGCTGACCTTGGGAGTTTATTGCAAATATTATTTCTCTGGTTTGCTTGTGTTCTCACATTCACTTTTGTTCCCATACATACTCAAATTGCTAGCTCCCTCTCCTCTTCCTCCCCCAACCCTCTCTGGTCTCTGACCTCATTTCTTTTAAGGTCTTTGAATCTCAAGATAGTATTTTCTCTTTTTTTATATATATATTTTTTGCATCCATGTATCTTATTTTCCCACTGCTGTTACTTTGGGGCATGCAGAATCTCATTTGGAGCTCGTCAGCATCCATGGAGAGCCTAGACAAGCTGGCAGTTCCCAAGGTGTACAATAGTTAATCATTTCTTGGCTCTGAGATCTTAGACAGCCCAGGCTGAGCCTACTTATCTTTATCTCCTAAGGTTTAACAGAAGTCTCAGCTAAGTGGGCATCCAGGAGAAGCTGTTGGAATCCACATGCTCCAAGGAGAAGTGAATTGCTTCAGTGAGACTCTGAACTTCAATATCCCCAAACTCTCCATCTCAGACATCTGTCTGGCCACCAGGTGCTCTTTTCTCTCTTTTCTAAGCTCACTTTTCTTTTCCCCCTTCAAAATAGACCATTATTCATCTATTTCTCACTTCTCCACAGCAGAGACGCATTCCTCCTAGGAGTAGTTTTTAATGTCCCTTTTAGATTTGGGTCTTTTTCTTCTGCCATTTGTTGCTGTATCAAGATGTTCGTTTATTTATTGATCGATCCTTTTTCCTTCCATTTGGCACAGACTTATGGAAACACACTATGTTCCTGGAACTGAACTGCTTCCAGAGCTATGGAGAGCAGAGCTGCATTCATGAGATAGTAGAGCCTAAAGAAGACAAATAATAAAGAGAAAATACTTATGCAAAGGCATATTTAATTTTATGCCCATGATGAAAAAGCACAGAGCAGAAAAAGGGAATACAATAAAAGGAGCAAAATCTTATATGCATAATTTGTGGCCAACAGACACCTATCTCTAAGCCATCTGACTCTCTGGTTGACGGATGCTGCCTCAGTCTCCCTTGTTTATCGACCCTCAGTTTATCAACAGGAGCACAGGAGGAGTCAACAGACTTCCTCTTTTCTCCCCCCATCCCACATCCTCACCTCCTTTGCCCTCCTCTGTGCTCCCCTCCCCTCTCCTTCCCTTCTCTTCTTGCGTAGACACTGCCACAGGCTCTGAGTCGATCTTGGAAAGAGCCTTCCTTTCCAGGTTCAGAATCTCTAAAAGTGAAGAGGCTGGAATGACCTAAGCTTCCCCGTGGACCTTCAGGCACTGACATTTCATGCTTCTTGTGGCAGATGCCTTTCCTGACAGTGAACAGCAGGCATGTGTGACTGTGCTGCTATTTAGGCCTAAAGTCGCTTAATTAGGCAAAGAACACTACATACATTTTACTTAAACTGAACTTTAGATAGTTTCTGCTGTACAGTTTACTGCTTCCTCCATTCAATTTCCTTATCTATTTTAAAACTGATTCACAAATGGTGGCAAGAATTTGGGGGCTTACGTTGGCTGTTTTGCAATTCAGACAAGTGATTAAAATATTCCCAGCACATACACTTAATCAAAACAAGCCCAATTAAGCTCACTACTCCAGATTCCACCTCATTAGCTTTCTGTTCCTAAAATATAACAGATGTCATTGCTGCAGGCCCGGAGGTACAGACACATTTTTCAGCTAAGCACTTACAATGCAACCTAAGTTAGAGGAAGATTTAATTATTACTTTCATTGTCATGGCTTCCTGCGGAAGCTCATTTTTCACTTAATAGCAATCTCTTCCTACCTAGTTGCCCACTGCCACCAAAATAATGTGTCTTTCTCCTAAAGTACCAAGTTCATAAAAAGTATCATGTCTCTCCTCTCTTTTTTTTGCCTGCTAAATTGATTTTGGTTGCTTGTGGACTTATCCAACCCCACACTTCTCATTAAGTGAGTGAAGAAGAAGAAATGGAATATAATGATTTTCTCACCTTTTTTTAGTGATACTTGGACTTATTTATTGAATATTTAAAGAAGGGCTGAAGTTTCTATTGTTTCCTGACTTTGGACAATATTGTATTTTAGCCTTGGCTTACCCTGCATTTCCTCTTATGTATTATATTTTCCCTAAAATCATCTTTTCTAAGCTTGATTCCTAATCTTTTTTTTTTTTTTTTTTTTCTTTTCCCCAGCTCCAATCACAGACTGGCACACATTAGGCAATTTTTGTGGGTTTTTTTTTTTTTTTTTTTTTTTTTTTTTTTTTTTTTTTTTTTTTTTTTTTTTTTTTTTTTTTTTTTTTTTTTTTTTTTTTTTTTTTTTTTTTTTTTTTTTTTTTTTTTTTTTTTTTTTTTTTTTTTTTTTTTTTTTTTGGCTTTAGAAGATGAAAGGAACATAAATAAAAGAAAGAATTGAAATCAAATTCTGCTGTAAGTAGCAAACTAAACTAAACTACTTTATATAAAGGGGAAAAAGTTGATAACTGATTATTATATATAGAGTAGCGTCTTAGTCACTTTCCTGCCACTGGGACAAAAATACCCAACGTTCACAACTTAAGCAGTTTATTTTGGTTCATACTTTCAGTGCACGGTTTCTCTGAGGCAGAAACAGGATGGCAGACGGGTGTGGTCGGGCAAAAGTGCTCAACCTATGCAAGTCAGGAAGCAGAGAGAGAAGAAAGGAACTGGGGACCGAAATTCATCCTTCCAGGTCCTGCCCCAGTGACCACCTCCAACCAGGCCCGCCCTTCTAACAAGCTCACTACTAAACCCTCCAATGGTGAGTAGCTAACACCCCCAAGACCCAGTGGCCTTTCAAAACCACACTTCTGAATACATGAGCCTTCTGCGGGACATTCTAGATCACATTTATAACAAACAGCTAGTGCTTATTTTTCTAAAGAGCAAACAGCTATAAACCTCAGCTTTATAAGACTCCATAAATGTTTCTGATCAGCATCAGCATTCGTTCACTAAGCCTTACATGTTATTTTTTATTACCACGTATGTTCTTAATTATTGCAGACACATCATAGTTTGAATTCTAACACTCAGAAAAGAAATAAATATTCTAGATTGTTGTATGTGCAAGTAGCCCCCCAATGTCTTATCCCAAACCCAGGAGAACTGTGTGAGACAGAGCCTCCTCTTCAAGGTAAATTTCATTACTTACGTAATTTAGGATGGAATTTCACCCACAAATATCTCTCTACTTCTTCACTTTGTATTTTCAGTTAGCAGTTATTTCAAAAGAGATTTTAGGTAGTTTTCTTCCTCATCCATTAAATAATAAAAAGAGTCTAACATAGCCACGATCCTTCAATGCATCCTTCACTTCTCTTTAGTATCATGGGTGGCTATGGACTTAGAATTTACAATCAGTGATGTTGTAGTCAGGGATTTGCAAGGAGAACAAGACAATACAGGACAAATAGTCTATAATATTACTTGCAATGGTCACTCAAAGAATCAAATACAAAGACAGTGCAGGAAATCTGTCCATGACACTAAAGACCTAGAAAATTCAGGTGAGGGCCTAGATCCCATGGCAATAACCTGCATGAGTCCAGCTGAAGACCTGGAGCCCATGACAGTGCCTCCCATGAGTCCAACTGGAGGCCTAGAGCCCACGACAGTGACTCACGTAAGTCTGTTTCTTGGATCTGCACTGGGAAGGCCCCAAGGTCAGCTGTGGAAGCTACAAAGTCTGTGTCAGTGGGGTGAAGGAGCTGTGCCAGTAGGCTGAGAGTTCTGCACTAGACCCAGGAAGCAATGCTCAAAGTAGGAATCAGCGGTCCCCTGAAAAGTACCACAGTCATCCCCAGTGACAATGAGGTCCCAAGCTCCTCTGACAATGAGAAATGCCGAGTTCATATCAGGAAGCCAGTATGACAAGCTTCTCTGGGAGACTGAATAGCACACCATTCTCCCCCCAGAGCCAGGAAGTGATGCTCAGAGTCAGAATCAGAGCTCCCCCAAAGTGAACCGCAGCCATTCTCAGTGACAACAAGGTCTCAAGCTCTTCTGATGATGAGAACAGCCAAGTTCATATCAGGAAAGAAGCTCAACAAGCTCCTCGAGGAGAACCCATGGCAACAGGAGAACCAGCAGTACCAACAACTACTCTTCCTCTCCAGGTTTCCTTTATATGCTGGCAACAGTCCTCAGGTGGGCAATCTACACAGTGCCACGCTGATTCAGTTCAGCTGGCATTAAATTGACCACCAGTCTTCAATCCACAAGTGAGGAGGACAACCAGACACGTACCATAGGTATACACCAAGGTTCCCACGATAAAATCACCAATGATTTCTGATTTTAAAAACTAACAATCACTCATGTGTGCAAATATGTGCTTTCCTCTTCAATAGAGTTTCCTAGATGAGGAGAAAATTCTTCTAAAAAGCCCACCATCACTCAGAAGTCTCCAGAGCCTCCCTTAGGACATCTCTAGGGAGCCGTCAGGTATTAGTCAATCCAAGCTACCACAACAAAACACCCTTTGCCAAGATGCAGAAACAAAAGAAACATTTCTCACAGTTCCAGAAGTTGAGTCAAGGCTCAAAGCGGCAGTTGATTCGGTTCCTTGTGAAGCTTTCCTGCTGGCTGCAGACAGCCGCCCTGTCACTGCGTTCATGTGACAAGGGCTGGGAAAGGCCGCTGGAAAGCTCTGTGTGCCTCTGCTCACAAGGGCCGTCGCTCATCAGTCCTAAGACCTCAGTTAGCATCAGTTACCTCCATTAAGACTCTCTCCCCAAATACAGTCACAGTCACCGTGGGGGTTGAGGCTCCAACACATGAATGTGACAGAGACACAACCTTCAACCCATGGCAAACCACTTCAAGAAAAATTACATACATTTTTAATTAGATTGCCTGGAAATCAGAGACCTTATATTTCAAGAGGAGAGAACACCGTTTATTCTCTATATTTTTTCTTATGTGGCTTGTTCATGTGAATTTGTTTCAAATGATTTTTGCAGTTTCCTATATTTGAATTCATCATCAGCATATAAAAAATTGTTGCTCATGAGGAAACTTAATATACTACCAAATCTGAAGGCAATCTTCAAGGAGGAATTCAATATTTAATTTTAATGATTACAGTAATATTACAATTTGAATATAGTTACCCAGCTTGACTCCTACATAAGGAAAAGCACTTAATCAGATTAAAAATCTGGGGTCCCTTTATCAATGCAGCCAGTGGCCTATATGTAGCAGCCATAACACATCTCTAACATACATGCATTTAACAGCTTCAAGACATACATAAATCAGAAAAGAAGACTGAAGCTGATAGGTTTTTTTAAAATTCTTTGAAAGTAGGTAAATGTTTGTCTTATACATGATTTTATCACCAGGATGTAGAATAATGCTAGACATAGAGTAAGCACTTAATATATGATTATTGAATTGGTGTGTAGTTCCCTAAAAGCCAATCTAATCATGTTCTGCTAAACCCGAAGAAGCCTCTTTAATATAGGGTAAAAGTTGGTAAACTATGACTCCAGGTCAAAACTCACCCATCGTCTTCTTTCTTTATGATCTATGAGTTAAAAATGATTTTTAACTTTAAAAAGATTGAAAAGAAGAATAAACTGTGGTGTCATTTTAAACGTACATAAAATTCAAATTGTACTGTGCTTTATTAGAATATGTATCAAAGTGATATTTTTATTAAAAGTATAGACTTGGTAAGGAGAGGTATTATTGAAAGAATTATTTGAAGGGAGGAATGAGGAAGGAACCATTACAATTTAGAGAGGGGCACCCTTTCAACACAGATGCTTCTCTACTTACGGTGAGTTACCTCCTAAAAGCCCATGTTAAATAGAAAATGCACTTAACACACCAAACCTACTGACCATTATCATTACAGTCAGCAACAGAGTACACTAGCGCGTAGCTTACCTGCTCCTGTAACTGCGTGGCTGCAAGGGAGCTGGGCTCGTCGTTCCTGTGCACACTGGGCGAGAAGATCGTGCCGTGCATTGCTGGCCTAAGGAGAAAAAGCAAAATTCACAATTTGATGTACAGTTCTGCTGAAGGCATACCACTTTCACACCATTTTAAAGTAAAAAAAAATTGTCAGTCAAACCACCATCAGTCAGGGACTGTCTACAGAAAGAAGACTGCGATAACAGAATCAGCAAGCATCTCAAAGGCAGGCACAAAGGGATTTTCATTTCTGGCAAGTAGTCAGTACGGCTAGAAAGAACCCAGTGCGTAGAATTTGTTTGCAAGGGTACTGCAAGAGGAAGTGAGCTAGGAATAGGGTGGTTTTCTTTTAAGTGAGCCTTAACGGTGAATTGGCTCAGGCTGCGAGTGGGCCAGGTGGGAGACATGGGAGAAAAGGAGAATTAACCAAAGTTTGGTCAAAAAGTATTTAATTCCCATTCTTCAGTGGGACGATACAGTCCCCAATTACTTATGAAGGGAAGAAAAAATGAGAGCGAGAGACAGAGACAGATAGAGACAGAAAGACAAACAGACAGAATTCGAGTGGGCTTATACCTGGCCCCCAAAACAACAGGGTAATATGTAATGAGGTTCGTTCTTGCTGTAAAGCCACTCCTCAGAACCAAGGTGTGGCTGCCAGCTTTCTGCTTCTCAGGATTCTAGCACTCGGTAAAACCCAACCCAGTTGGCAGCCACACTCAGCTGTTTCTCTCCTACAAGGGTCAACTAAGTAACGCCATAGAAACCCTGTAGCAAGCGTAAAAAAACAAACAAAAAAAAAAAACTTTAGGCTCTATTGCAGAGCTAAAGTGTTGATTTCAGACATAAAGATTAGGAAGAAAATGTATAGTTGAAATAGAAAAACTCATAGCAATGCACCATGCTACAAGAGAACGTAGCTCAACAAACTCCTAGCCTTTGGCAAAATGCTACAGAGAAGCTCTTTGCAGACTCCTCTACCTGCCGGCTGCGCGGGAGCCCTCTCAGCCACCACGTGCCCACGCTGCCCGCCCAGGCCTCCCTCCGTGTTCATTCACTGAGTTACAAATGCCTGGCTCTCTTCCAAGCACTTAATTTCTATTTTTAAGGGCTGCATTTTTCCAGTTCTCTTTACTAGTACATGTTCGCGGCACATACTGAGTATGTTTCTCACGGGGCGTGCACGTCTTGATTTTGTTTCCCTTCCCCTGTCCTCCCCCTCTTCCCTCCATCTCCTGGCTCCCTCTCCATCTACTGAAGACCCACCTTCCTATTTCTTATTATCTGTCTTTTATTTTGCTCTTTATTTATATTTCCGGTTTCTCATATAAAAGAAACCATGTGATATTTAAGCTTGTGGGTCTGATTTATTTCACTTAACACAGAGATCTGAGGGTGCATTCATTTCCTTACAAATGACTCAAGTTTATCGCACTTAATTTCTTAAAGAAAGAACGTGACTTTGGCTTCTTTGAATTCACGTCACCTAGAACAGTACCTGGAAAGCTGGAGAATGAAGGAAACAACACATGAACAAACAAACTTTGATATTCAAAATCATTACCGAGGACGCATCGCCAAAGCCAAGCCTGACTCCAGGGAGAGGGCAAAAGCAATCTTTAATCACACCGCACCTATGCAAACAGCTGCTGTTGGAGTGCAGAGAAACACTTTGTTCTCCTTAGCAGGTTAAATATGCCTCTCCACAAATGTGTTAACATCCCTCCTTCGCGTAGCAAATCCTCTTTTCATGAGCTGTTCAAAGATAAACTTTATCCCCAGGTTGGATTATCATAACCTCCAAATCTGTGTGTCTATATTAAGCTTTCTCCATTTTAAAAAGAAATTAGGCTTCAGTCACCACAATCACATCAAATTCCAATGAACTTTCCTCTTCCTTTTCAAATATCTCTAACCAGTCATTGACATTTTCTCACTAAAAACTCAGTTTGGCCCCAAATGATTTTCTTGACACCAAGTCTCCTCTGGGCGTTCTGTCTCTGCTCCACCTGTCTGTGGAGAGCTTCCTCCAAACTGCTGTGCAGATTCTCTTCTAAGGAGCATCTGTTACTGAATGAGCTCATTCACTTTCGTGTCATCTGTCACTTCAGCATGGGCAATCAGCTTATTTAGGTCCAACAACACTGACTGCCGAGTTCCACGACTGGAATCACGCATCGTCTGGTAGACACCATGCCTTCAGTGGTCCTCGGGTAGTTACCTGCTTGCACCTCCTCAAGAAAGAAACACCCAACTAAAGTGGATTAGCATAGCTCTGAGTGTGGCTGAAGGAGTTTACTAAAGACAGAAGACCTTCCTGGGTAAGTTTGTCACCTGAATAGAATGCAAGAAAAACGAAGAAGGAAGACTAGCTTCTGTTTCTTCGGAGGAGCTCCCGTCTTCACCCTCACGGTGAGCGTTCTCTCCTGGATGGAGGGCAGACTCTCCGGCCGCCAGCGCAGGCCCTCCAGCCTCCCACTGCAGACCCTTCGGCGTCCTGACACACACCTGCACGGGGCACTACCGCCTTCAACTGGACCCTTTGGATCTCCAGTGTGCAGGTGGCCCTTTTGCTTTCTTCCACGTCTACGTTTTCAGACAGTCACTGAAAAACTACCTTGCAATCCTTACGTATATCTATATCTTGCACTAAATCTGTTTCTCTAGTGAGTACTGCCTGATACAGCTCACAAGCACTTAAAATTCAACAGCTGTAAAATATAATGGAAGCCCTCTTCCCAGCCTCCAAAGCCCATATTGGATTTTCTGTCTCAGAAAAAAGCCTGGTTATCTCACATGGTCCCAGATTAACCACAAGGTCCCTCCAGACTGCTCATTAATGCTTACTGATTTTACCTCCTAAACAGCTCCCTAAGATCTCCACATCGCACGATTCCACCAGCCTCCATTCTTTGTCTCTTAGCAATGGTTTCACCTGATTACACTCCTGAATCAACTTCTTTATTGGTTTCCCAGTCCTGTTTTACCTACTGTAGACTGATCACCTTCCTTCACTTTCCAATGTATATTTGATCAAAACACACAGCTGTTTAAAATACTTTAGGTCAGCACTCGGGAGGCTGAGGTAGGCGGAGCATTGTGAGTTCGAGGCCAGCTTGGGCTACAACGTGAGCACAAGGCTGACCTAAGCTACACAGTGCGACCTGCCTCAAAAAACTAGGGCTGGGAGTTTGGCTCAGTGGCTTAAGCACCTGTCTGGCAGGCGTGAAGCTGTGAGTTCAACCCCTGGTGCTGCAAAAAAAAAAAAAAAAAAAAAAAAAAACTTTAGGATAGATCCAAGTTCCTTTACATGGGACCTCTCGATAAAGATGCAGATCTTGCTTTTTTTTTTTTTCCTTTCACCAAATCCCTCTCCTTTCCCCTGGCCCCTCACACATATTAGCCCTTGTTATGGATTACAAACTGGTGGTCAATTTAGCACCAGTTGAATTAGTTCAGTTGGTGTTGAGTAAAGATGGTCCACCTGAAGAAAGATGCTAGCATAAATAAGAGACGTGGAGAAGAGTCAGGCATTATGGGTTCTTTCAAGAGTTGCTGTTTCGAACTGCTGGTTCTCCTGGAGATGCTTGTCATGCTGGCTTCCCCAGTATGGATTCGGCCATTATCATCGGAGGAGCTCGGGACCTCATGGGTGAGAGTCACTGTGGTTCATGTTGCAGGAGTTCTGCTCCTCACATTGTGCATCGCTTCCTGGATCCGGAGGGAAGGCTGTGTGCTGGAGAAGCTGTCACGCTGGGCTTCCTGACCTGTGCTCAACTGTTCTCCATCGTCAGAGGAACGTGGGACCTCGTCGCCCTTGGGGATGGCCGTGGTGCTCTTCAGGGCAGTCCCGCTTCTTTTGAGCGTGACTTCTCGGCTCCCACATAGAACCCTCAACCCACTGCACAGCTCCTTCACCCTGCTGGCATAGACTTTCTAGTTCCACCGCTGACCTTTGGCCATCCCGGCACAGAACTGTAAATAGACTGGCATGAGTCCTTATTGTGGGCTCTTAGATTCCCAGCTGGTACTGTGGGAGGCATTGTCATGTGTTTGGGGTCTCTAGTGGGGCTCTTGCATGATATTGCTGTGGGATCCAGGCCCTCGGTTAAATATCCTGGGTCTTAGTGTTGTGGACAGATTTTCCTGCACTTTCTTGTGTATAACTCTGGATGACTATTATAAAACAATATTACAAACACTGTCCTGTATGCAGTTGTTCTCCATGTAACCCCTGACTACAACAGCCCTTCAGCCATGCAAAAGAATATTGGTTTCTAAATGTCTCTTTCTTTATCTCAAGTTTCTAACGTTGTCATAGGCCGTTGTATGTTCCAAAATACACTTTTACTACCCAAACTTTACCCTTGTTCCCCAAAAGCTTCTGGTCATCATTGACATCTCAGTTTTGGCACCCCCTTCTCTAAGAAAGTTTCTAGTATTGCAAACTCTTTCTCACCACTACCATCAGCTACTGGTGAAGAATCTTCCCATCTTTCCCTTTAGATGCTCTATTTTCCTCATCTAAATTACATCTTCTTCCTCATCTAAATCAAACATAATTCATCTGTCTTGTGAAGTTAGAACACTTGTCAATACTGGTTTACCACATATTTCCAGAACCTATCACACCATGTAGCTCTTGCTTGGCAGTCAATAAACATAGAGGAAATAAATGGAAGACTGAATTTTTTTTTTCTGTATTTCAAATGAAACTGGCAAAAGAAATTTCTTTTTTTTTTTTTGTTTACTTCAAAATGGTTGCCACAGATTAATGAATGTCATAGTTTAATAAATAATTGGTCAATTTATTGCCCCAAATATATTCAAGTAATTTGAAAACCTGAAAGACCTGTTGTTCTGTGTTAAATATTTTACCAAGAACATCACAGTTATATAGCTATTGTCACTGATTTTAGATTCATCCAATGGCATTTCTTTGGCCAGATTTGTGACTGAGAGTGAGCCTGTGAATGTCACCAGGTTGTTTACTTTGAGGAGTGATCTAGATGGTAACTGATATGCAGTCTACTTCATAGCTGTAGTCATCTATGAACTAACTTCACCTAACCAAGAATGTGCCTCTCTCTTCTCTCTCCCTCCATTCTGTGTCTTTGAAGCCCACCTTGAATGTGGTCCTTGTGCCTCCTCCTCTCTCCCCTCTAAATGCACATGCATGTCATAGCCATGCTCATCCATCTTAGCAAATCTCTGGAAAATCGGAAGAGAAGTTTTAAAAAGAAACAAATCCGTGAGGGCTTGGCATTCTCTTCAACACCCATTTCAGTGGATTTGCTATTAGCATCTGTGATGAGCCTGGAGGTGGCTGCCAAATCTTGAATGTCACTAAGATGAAATTCAGTTGGTGGGGCTGAGGCCAAGCTTGTTGCTGTTCAGAGTGAGCGTCACGATTGTCCTCTCTTGTTATCATGCCTCCATTTAGCATAAAAATCATAGATTGCTTTGCAAAATCTTTCTTAATTAATCACAAATACTGCCTGATGGGAAGATTGCTGCTTTCATCTTAGTGAAATAAAACACAATCACTAAATCTTTTGCTTGCTCTGGGTTTTCAGTGTTGTACAGGTTGCCTCTTTACATATCTGAGATGCTACAAGGTCTAATGGCATCCATGTGTTACTGATAGCCTCATTAGGCTGTGCCATCAGGAGCCGTCCCTCTCCCCTTCTCCACCGGCAGAGCCAAGTCCCAGTGAGTTAAATGGGGACACTGGAATGGCAAAACAATTCCACTCCTTCCCAGCAGCTAATTAAGAAGGAGGCTAAGGCATTGTGCTAAAGACTTCAGTGAGTTTGCCTAGCAGCTCTTCCAGGGTGACCTTGTAGCAATTGTGCGCGTGCAGAGGAGAGTCACTGTTGCGTGGTAAATGATCATCAAGAAAGTTCAAATGCTATCGAATGGGTGGCTAAGTACGCTGGCATGTGCTCGCTTTGTTCTCTGCCCCTTTGAACTCACAGAGTTTCCTTTCTGTACAAATATAGAAAGCAAATAATGAAGAACCTAAGACTCTACTTAAATGAACAATACATAATCAGCCTATTGCACCAGTTACCTTACTGCTGCCTAGAGGGGCTGGAGTGCCGCAGCTTACCATGCGGCATCCACGTGAAAGCAATGGGCCTCCATATCTGCAGGATGACTAGTGTGATTGCCTTTCTCTCTTGCCAGCCTCTACCTACAGAGCTAAATAGCATTAAAAACTCAATTTTCCATCTTCTTTGAAGTTTCAGGTGAAACATGGTGGCACAATTCCGAGCAATGAAATAGGAGAAATCTGCTAGTACACCCACCTTCTTCCTGTCTGGAAGGAGGGGAGGTAGCAGTACTTTGGATCAGGAAGACAAAAGCCACATTCCCAGGACTGCAGGGCAGGAAGACAGAAAAGCCTGATTTCTTCACCCTCCCTTGATCAGCTTTGCAAACTCCATATTGTCCAGCACCAGACCCCTGGGGACTTCTTGTGGTCCACTACTCAGGTCTCCTGTTTCTAATAGCAGCATCCAATCCCTGCTGACAATGGACACCAACACAAAAGACTTTTCACTACTTCCTGCCTTTTGTGTTAAGAACTTCATACCTCTCACTCCTTGGGTCCAGACTGTGTACCTGAGCAGAGATAACAGGGTGTCACATGAAAGAGATCAGACCAGATTTATCTTCTTTAGAAAAGTTCAAAAGGTTCTTAACATTCAGGAGTTAATCATTTCTCAAATTCATAAATATTATTTATATCAGCCAGTGTTCAATCAGGAAAACAATAAAGACAAGACGTGTCTCAGTACAGGGAATTCAATATAGGAAATTTAATATAGGAAAATGAAGAGATACTGATAACGCAGAGATAATAACAACAGAAACAGTTATTCCTCCGGGGACTGGGGGACAAAAGGAGGAGGGAGGTTTGAGGGGAGCCCAAGAGCTCAGAGAAGGAGCCTCAGAGTGGTGGGCAGGCCTAGCAAATGAGGTACCTCTCGGGGAGTGGCCGTGCTTAGCTTCGCAGGGAAGCGAGGGTGCAGACTTCCCAGGCAGTGGGCTGCCGGGCTGCGGCTGACACCGACATGAAGATTTGACAAAGCTGCTCCCACAAATAGATCAGAAGGCAGCCATGCAAACATGAGCAAATACAAACCACCTTTAAACTCATCATCTGCACAGATATTGTCAGAAGATAAGGTTCACCTCTTTCATAAATGAAGATAATGCTTCTATAATCATGCAGGCGCCACTTTAATGGCTTCAAATGCACTATATCTTTAAATCCTCAAATCCATGCTCTATTAGTTAGATACAAATATAGGATTCTGAACTTACATATGTGGAAACCAAAACCCAGAGAAGTGAAGACACTTCCCAATGGCACCCCACTTGCCTGCAGTAGAGCTGGGGTTCAAATGCAGGAAATCAAGCTCCAGAAACTGCAAGGCTAAACACTACACTATATTACTGCTTTCCCCTGCATGTCTTTAGTGACTGAGATTTGTCAATATTTGGTATTGTCCAAGAGCAATGACAACAACTAGACATAGATTAGAACCTTCAATACAATAAAGCTACAACAACCCTTTTCTCTTTGCAAATAAATTGATTATCTAGGGTGCTTGCTACAGCAACAGAAATCTGACTAAAATGCCTTACTGTAATTCTGTGGCATTTAGAATTAACAAAGACCTTTCAGCCCTTGGTTGTATGTGACCAGAGAACCAAGGATTACCTTTTGCACATAAACTGTGGTGTCTTAAAATCGATAGATATGAAACATTCTTTTTTTTTTTTTTCAGGACTAGCAATCGAACCCAGAACCTTTATGCTGAGCTATTTTTTATTTTGAGACAAGGTCTCACTAAGTCTGTAAATTGCCAGTCCTCTTGCCACAGCTTCCCTTTGTTCTGGGATTACAGGCATGCACCACCACATTCAACTAGCATAACTGCCCACATTATGATAAACCAGGTCACATCACCAGGAGAGCGACTCTTCAACTAAAGGATAACCCTGAAGCTAGCACCATAACTGGAGTCTCAATGACTGGAACTCTCCCAAGGGCAATCATAACATTTGCTTCTCTTCTTACTGAATGATTACCAGATGAGCTCTGCCTGGGGCCTCTTCCTCTTAACAGTTATATAAAGAAGTATATCCCCATATTCTAGCAGAAAGCATGTGATTCAAAAACATGTGAACATTATCAGCCACATTATTCACTAATAGGCAATTTGTGAAAATAAATACAGAATGTATTTCTAAGCACATTTTTTCTGATTGATGGTACATTAGTTTTACCTATGAATGTTCTAGTTCTATCAAGGAAAGGAGATACATCAGCAGTCTGGACTAGGAAATATCTTTGATTGTGTTAGACTCAGATTAGAGGCTAGATTCACTTGTAGCTCAAGTGCTGAATGAAGTTTTTAGTGTCATATAAGTGGCCTTAAAACACAGAAAAAGGAAAATATAAACATCTTACTGAAGTATGCTAATTTCACCCAAAATGGAAAGCAGTGCAATGTTCACCAAAAGAGTGCAACTTATATGTTGATAAGCAATAAAAATTTGTTGGAAGACACCGAGACTGTGCACTGTGGCTCCTTGAGAACAACCTGGGAGCATCTGTAACCACACTTGATGGCCTCAGACTTCTTTGCTCAAGATCTCAGACGAGTGTAACAGATCTGGGTTAGCAGTCTTCCAAGATAAGTGGGCTTGTCTGATCATGGAATTGTCATCGTTTCTTAACAGTTTAAATTCTGAAGGTCCTCTCCTTGCCACCAAAGAGTAATTTTATTAGCCATCACTCATGGTTACTACAAATCACTATGTCATTATTTAGGAAGCAGAACAAGACAGTTTTCTTTAAAGCAATTAATGGAAAGAAAGGGAAAGAACCTTTGAAGATTTAGGTAAAGGAAGCATGATGGCAGCCTGCCGATTAAATAGAAGAATCTTTCCCTTCTTATTTTCCAAGTTAGTGTGCATTCTCAGCAACAGCAAACATATTCATCACCAGAGTTATAATAAAGATACATCGACATAACAAATGTAGTCAGTGTTGGAGGTTTGACCAAAGATGGAAAAGATAGGAATAGTGGTGATGATATAAACAGTAAAGTGAGAAAGGAGAACAAACTTCAACACACAAAGATGCAAACCGGGAAAGTCACCTCTTGCTGTCAATATTAAAAATGGGCCCATCAAAGAATATGCCAATGTATAAATGCAGCTCTACATCAAACCTGCCAAGCCAAATAGGAGGCAGCGTGAGGGT
>RJWM01000256.1:0-70766 GCA_004363535.1 Dasyprocta punctata
ATAAATGGCTGAAATTTTCTCAAATTTGGTGAAAAACATAAACCTATAGATTGAAGAAACTAAGTGAATCCCAAATAAGATAAACTCAAAGAAATCCACAGTCAGACACATCATAATTAAACTTCTGAAAACTATAAAGACAAAGAAAAAACTTCAAAAGTTGCCAAAGACAAAATACCTTCCCTCCAGAGGAAAGATGACCCCTGTGGAAGTAGATCTCTCATCCAGAAGTCCTGCAGCCAGGAAAGGCCCCATGATGGTGTTTAACACTTCAGGAAAAATGTCCACTCTGAATTCTGTATTTGGTGATTTTTTTTTTTTTTTTAGAAACAAAGGGAGAAATAAAGACATTCTCAAAGAAAGGGAAGAGAACCTATGTTATCAAATCTGTGCTGAGAGGGTGACTAAAGGAAGTTCTCAAAACAGAAAAGGGAATAACAAAAGAAAGTTTGAAACAAATGAATTTCACAGCAAAAATGAACACTAGACTGGGTCAAAATGATACTTGAAAGCAAAATTATCGCACCATCTATAGAGGAAATCCATAAAGACTACATTTAAAAAGGTGGAAGGTAAAAACATTCAGCTCAAAATACTGATAGGGACAGACTGAGAAAAGTTACATACTTTATTGTAATTCCTAGAGCTCACACTACAAAACCTATACAGAGAAATGTATTTTACACAAAATCCTACCAAAAATAGGTTAACAGGGAATCATTATTTAAAATGTTCCAATAACTCACAGAAAAGAGAGGAAGAAGAAACTTTTAGAAAACAAATAATAAAATCAAAGACTGAGGCCTAAATATATCAATAATTACATGAAATCTAAATGGTCTAAATGAACCAAAATGAAAAGCATAGATGTCAGAATGGATAAAATAATATGATCTGATATGTCGTCTACAAAAAAACTGACTTTGTATACAACGCCACAGGAAGACTGAAAAGAATATAAAAAGAAACACCATGCCAAGTTTTTAAAAGCCAGGTGTGCAAATCTGCCAAAATGAAATTCACTCGTCTGCATGACCAATATGCACTAATAAAAAAGCAGAAAAATCATTTTATCATATTTAAGAAAAATCAGGGTATCAGATAAAATAGACCTAAGAGCCACAAGAAAAATACTAAGAGAGAAACGTTAGATATTGTAAAACCATCAATCCACTGGGAAGGGACAACAATCTTAAAAGTATGTCCAACAAACAAAACAGTCTTAAAATGAATGAAGCAAAAAAACCAAAACAAAACAACAACAACAACAACAAAAAACCAAAACAAAAAACAAACAAACAAAAAAAACTAATAGAGCAGAAAATCCTAAGACACAGACAAATCCATGAGTATAGCTGGGGACTTCAATACTCCACTTTCGACTAAATTCAGAATTACCATGCACAAGGTAATTACCAGTCTGCAAGGATGGAGAAGAAATGAATGGCACAATCAACCAACAAGATCTGATAGACACAGACGGAAAACCCCACTTGACAGTAGCCAAATATAGATCTTTCCAAGGGCTCACGGGACATTCACCAAGACAGAGCACATCCGGTGCCATACAACAAACTTCTGCAAATTTAAAAGAATTAAAATCATACAAAGGGCTGGGAGTGTGTACTATAGTGCTTGCCCAACATGCCCAAGGCAATGTATTTGACACCTATCTCCCACCATGGGGGAAAAAAAGAAAAGAAAAAGCAAATCACACAGAATATATTCTCTAGACCATAATGGAATCAAACTAGAAATCAATAGCACAGAGACAACAGGACAGTCTCCAGACACTTGAAAATTTGAACAACAAACTGCTAAATACTTCATGGCTGAAAGAAGAAATCTCAAGAGCAATTTTTAAAAATCCGTAGAACTTAATGAATATGAAAATATAACATATCAAAATATGCATCGTGCAGCTAAGGCAATGCTGAAAGGGAAATTTGTAGTACTAAATGCTTACATTAGAAAAGAAAAGTTTCAAGTATTTGATGGAAACATCGCCCATAAGATATTAGCAAGTCAAATGCAGCAGTGTAGAAATAGTTATTCCTGGGAGGCAAGGGCAGCACGCAGGATCTTTGTGGTGAGAGAACTCTGCCTTTTTGATTGTGTTTCTGTCAACACCCTGCTTGGGGTCCTGTCTATGGTGCTGCAAGCTGTCAGTTGGCACTGGAAGAGGATGGGTGAAAGGCGCAGAGGGCCCCTGTGTCCTGCTTCCTACAACCACACGGAGAACTAAATCATCTCAAAATGGGAAGTTCAGTGAAAACGTCTACAGATACAAAATGCAGTTAACCTCAGCCATCAATTTGCACACGGTCTGATGAAGGACTGAAAATGTCCTGCTGGTTGTTATCATTAAAATTCCCAAAAATCAAGAGTATGAGATCGTTCTCTGTGATCTCAACATTCTGAACAACATGAAAGGAATGGAGGATGAAATATAAAAATTAGTTTTCCAAAAAAATTACTACAATTACTAGGTATGTAAGACTAGGCTGTACTTAGAAGAAAACAAGGCGCTAAAGAAAACGCACAGCCTGTAAATCCCAGCACTCTGGGAGGTTGAGGCAGAGGATCACAAGTTTGAGCCCAGCTGCAACTTAGCAAGAGCCATTTCTCAAAAAGAAAGAGAGAGAGAGAGAGAGAGAGTGAGAGTGAGAAAGAGAGAGACAAAGGAAGGAAGGAAGGAAGGAAGGAAGGAAGGAAGGAAGGAAGGAAGGAAGGAAGGGCTGGGGATGAAGCTTAGCATGAACTCCCTCGATTCAATTCCCAGTATCACAATAAAGAACAAAAGATGGAAAGAGAGAAGGAAGGAAGGAAGGAAGGAAGGAAGGAAGGAAGGTAGGAAGGAAGGAAGGAAGGAAGGAAGGAAGGAAGGAAGGAAGGGTAGGCAGGCAGGCAGGCAAAGAAAGTGAGCCCAGCATCTTTCCAGGGAAGAAGTCTTTGCCAACCTACTGTGAACACCCCGTTAGTAATCAAGGCCTCTGCACCGTGGAGACAGAAGCACACAGATGGGCTGCGAGACTTCAGATTTCCCAGGCCTGCTCTCCCTCCTGGGGTGCAAAAGAGAAACACGGGGTGTTTAGAATCCCACAGTAAACCAGCAGTGGGAAATGGGAAAACCAGGTTAGGGTCATTGTCGTATTGACGTCTGCCTTTGCGCTCTTCCTTTAGGCCAGCCAGATTGAAACCCTCTATTCTTTCCTAATCTTCTATTCTTTCCTAAACTGTTAGTCCTTTCTCTGCTTAACAAAACACACTGACAGGGACCGGGGATATAGTCCAGTGGCAAAAGTGTGAGGTCATGAGTTCAATTCCCATACCAAAAAAATAAACAAACAAAAAATAAATAAATAAAACAAAAAACACCACTGGTAGTCTGTTTTCACAACTCTGTCTGAGGCAGGTCAGGGCTGGAGCAAACTAGATAACTAACTAGGCGGAATGTGTCAAAGGTCATAAAAACCCATGGCTAACAGGGTGAATAAGATGTTTCCTAAAAACAGAGGACGTATGCCAAACGTGGGACCCAAAATGATGTCAGGCTGAAGGCTGAGCACTGTGGACCAATCAGAAAAGTGCTACTTTTCAATCCCTCCTCTGAATCTCTTGGTGTTCGCTGGACCAATCAGAAGATGCTATTTTCAACTTTGTATCTGCACGTGGGCACAGCCAATCAAAAGACACTGTGCTGATCCTGCGGTTTGCATCTGGCAGGGAGCCACACAAGCCTTTCCACAGGATAGTTTAAGTCTAGCAGGACGCCAGGTGAGTTTTTGATAGGACCACTGTTCCGATGCCTTATCTGCACGAGGAAGAAGCCAACAAAAGATCCCTTTCCTTTATCCCACAGCCCTGGAGATGCTGTTCACCAGCATGTGCTGGCCCTGTAGAGTGTACCCCTTTTCTGCCTTCAATAAACATCCCACCTTCACTGCCTTTTCCACGTGTCTCCTCCAATTCTTTGCTCAGGACACAAAGAATCCGGAACGAATCCCCCAGCACCCTCCATCCAGTAACAAGCGTTGTTAGTTACGATTAGTTTAGTTGTGCGAGTCCATTCTTAAGTGTGTGGTAGCAAAATCAGCCTTCTGATCTCAAGGCATAGCAGACGGGCTGTGACAAACAAGGTCCCCACTGAAACAGAACAACCACACGTGGTTTCTCAGAGGTGGGGCTGGTCCCGGGGTGACACACAACCCCTGTATTTGTTTTGTAGGCCAGTGTGATTCCTCCAAACCTACTACTAGTCATTCTTCTGCCCAAACCACCGGATTAGACTTAGTGCTTTGTTCCCTGGATTTAGTAACATGATCACCATATGATGAATGGAAATATGCATGGAATTTTTATTACTTTCACTAGCAAATGAAATAATTTGGTATTTTGTTTGCTTTAAAGCACGATGAAAATTCAAGGTTTTTAAGTTATTATTTTGAGCTAGAGGTGGTGGTGCACGCCTTTAATCCCAGCACTTGGGAAGCTGAGGCAGGAGGATTATTGTGAGTTCAAGACCAGCCTGGGCTACCAAGTGAGTTCAAGGCTGGCCTGAACTGCATAGTGAGACCCTGTCCCAAAAATAGGGCCTGGGTTTTAGCTCAGTGGCATAAGTGCCTGCCTGGCAGGTGCAAGGTTGTGAGTTTAATCCCCAGTACCAAAAATAAAAATAAAAATAAATTATCATTTGATAGAGACAGTCAAATTATTTTCTTCCAACACCGGACTTAGATGAGGACTTTGTCAGTATACTTTACTGAGTTTATCATACAGATGATGACCTTACCAGGTCAGTTCCCTCCTTCCCCATCAGGATTCTCACCTTATCTCCAAACACCTCATGTTCAAGCGAACTGCCAAGAAAAAGCAACTAACTTAGGTGGGCTTGATACTTCTGTATTTAAAGATAAAGTATAATTTACAAGGTTATCGTGCCACAGATTAAAATGTATACATCTGAAATTCTTTCTAAAAGATCTTCTCTTGCTAATGGCAAGAAATGACCTTGAGCTCAGAAATGACGGTCTCAAAAGAAGAGGAAGAAAAGCACAGAACATAATCAGTCGAATCAATACAGTTTTTAAAACAGTTATTGACGAACCAAATCTTTATCATGATATTTATGTGGGAAATAACTGATCATGATTTTAATAATTTCATTAAGATAAAAATGAAAATGGAGAAAAATTGGAAACAGATTAACAGCACTCTATGGAAAATTGATTACAGGAAGGAATTAAATTAGCTTAATGATGTTCCCTCAGGAACTTCACGAAAATTAATTCATGCTGGGCCGATTCTGATTAAAATATTTATATTCATAAACTGGAAGTCAAAATATCCTGTACGCTCATGACATCCCTGTATTCTGGCATAGCTCTATCCTGCACTCTTAGGCGCTGATGTTCGCTCTTCTTCCCCCAACCTGTTCTTGTCTCCAGTCCTCCACTTTCGTTTTTTTCACATCTCACCTGACACCCAGGTAAAGCTCCAACATTCCATCCTCAGCCTGCTTCTGCGTTTCTCCCTCCATCCTTTCCTCACCCGATTTCCTCCATCCTCTCTCAGCCCCTATGATGCTAAAGGTTCCGCCCCTGTATCTTGCCCTGCCCTCACCCCCAAGTTTCCAATACCTGTTGGACTCTTTCTGCATGGGTTCTTGGACATGTGGCTCTGCTGGTGCAGGCTCAAACCAGCCTGCGAGCTGACTATGTGCATCTCTTCCCAACTCCACAGCGACACAGTTCTGGTTGTAGGCTGGACAGGCTGAGTGAGAGTGTTTACACCGCGGAAAGTGGCAAACACCACAAAGCAGAGTCGTGTGGTCTCAGAGGCCAAAGTACAGCACTGTACATAAGGCACCACCCTTTCCAAGTGATTCCACAGCCATCTGGGGTAAACTGGCACCTCATCAACCTTCACCCTGCACGATGAACTAGTCACCAAGTTATCTGTATTCTACCTGGAAACGTCTCCCACGTCCTCTGCTTTCTTTCTGGATACAAAGACACAGCCTTAGCTCAAGCCACTTCTGACCAGCATGTGTGCTGGGATCGCAAGCTTCCTGACTTGCCCCATGACCCCCACGTTGCTTTCTACTCCACACACAGCCACGGGGCACATTTCTCCTGAAATGCAGCCTGGAACATACTGCTCTGCTTCAGGGTCTCCCGCTTCCTGAGAAGCACCGAAACATCAGCCACGGTAGGTCACTCTGTCCTCCCTGAACCCCAAAACATGCCCCTATACACATCTGCCCATGCCCTGTGCTTGTGTTTCCTTACCCTCATCCTCCTCTCCAGATGCTACACAGCCCAGAGCCCCTTTCCTGATGCCCCCCGTATCAGGGAGCTCCTCCGGCCTTTCTGCTCACACCACTCTGTGTATTTCAACCTGTGCTTCAGTGTCTCTCCTGTGCCACTATACAGAGCAATTAGCTTCCTTTCCATTAGTTTTTAAAACCCGACTTTGCCCTTAAGTGACGGAGACTCTATTTTCCTTTCAACCATGTATTTTCTTCATTTTGCTTCTCTAACTCAATTTTAATTATCCCCAAACTATAAGCATTTACGAGTTAAGAATGCCTACTCTCTGTCATAATCATGCAAGATGAAAGGATATTTAACCCCAGGCTGGGTGTTCCAAGTGCCTGCAATTAAAGCAAATCCCTCCCCCACTTCGGTTGACTCTATGATTAAAAAAAAGAAAATGATTTCATTAATGATAATTTAGTTGACATTTTTGCTTTGGTAGAAGTAGGAGTGGAGACAGCTTTCACTGCCCCGGAATAATTCAGCATGTGCTAACATCCAGAACCACAGAGCAGGAATGTGGTCAACACGGAGGAGTCGCGGGGAAAATGCAATGTGAGCCACCAGGAGGTGAGTCCGGCTTGTCACCACACCCCGCTGGGAAGCCAGGGCGGCTTCGGACTAGGCTCCGTCCTCTTCCTACTTCCCTCCTCCTTTCCACCTTCCGCGCCTCTGCCTCTTCATTCCCCACTCCTAACACAGCCAAAGTGGGAAGCACTACTTTCTTAGCTATGAGTCAACACTTAGCCACGTGACACCACGAGGGAAGGGGACTGTAGGCTCCAGGTCCTGAGGGAGGGCAGGTGAACAAGCAGCAGGGGGATGTGCAAGAGTCGGAAGGGCTTGGCAGGCTCTGGGAGCAGACTGAGCACGTTTACCTTCGCCCCCAGTCTGTCCCTGCAAGACCCCGGAAGAGGAATGGTGCACCGGGACAGTCTTCTGGTCTCTGCTCTTCAAGTTGCTCAAGTACAAAGGTAGGAAGATGAGCCAGGTGTCCCCTCAGGCATACATGTGCCTTCTCTCTCCATGACTCTCCAAAGGCGTCCAGGCCCAGGATTGCTCACTTCACACCTTCAAAGATGACACCCACAGCTGCTGTCTCCTTTGCTCTCTAATGACCTCAGTTCACCTTGCGCCAGAGGGACCCAGAGGTGCGAGACCCATCTCTGGACAACGCCTCTTGCATATGAGGCCGGCTTAAACTCTCTGTCTAGAAGACAGATTACTTATTTTTCTTTTTTCAAACTCTTAGGTATTCTTTATTTATAATTGACAGAGTAATTGTACATATTTATGGGGCACAGTGTGATATTTCGGTACATGTACTGAACATTCAAAACCCTCTCTGCTAGCTACTGTGAAATATACAGTTAGTCATTGTCAACCATAGTTAACCTACTGTGTTACAGAACATTAGCGGTTAGGCTTCCCATCCAACTGCATCCCAGGCTAACCATCCCCTCTCTCTTCCTGTCCCCACACCCTTCCCAGCTCTGGTGACCACCATCCTACTCTCCCCTCTGTGAGATGAACTTCCTTCAGCCTCCACATGGAAGTGAGATCACACAGTGTTTATCTTTCTTGTGCCTGACTTATTTCACTTATTATTTATTAATGGAAAATAATTAACCTGAAAATCAGTGCAATTTCTACCACAGCATGTAGATACAGATCTTAAAATCAACAAATATCTACCCCTACAAATAATTTTAACATTTCTAAGTCTGAACATCATCGTCTTTTGCAATCAGGGCCTTGGAAGTTTTACACAGAAGGTTCATGATAGTACGATATATTTATATGATGTTTTCCTCCTAAGAGGAAACACAGCTATTTACAGGTATTATCCACCGCGGTTTCAAGGCACTCTTTGCACAGCTCTCTGGGTGCTGGATGTGGAGTAATCGTGTACAAGTACCACACACCTGCTCTGGAGAGGAAGAGACATTTTTTGATAAGGGCACAAAGGGAAGAAAATGGCCAAAGCCACAGGTGTAAAAAGATGTGCGGCACAGTTTCCACTTGCTGGCATGTATTCTATGGCCAACATGTTTCTATGGCACAGTTTCCACTTGCTGGCATGTATTCTATGGCACAGTTAGAGTTCTGAAGAAAGAAATGCCCACATCCTTTGCACAGTAACCATCCACCTATGACTCCGAGACAGCCCTTCACTGTCCTGTCTGCCACCTTGGTCCCTTCTGACCACATGTCCTTCCTTTCCTCTTCCAAACAAACTCACATCTCCCACAGCTTGAAAATCCCGCAGGCCGATCCTGCTGCTTTTCTACAAACCATCTTCCTCCCTTCTCACCTTCCTTTCCTCCTGACCTCCGCCTCCCCCGGTCCCTTTCTCTCCTCTCCTTTCCTGCTCTCCTTGCTTCATCATTAAACTTGGTTTACAACTGAATTCTCTGTTTCATCATCAGCCACACATTCACTCTGAGACCCTTCACCATCTGGCTTAGGTTCTTGCCCACTCTTTTCATTGCTCTCACCAAAGGCAACAAGGACCTTCTCTTTGTCACCAAGGTGAGCCTTTCTCATATGCTGTCCAGGCTGTGGACGTGTTCACTTGCTGCTGTCTTGACGTCTCCCCTTTCCTCCACTTCCAAGACCCTGCTGGCTTTTCCCTCCTCCTCCCAAGCTGCTCCTCACTGGGACCCACCATGCACCCCAGGAAGGCAGGGGCTCCAAGACAAGTGTTCTCAGGCTCCTGCTCTTGTCTCTAAATCTCCTTCCTGAAGTGATTCAGTGGTGTTCTGTGGATTTAATGATCCTGTCTAAGACTTCTGTCTCCAATGCTTACCTCCTATCTCCAAGTGTGTCCTCAGCTTCCCCTGGGACTTCCACCATCAACCCAGATTCTCCAGGTCATGAGTCATGGACCTTGTACTTTCTAAGCTTCCTAGGCATCTACATCTATAACACAAGATTCAAAATATCATTCCTGCCTGATCCACAGGTCTGTTGCATGATCAATGGTTCTTAAATTTTGGGATGTGATGAGTGTAGAGCAGTTTACATCATTACCCCCAGCATCCCTACTCTAACTAGCTCATTTTGTTACTAAGTCACAAGACCCAAGTTCCTGGTTTGTCCTCCCTTCACATCCGCCAGACATCCAAGGTTTCAGGTCCCTCACTCTCCTCTGAGACATCTCAAAGATCCATCCTGCTCACTCTAGCTCACTTTTCACTCTCAGTCCAAGTCTCTGCCCACTTAGAGCCAACATGCCAGGTATTTCCCATCTCCCCTTCCTCAGTCCTTTTTGCTATCTCCCACAACAATCTTCCCAAAACTTAACTTAGATCCCATCTCTTCCTATTTCCTAAACTGATTATGGTTCCCACTCTGCTTAGGAAAATATCCAAGCTTTTCTGGCTGACTTTCAAATTCTCCACAATGTAACATTTTCTCTCCAGCCAAAATTATCTCTGACTAATCTAAAACTACAACCCACCACTCCTAAATGTAAATGGCCTATATCCCCGCCAGGTTGAAACCTCCTTGCAGACATCTTAAACTTGTTTTCTGTAATTCACACCGTGCAGTCCATTGTTGACGGAGCATGTAGTGTTTGATCTATCATGTACTGAAAGCTGTAAGCAGGGAAATGTGATCATAAAATAGAATCGGAAAGTCATTTTAGATTAAAGAATAACTCATCATCTCACTCACACTGGGAAGTAAGACCCGGGGCCAAAACAAAAAAATGAGCAACAAAACTCAATGTACTCCTCGGAGCTTTCAGTTCAGTATGAATGATCTGGGACCCTACCCAGAGGTCTGGCTCAAGAAGCTTTATGCTGGAAGGAACAAAACAAGATTCAGATTGATTTTCGCTGTCTAATCCATGAGCAGGAAACCAAAAGAATGTGATATGTCTGTGCATTTTAAAGACGGAAGAAGCCTAAATCAATCAACAGGTGAAACAACCCAGACCAGATCCCAGCAAGGCACAGAAATCGCCCATTCCGGGGTGGGTGACCATCTATCTGCCAGATGGCTGGTGGCTCCAACAAATCTCTTGGCCACTGAAATCAGGGTACTAGTATATTGGGCATCACCTAGAATGTATCCCAAACTCCACCACTGTGGTCAGTGACAGGCTAACGCAGAGGGCACCTGGAGTGACCTTCTCAGGCTTGGAGACTCGGGCTGGTTTCACAGTCTACTGTGAGATCCTGGAGGACATCAAAAGATCTATCCAGAAAAAAAGACTTGACCAGAGGCAAGTCTGAAAGGATTACTTTTATTTAGAGCTACTAGTGTTAATTTAACTCTTGATTCGGGTAAGCTGGGTGTATTGGGTATGCTATGTACCCCCAAGTCCACATTTACTTTTGATGGGGCTGAGTGTGACACTTGTGATCAGTTTGTTGTCTAGCACCGGGATTGATGATGTGAGTGCTACACCCGCCCAGGAGTGGAGCTGACATACAGTGTAAATGAGGCGGGTCTTCCTCTTGCTCGCTTCTGCCCTCTCTCACACGCATGGGTGTTCTCACTCTCTCACCAGCACGCCTTGCGGCTTGCAGCTGCCATGAATGGCAGCCCCGCCACACCATGTTGACTTGGAGCCAGCTAAGTATGGACTGAAACTCCTGAGAAACTGTAAGAATAAACCTTTCCTTCCCTAATTTTGGGTGTCAGGTATTTTGTCTCAGCAACGAGCGAAAAGTAACTAAAACACTGGGCAATGTCCTTCCCTGTCTGGCTTACAAAATGGCAATTTTATGGGAAACATGGTTAGGGGTGGGGGTGCGGGATTTCAGAAAATGAAACACAGAAGAATGACACTGTGCACAGAGTTCCATGGACTATCAATATTACTCTGCTTTTCATTATGGGTGGCATTTTAATTCATTAGTTCATTCAACACATGATTATTGATCCTGTGCGGTATGCTAGGATCTTATGGGTTGCCAGGATTGTGGCAGTACACGGGAGGGTCACAGTCAGTGCTTACTCTATTGACAAGGCAGGGAATAAACCCATAAACAAATAATTGCAGATGATGCTACATGATATGAAGAATTTATTACAGGCTAAAAAGAATAGTGAGTAATTGAAGGTAGTTGGGAACCTTAAAACAGTTCATGAAAAATCAGTAAGGAGGCAGGGAGGTACCAAACCCTGCAGCAATTCATGGAGGTGGGAACCACTTTTTAGCTGCAGACCTATGGCCCTTTCTGCCAGGTACAAACACAGCATCGCTTTTTATTGTTCTGTTCAAACCAGGGCCACAGGGTCAAAGCAATACCTCAACACCCATCGGTGGCCATGCCAGCTGTCCTGCTCTTGAGAATCTGTTAACGCAGTATGCTTTTGACATAGCTGATCTGACTAGAAATGAACCCTAAAACAATACCACGAAAACTTTGTTTATTGTTTTTGTTGTTTTGTTTTCCAGAGGTACCTTGTAGATTTCCACGGCCTTTCACCACTCTATTCAGGTAAGATGAGCAATGTCCTTCCCTGACTGGTCTACAAAGTGGCAGTTTTATGGAAATCATGGTTTGGCAGGGCGGGGGTGTGGCGGGGCAGGGTGGGGGTGGTGCAGAATTTCAGAAAACGAAACACAAAAGAATGACACCACACACAGAGTTCCATGGAATATCAATATTACTCTGTTTTCGTTATGGATGGTATTTTAATTCATTAGTTCATTCATTCAACACATGAATGAACTAATTCATTCATGTGGCTAAAGCTCCCCTTCTTAGCTTCCTTTAGTAACATGTATCGCTCACCGAGTCTAGTCCTGCGCTGCTCATCATCACCCAGATGCTAAGAAGCATCTCATCCAGCAGACATCTGAGGTCCAGACTAGAGCAGACGCTCAGGGTTTGGATTCTTTTGAGGATGTTTTAAGCAAGGCAGGAAGTAGAAGCAGATGAACAAATTACTTTACTGGTTCTGCCTTTGCTCTACCTGCTTCAGTCAAGAATACTTTCGGAATATTCTTTACCCATGGGCTCAGTAATACCCCTAAGACAGGGGATTCGATTTTATGCATATGGCAAGAAAAGTCACTTAAAATGGACTCAAATTTCCCCTAACTGTGACACCCCCAAATTTGTGCAGTTTGTAATTCTAAATTCAGTTACAATAAAACAATTCTCTACACAACTCAAGTGTATAAAGCTTTACCACATAAACCCTAATTGCCTAATTCTAATTCTCAACGTCTTTCTCCTTTCCGGTAGCATCTTCTGTTTTGTGCTTTTTGCTTTTCAAACAAGTCCTTTAACAGAAAACTGTGGCTGCAGGGCAGGCATCCTGTGTGCACTCTGTCTCTGCAGCTATTGTTTTAATTCGCGTGCCGGCTTGCGAGTTGGCCTTTGGTGGTGGCCTGCTCTGGGGCATCGGCTCTGTAGAGGGTTTCTCTTCTGGAACACAGGCCTTAATGAGCCATTTCAGTAAGAAGAGCTGGAGCCTGAGCACCTGAGAAGCCTCAAGCTGCAGTAAAGCTCATGAATTTCTGAAGCTGCCTTTTGAATTTGCATTTAAACATCGCTCCCAAAGTAGAACAATTTCACCTGTGATTTTCTGAGCTGGCAGAGTAAGGGACTTTAGATGTTGAATGTGTACAAATTATGTTAATACAATGGAGGTAAATGAAAGTCAAATGCATTGTCATGTAAAATGCACACATCTCTATGTCGCTTCTACCAGAGCTTGTTTTGTTTTTTTTTCCCCTTAAGCAAAATGTGATGGAAAAATATTTTAAATTAAGCAAATCTTTATCCTTCCTATTTGATTAAAACTCTCTGATTATTCCTTGTCTTCCTGTTACCTAGACTTCAGAGACCTTTGCCAGAGGAGGGATTAATTGGTGCCTGGTGACTTCATACAATGGATTGAAACCAATCTAATTTAACACCTGTGTGCTCATCAATAAGTGTACTCAAGCACAAAAGTGAGCAGTGTTGAGCGATTCTGACACTGTCTGCGTGACAACCACAGATTCTGTACCCAAACATTCGCAGACAGGAAGCTAATTGCAAGGATGAAAAGCACAGCGCTAAAAGCATGAGTAATCACTGCCGCCATCCAGAGACAACCTGCTCTCCTTTCCTACCGGGGTGCGAGGCACTTTCTAAACCTGTCTCTGCCAGATCTGACAACCTTTTGTCTCTCTGACCACTGAAAGACACTATTTTTAACGACTGCATCTGCAGTGATGAAGGTTCCCTTCTGAGCATGGAGATTTTAGTTCAGTAGTTGAGAATGAAATAAATACAAAAGCTGACATTTGTCACCACACTGTAAAATGAAAGACTAATAAATGAGATCTGTTTGAATCGCTTCTCCCAATCCGTCCTCTGGTATCCATGAACAATATATTGTAGATATGTTGCTTACCCAAGTTGTGACCCACATAACAAACTACCAAGAAAAATGGCTGTGTGAAAATCACATCAAGATACAGCCCCCGTGGAGTATGACAAAGAGGAAACAGACCTCCCAGTTAAAAATCAAGGTTGTGGTACTTAATGATGGACTTCCTCAACACAGAGCTTCACCGCTAAAAGAATATTAAGATCTTCCATGTGAAATAACCACGAGTATGTGGACTAACCTAGAAGCCTACTGAACAGGAATACATCCAATGTGGGGCAATCATATTTACCTGTTTTTGGCCAATATCAACTTGGTTGTGTGTTTCACCAGGCTGTCTGGGTCTTTCCTTGACAGTCAATAGGCAGAGCCCAGTACTTGGCAGGTTTGAAGCTGAAGCTCACTGCTATCCATGAATCAGTGATCTCTCATTTTAAAAATAGTGAATTGGGATGGAATTAGATAATCTGAAGTATACACGAGGCAGGGAAATTGCAACAAATCTATTGAAATTAATCAACTATCTGGACAAAACAATTTTACTCAGATAGGATATGTTTGCTTTTAAAATATGAAGGATACCAAGCAAGTCTTCCAGTTTCAAGTCTATGGGTACCAACTTTCTACGCATGACCATGGAAATATATATGTCAGTAATTCAAATTTTGATAATTAAGTGGAAGTAAAATGAAGTTGCTTAGAAAGTTTGGACATCCACACATTCTGTTCCCTTAAAGGTGCCTGTGGGGGCCACTGGCGGGAGACATTTGTGTTTCCATGTTGCTGCACCAGTGTCTGGAACCCAGCAGATGAGATGCGCTGAGCAACACATGAGATCTGGGTAGCGACAGCAGCTGTGGATACCGCCCCTTCTGCCAGCCTCTTCGCACACTCTCCCCCCACTCATTGCTTGTTCCCTGGGTCACACTACTAAGATTTCCACCAAGGGACAGCACGTGAAATTCCAGAAAGGCTTGGCCACGGACATCGAAAACCAAAATATATTTTGAAAAGCTAGGAAACATTCTGAAGGCAGCCCTTTCTGAGAAAAAGGCCCAGGAAGGTGACAGAAGCCCCAGCCAATCAGCGGCACAGCCTAGGAAGACCCTGAGTTCCTGCGACCTGCTCCTAGCTCAGGGCGCTGCAAGGAGGAGGTTAACGCCAAGGAGGAGGTTAACGCCGGTGCTTATTCCAAATTAAATCTCATTAGATAGCATGGATTTATGGTGGGAATACTTCAGAAATGAAAAAGCATTTCCAATTTAAATTAAATTAAATTTCCAATTAAGTCACAGAGAACCATACTTCAGTAAGAATCTGTTTTACTTCACCCCTTTGTAACAAGAAAAATTCATTTTTCTTCTTTCTGGTCATATGAGTTTTATGCACAATGATTCATTTTTGCCTCTGGTTATAATGCTTTCTACAGTCAGGCACGGTAGTGCATGCTTGTGATCCCAGCCGCTGACAGGGTGAAACAGGAGGATCATTGCGAGTTCGAGGCCAGCCTGGGCTACATAGTAAGATTCTATCTTAAAAAAAGAAAAGCTTTCTACTTTAGGTTTGGAGATTAGAATCCAAGACCCAAGAATGCAATACAATAGTATGAAATATCTCCTGTAGGTTTATAGACATGCTTCTAGGAGAAAGGTATTTATCAGATTTGCAAATGGATCTATAACTCTCCCCAAAGAATAATAATGTCAATTCCAGATACAGTGAAGGTTTTGTAAAAGTTAAGGAATTTTTACTCTAGAAACATGCTTCTCTCACTAGCCCCTAAATCTCTTCAATGCACACAACTGCTTTTCAATTCACAAAGGAAATGAAGAACACCCACAAAGGGAAGCAGGCTGGCACTCAGTGGGCGGGGAATGGGCAGTGATCTGCTAATTCTGCAGTGATGAAAACGTCACACAAAACGTCCTCTGCTTCAAGGGGGCTGAGCTTCAGGAGGGGTGCTGTCACCAGAGAAGACACTTACATTTGCTCCCCTCTTTCTCCTATCCTCCCCACCCACACACAAATGGACTATATATACTTGATTTGAATTTTGCTAGTAAGCTTCTTTTCCAGAGTTCAAGTGACTGGAACTGAAATTATTCCACCTGGAAAGAAGAGGCCACTGGAAGCCAGCTGAATACAGTAGCATTGGCTTTTAAACCTATGAATGGCACGGAGGGTGAGAGGGAACTGTATCAATGTCTGAATACACTCGGAAGCTAAATTTCCTGACATAAAGAGCTCCTATCATGATTAAACGGAGAGGCCAGAGGACCTGTTTTGGAGATTTTCAAAAACAGGTGTGGCCTGCAAGTGTCTCGGATGGCTTGCGTACGTTGTTGCCTGAAGCGAGGCAGGTAAATTTTACCACTGTGGTCCCCTCTGGCCCTGTAGATCCATGGGCATGGCTGGCTTGTCGGGTGTCACAGCAGGAGTCCAGGACACAGAGAGAATCACCATCTCTCCGATAGGGCAGCAGGTAGTGGACATATTCAATCCCCTTCTCTCCACTGCCACTGCTTTGTCTAGGCTGGGAAGGGGTTTCCTACAGAGAACAGAGCTGTGCTGCTGACTGCAACCCTCGCCTCCAGCAGGCCCGCAGAGAGCCAGCCCATGCTTTCAAGAAAAACAAGAACACGTCTTGAGAGCAGTAGCAGACATTACATGACTACTATGGTTTTAATAATACTGCCAATGTCAAAATCACTTACTGTTTAGAAAAAAACCCAAAGTGTAAGCAAATAGTATACAAAAGCGGAAGTCATCATCAATTTCTAGCAACACAGGCCCAGCAGCCCATACGACAAATAGAAAAGCTGGACATCGTCCTCCCCCAGGACAAACACAAGGCTCTGTGTATGCACCAGGGGTAAAAGGCTCACAGGTGACAGTCTGGATTTTTGTCCCCCACTTCCCCCAAAACCTAACCCCTCAAGATTGTAGTTATGAGGAGGTGGGGGCTTTGGAGCTGATTAGAGTTAGTTCGAACCCCCCATGGGTAAGTTACGGCTCTGATCAGAAATGTCCTAGCCAGTCGCCTGGCCCTCTCACCTTACGAGGACACAGCTAGAAGACATCATCTGTGAGGAACACGTCCTCGCTACACACCGAATCTGCCAGCACCTGGACCTTGGACTTCCCATCCTCCAAGACAGTGAGAAATAAGCGGGCACGGTCACACACCATCCAGTGGACCAGACTAAACCAGCAATGAATATGGCCAAGGGCAAGGGGTACCAGAGCCAGCTGGAAGAGAGGGTGCTGCAAAGAAATATGATTAGAATCTGTCCAAAACCTGGAAGGGTCTAAATAGGGCATTTTAAAAAAAAGAGATGCATTTATGCCCCTCTTAGCACCCTTAAAAAAGAGGACTGGGAGGAAGTGGTCCTCATATTACCCAGGGACCCTGAAGTACTTTGCGCAGAGGAGACATTCCTCTCACATTTACATGAATTAGATGGTACGTTTTCCAAGGGAAAAGTCAGTGCTTTTTAGGAAGAGAAATAAGATGGCTGATCACAAGCTCAGAGAAGCTATGGATCGGGGTCTGTGTGGGGAGACTGAGATCCAGCAGAAACCCCTAGGCCACGAAGAAGGATCATTTGACATTCATCAAGAGAAAAATTAGCAGCCTCCCCTTTCTGTAAGTTTCTTTTCCTTATACCATTCTTTATTAAAAAAAACAAACTCATGCTCAAGACTTCTACCATCTCTATATTTAACATGTCTCTCCCTCTGCAAATCCACTCTCCAAACTTCCAGTATCAGTAAGAAGTTGAATTCCATAAGATACAAGTGATATAGATAAGCAAACACGGCTCTGAGTCTCTTATGGTCCGTACTTCTCGCTGTCTATGGTTTTCAACTACACTTCTTAGCATAATCATGTGTCCTTAATTAAATCTAAGTTACCAGTCAATTTTTTTTTAATGTGAACACTCATGACAATGTCCTTGGGTTTATAGCCCCATTATTGTTATGGCAAGCTATTCAACCTCCGCTATTGCTTGACTTAAGTTAATAGAGGGCTGTGAGTTTCATATTCATGGTAACAGCATCACTTATGGAAATAAATGTTGTGCTATTTGCTTCTCCCCGGCTGTTTAGCAATCACATCTCGGCCCTGAGGGCTGTCTGGCACACGTGGTCCTGGGGCCAGGACAGACGACATGAGATAAGTCCTCACAGACACACTGTCAATGAGTCAATGTTTTCTCCCCGGTAAGTGCAGATAATGACACTCTGGCACGCATGTGCATGAGGTGGCAATTAGAGACCTGGCTCATCTCCGGAACAACTCTATGGGAAGGACACCAAAGGCCATTCTCTCTCCCACTATGTGGCAATTTTTAGATTTCAAAGGAATAATAGACAGATACACCCTATGAAAGGATTTGATTGGTGACAATTCCTTTTCTTGTCCTGAATCTATCAGTGCCAGTATTGTTAGCCATAAGCACAGGGCCAGGTAGCTTCTTCTTATTTAGTACTCCCTCAGCAGGGTTTATCTCTATCAATTTTCTTTATCCAGGTCGATCGTATTAAAATTATGTGTCTTTCAGTCACTCCATGTTATTTAACCAAAATATTCTTTGGCATAACATGATTCCTAAAGTCACTCTAAGGCACCCTGAAGTCACAGAGTTATTTTTAAATATACGAGTTGTTTCTGATAGAAGTAATTCAGGTTCATTTTTAAGAACAAACTGGAAAAGAATGTAATAACCCACGACACCACCAATCAAGATAATCTCTGGCAATAGACTGTGTGTTGATAAAATTGATGTCATCCTTTGCATGCTATTTTCTGGACTTACTTTTCGGTTCACACATTGTGAACATCTTCACGTGGCATTAACTCCTTTGTAAATCACGTTTTAATGTCACATGGACCACAAAGAGTTTTCCTGTGCCTTGTTGGACTATGTAAAAGCAGGACACATGTTCCTTCCTATACACAATCTTTTAAATTTCTTCACTTATAATCAAAATTGCTCTTCAGAAAATTAGCAATTTAAACTTCTAGAAGGATACGAGGGAGATGTTTGCTTTGTATCCTCTATGGTTTTTCAATTTTTGCCAATTTGATAGGTAACATGTTATGAAAATGATACTTTCATTGGCACATCTTTAGACTCATTTCTCCATATATTTTTTTCACAAATCATTTGCAAATTATCTGCTCAGGACACCTCACCACTAGCTCCTTCTGCAAAAATGAACCTCCAGTTACTGACTAGGGGAAGACAAATCATGTCAATCCTTCCCACTGGTTCTTCTGCTGTTCAGGATACCCAGACACACAATGCCTGGACAAGGGTCTTCCTCAAACCAGAGCAGCCACACACGTGCAAGCAAAAGCAGTGTGGGTCTGGATGTTTTAAAGAACAGAACCAGAAGAAGATAAACATAATGACAACAACACAAAAACAACAACAACAAAATGCAATCCAGCCTAGGCAACCACAGACACTCCCTGGGTCCTTGAATCTCGGAGTTTCCTTCTGACATGTTAACTACTGGAAATATTCCTTATGACTTTCCTAGTCTGATGGTCCAACTTCCTGCATACTGTGGACCCAGGATATTGTGTTCATAAGAAATCTGCACTCAAAGCAAAACAAAACAAAACACCACTTTAAACGTGATGCATTTCACTCATAACAAAACTGAAAATGAGACAATCAAGATGTCAGCTTGAATAAGGAAAATGAGAAAGAACAGGGGGCAATTTTTCAAATTAAAGACAGAAGAGGATTCAACAGTGGAGGAACCTAGGAACTGTCTGTGTTTATGAATTGTAGGTTCACTTCCAATTGCCCAGGTGACTGCCATACAAAGGTTACCTTGTATAGGTTACATAATCTCCATCCCCACAGGGACGTGCTCAGACGTTCATCAGCAGATAATTTACAAATACTCTAATAAAGACAAAAGTCTCAGTCACCTAAGAGTTATTCATGGGTAGGTGACTGATCAGAACTAGATCATGAGAGATCCGAAATGCAGTCGATGAAATCAGAATTATTCATTCAGTTTTCCTTGAAGAGATTGCCTCTTCCAGCTGTCAGTCACCACCTACCCTAACAGCTGGGACACAGAGCCAAATGGAGCCCCCTCTGCACTGTCCATTCGCTCCACTCTACTTTGAATCATTTACAACTTTTCAATCATTTCCATAGGAGATGATCCTCACATATCTCAGTCCTTTCTCTGTTTTTTTTTCCCTTCATGTACAATGACATAATTCAATTTTTGTGGACTCTTAGAAATGACTTTCTAAAGTCTTTGTTGTTATGATTACTATTATGGTTCTCAGTATATACTGGAACAGTATCAAATACTTGACAACATCTCTGGTATCCAGGCAGAACCTGACCTTAAAGGGTCTGGAGGTAACTGTCCGGCAGGAGAACCTGGACAGCAACAGGACCTGTTGTCCAACTTCAAAAGGGCCAGGAGGTAAAAGTATAATTATTTGGGAAATTCAGGTGAACAAACTTTATTTTTTCCTGAATCCTCTGCATCATGAGATTTAGACTGGGTTACTCAGTTCTACATTGGTTTGAGCTTAATTAAAATAAAAAAGCAGGAGTGTAGAGGGGTGCTGCTCTAGGGAAGCAGTTTCCAGAAGGAGGAGAGTTTTGTAAGATCTCCACCACATATCTCTGAAAAGTGCCAGCAGAGCATGACCATTCATCTAAATAATATTACTTTCAATTTCACTTATTTCTGGAATAAATCCATTTCAAAAAGTTTATAAAGCAATGCTCCTCAAGCATGAAAAACAAAAGCTCTTTTCTGGACAAAATGAAACAAAATATCACAGTATTTTCCTCCCAAATTGTAAGAGCTTTGTTTTTGCCTCTTTCCATCTTTTATTTTTTAAATTTTAAAGTGTAGTATTAGTGGTCTTTAATATCTAAAATGCCAAGTTCTGAGCCAAGTCAAGGTGGTGGAGGCTGGACTGGAAATAAGAGGGAGACTGACCAAATGTAGAGTGAATCTAAGATTGTTGGATGGGTACCAATCTCTTCCACCAAAACAGTTCACTGACTTCTCTTACAAGAGGAATCTATGAAGCTTTTAAATTTGGTCCTGAGTAGAAAATTTTAATAACGGAAGAGATTACCTTCACTCAGTTTCCATTTCCAGCTTCGCTCAATGTCTTTATTTTAGTATGCCATGAAATATCCAGAGAAAATAAATATCACCCCCTTTTGTGGAGGCTGGGACTGAGCACAGTGTTGCTGAAGAACCCAGCCTGGAGGATTATCTAAATGTGTTTTGCTTTGTTTGGGTAACATGCATGATCGTAAATATGCTATAGCTCTATGGATATAAAAATAATGGAAAAGAAATGGAAAGAGGCATATTAATAAATCTGCAGACCTACAAACAAAATAGTAGATTAATACCATCTGTTCTGGTCCCATCCAATCCAGCTCTGCCCACCCCAGCAACCCGCAGCCTATCAGAAGGATCTAGTTAAAGCACTGGGAACTGCTGGCTGCCTGAGATTCTTGCCAGAACACTTAGCAGCCCCCTCATTTGCTGGGTGATTTTATAGGTCTCTGGTGCTGCACGGAGGTAGGACAGCTTGCAGAGTGTGAGGAGGCCAGATAAAACTGCCCTGCTGTGTAGATTTAGTCCATTTGCACTGGCTCTCAGACAGAAAACAAATTACAGCCTCTCACAAAGGGGCCCCTTTCTGCACTCGCAAGCCTGAAAAATGCAGGCAAAAATGAGTAAATCAGGCAACTTCACATCAGGAGGAAGAAAAAAAAAATGGCTACCACTCCAACAGCTGCTCTTGTAATTAAGAACAGATTTAATCACTGAGATCTTGCTGGTTACGTCCGCAGCAAAACAAATACACAGATGTGAGGCATTTACATACTGGAAATTCTATCCTGAGTAACCAAACCAAATTTACCTTTTGTGCTTTGAAATATTCCCTTAAAAATATTCGATTGGTGATAAAAGTATAAGGTGCTGTCCAAACCTAAGTACGACTATATTTCTGTCATCGTCTTACAAGTAAATTTATTTTGGCTTTCTACCAAATTTGCTCTCTTTTTACATATTCAGAATTACCATGGGCCACTGTGGACATGGCCTCTTTGGAATAATGAAAATGGGCTACCCGTTTCTTTTACTCGTAAAATCTGCTGAATTTACGGCTGCCTCATTTATCCATGTTTTAAATGGCTGCATGGCGCACGCAGTAAAAGGAATCACATTTGACCTTTGTAAAGGTAAATTGGTGTGACGTGAAATCAGAGAAATAAAATTAATGAAATGGTAAAATTACGATAAAAAGTGATAGGTGAGGATAAATTACTGGAAGGCCAGCCTGCTGCCGAAAGAAAGAGTGATTTACGATTCACACAACGACACGGATGAATCTCATAAATGAAATGCTGAACAAAAGGAGCTGGGATGATAGAGCGCAAAAATGCATAAAAATAATTTTGCTGCTGGAAGTCAGCAGAGGGGTCACACCTGTGCAGGTGGGATTGCTACCCAGAAGGGTGCTTCTGGGAGTGTGGCTAGCTCTCGATCAGGGTGACAGGTAAACAGGTGTGTTCTGCGTATAAAAATTCTTAGTGCTGTGTACATGGAACCATTTTCTATCTGTAAGTTACACTTCCTAAGAAGTCAGAAAGTAGGTAAGGCATGCACTCGATTTCGTGATTTGCAGCATCAATCTTGAGCTCTTTTGGCCACCACCTCCTCACGTGACACAATCCAGTCTTTGTGGCATGGTGACAACAGCGTCCTTGTTAACAATGTGCATTTCTCTTTCTAAATAACAAACTGATTTTCTTAATAGAAGGTGTGAAGTTTAAATAATTTTTTATTGTGAACCTCATTATCACTAGTCTAATTTAAAACAAAGAAGCAATTTTCAGACTGTAATTTTCAGTAAAATGTGGCCCTGAGTGCATTTTTAAATGATTTGTTATACTGTTTTACCTATGGAACAATAAGGCAGACAGAAGCTTAAAGATGTAAATAAGCTGATGGAAAAGTAGAAAATGCAGGATAATGCCTACCCAAGTTGGCCAGGTATTTCCTAACACCCAAATGCCTAAAATATGTTCAATTATTATGCGTTAATAAAAAGAAGAGTTTGGGACAGAAATGTTAATACCTTGATTTAATCACTACACACTGTATACAAGACACATGAGTTATGGCACTTATACATCATAAATCTACACAATTAAAATTTAAAAAATTAAAAAAAAAAAACAGATTTAAAACACTACCACCACCAATCTATCCAACTACAGTGCAGGGAAATTAACTAGAAGTTTCAAAAGTGGTGTTCTCATTTAGAGCTGTACTTTTCCCAAGTTGAAATCATGCTGCAGAATAACCACTAAGCCATGAGAGGACCTGGAGATTTAAACACAGGACACAAGTTGCGGTTGTTGGTGACCAGGGTGGCAATAAAGCATGCGGTGTGTCCTGCATGTTCTTCCATCCCAGTGAGGTCTTTGGTAAGCTAAAAGGCTGATCGTTGCAAACATAAGCACACACACTTTGCTTTAAGTGGCTTCACAGCTGTGCTTCTCAATTGGCGACCATCAGGGCATGAGCCAGGGGTCAGAGGCATAAAGAGACTTTCTTTGCTCTCAGAGGAGGGTCCGCCTGACCTCTCCTTTTATGTTTGTTCATCTATTTCAACATAGTTGCAAAGGCTGAAGTCTTTCCTGATAACTTGATTCTATGTAGTCATTAATGTTTAAACCATTAAACCTAAAAAGAAAGGGGGGTGGAGAACTTTATCTATAGTCCTTGCCATTACCTATGTTGGGTCTTCATTTCTAAGTGAAAGTTCTAGAGAATCTGTATTTAATACAATGAAACATGCCACAGAGTGGAGTTCGCTGGAGGGAACTGAACTAAATGCATATTAGGTCTCTCTCTCATCTGTAGTAATTCCAGAAATGGATGGGCATCCTCAGAGGTGTTGGGTTGAGCTGATGTTCGTTTGGATTCCTCCACAGACCTCTGAGATCTAGCTGGGGACTCAGGTTGGTTCAGGACGTATTTACTTTTGATTTTTGTCTCAACCGTAGCTGCAATAAGCAGTGACCTGGTCTTTGGTTTTGCCTCACTATTGGTATTTGTTTCAAAGAACCCATTTGTTGTCAGAATTTGAGGAAATCCTTAATGAAATCATAAGATTTTCAATTTCTATTCACTCTTGAAGTCAAATTTCAATTCACTTTCCACCAATTATCTGCTGTCCCAAAGAATGTTTTTATCCATAAGCTCACTCTTGGAATACTCATATGTTTTAAATATGTATTCTCTGGCATTTAAGAACTTAACATCCAGCCAGAACTCCAACAAGATGGAAGCTGTAAAGTGTATGATTTTCTCAGTCTCCAGTCTGGGATAATGTTTGCTTATAAAACACTATGAACCTTTAGGAACCGAACTGTTGTGTGAGTTCTTTAAAGTTTTAAATACTTAATTCAACATTAATTGGTGAAATACCTGCATGTTGAGCACCAGATTCAGCACAGAGGATATGAGTAAGACAGGGTGCCAATCCTCCAGGAGCTCACAGACCAATAAATGTGAATTTAATGAAAATATAATAGGATGGATGGATGGATGGATGAGTGAATGGATGGATGGATGGATAATGAGTGGTTGGTTTATAAATGAAAGGATGGATAGATAATGAATTGCTGGTTTACGGATGAAAGGATGCAGGGATGGAGGGATGGAGGGATGGACAGTTGAGCCAGAAAATGAGCTGGAGGGTATTTTGAAGAAACATAAATTGCAACTCATTGTAAAACAGGTTTTGCAGAGACTACAATACAGAAGGTCTGGTCATAGTTTGCTTTGATGGGTCTGGATTGAATGGATGCAGATTTTGGGGATGGAGAAACTCACAATAAAAGCATGGAGGCATGAAAATACATGTTAGAGGGACAACAGTTAAGTTCTGAATATACATGGCACACTGTCCTAAGGATAAAGAAGAGGGTCAAGTTGGTGTCAGATTTTGCTGCGTCCTCTACACTGGCCCCAAGACTCTATAGATTTTTACCTACTAGGTTAGTATTTTGTAGCATATTCCCAGAATAGTCATTCTATAGGTTGCTTTGTAAAAATCAAATTTGCATATTTGGGAAATGCCACACCATATAGTCTCTGTTCAGAGATTTGTGCTATACATTGGTATCAAGAGGGCTAAGAAACACAGCAGTAAAGAAACCAGCATAATGTATCTGTTTTCATAAAACTATTGACATCCCTCAAAACCAGGGTTCTGGAGAATACTTGGGGAGATACTTACAGCTGTTATAGGAAAGGGAGAAACAAAAGGAGCAGTTGGGATATGGAAGTTAAATGATCTGATTTAGTTCTTCCTTCTCCTTAGGATAGAAATCTATTTTTTTTTTAAGCAGTCTGTGTCTTGTAGTGACACGGAGGTTAAGAGATTAATGGCAAGTAGGCAAGTGGAGATGAGCCACACAGGAGGCAGGGATCCAACTCAATAGACTTCTCAGAGAAAACGAAAAGGAATTAATGACGGATAGAGGTGGGGTGACAGGAGCACAGTGAATGAGAAAGGCTTCGGAGACTTGAGCCCAGCAAACAAGCAAAAGGCCCTCTGTTACCCACAATGCGGGATTTTGGAGGAGAAGCATGCTCTGCAGGAAAAGCAATCCTGGCAGTGCTGATCTTTCAAAGCATGAGGTGTCTGCAAAAACATCCATGTAGACACATCCAGAAGCAGTCAGAAATAGGGTTCCTCAGCACAGAAGGAAGGGAAGGACTAGAAATACACTCGGCAATCATAGAGACCATATGCAAAGCCAAAGCAATGGATGAGATCCTTCTGGGAAAACAGAATTCCAAAAGCCAACATTTCAATGTGTAAGATACAAAATTAACTCATCAGGTTTCTGGGTATATAGCATTCTTTGATATGGTCAGCGTAGGTTCTCCTGTACATTACCCAGAACAGAATATTAGTGCTGAACCTGACCATGCTCTTGTTCTCTCTCTCTCTTTGTCTCTCTCTCTCTCTCTCTCTCTCTCTCTCTCTCTCTCTACACACACACACACACACACACACACACACAATATTGGCCATTGGTATATAGCGTAAAGCAATGAAAATATTCTGGAACCCAGCAAAGGATCTAATTAAATACACCTGAAGGCCAGAGGGACTCAGAGTATTGACTAAAGCCTTGCAGCCGGTCTTGTTTGTATCGAATCTAAAAATGATGGAAAGAAAGGAGGAAGGAAGATAAATAAATGGGCTCTGGTCTAGAAAGGAGCCCATTTGTGAGTTTTAATAAAAACCATATTTTTTAATCCTATAAAAAAAAAGAAGGTTGAAAATTAGTTCAAAACAGGATATTCCCTTTCATTTTACTTGTTTCTGAGGCACTTGAGAATGCCAAAGGGAAAAAAAAAACATGTAATTCACTTGAAAGGTAAGATCATTAACAGATATTAGGAAAAGCATTCTGCCGGTTTCCTGTGTTCTCTTTTTAATTGCTATCTGAGAGTGTTAACAATATGAGCTGGTTTCTTCCTGAAGTGCTTGAATTATGTATTACCGGAATTGGAAATTGGCCTGTATTCTTGCAAGGGTGGCCAAGAAAAGCCAAGTCCTGACCCTGGTTTCATCACCCCACCCAGTCATTCAGCAAATACTACCAAGTGCCTACCAGGACTCACGGAGATCCTCAGAAAGGAAGAGACAACAACGCGCTCAGACCTAAGCTCCAAGAAGACTCCAGTGGCTGCCACTTAATTGCATGCACTTTCAGTTGATCGGCGTGAAGTCCTTGAACATGTGGGCATATAATATTTACAACCCTGTGTTAAATGTAATGGGATTTACAGGTCTTGGGGGAGAGGGGGAGGAAGCCCTCAAGAAATATGAAATGTTGCACTGCCCTAGAAGTGCTGTGTGTGTAATGCGATCGAATTTAACAATGGTGAAGGTGGCCAAATTTGCTAAGTGGGTGCTTTCGCCACAAGTTAAAAATTTTTTAATTAATTGTGAAACTAAATGATCTTGAAATAACTTACATTTGTCCATAAAATACTTGTTTCCTTTTCTCCGAGACTGTGGACACGCCAGGTTTTGAGCTAAGAAAGAAAAGACTGAAACCAGGTCTTCGGGATGATCAACCAGATCCTGCTGCTCCGGTTTTATGAAAGAGAAACCGACCAGATGAACATGGAAAAGTTAGAAAAGGTAGCAGGACAGGGAATGGGTCTCAATAAGAAGGATGTGAGAGATAGCTGAGAAGAGTAATTGACAAGGTATGAGCACAAAAATGAATCTGAGATTATCGTGGAACGTGAAGTCTCAGAGAGCATGGTAAATGTTGTTATGTTAAAAGGAAGGAGTTAGAAAAAGGAAACCACAGCTTGTGTACTTTTCAACCACAAGGGCCCTAGACACTGGTCTGTGATATATGCCAGACATGTGACCAGGGACTCAGAGGACCCCCAAGCGGGTCCAACCCTGACACAACTGGTCAAGTGGTCGGCTTTCCTTCCCAAGGTCACGTTGCCCACCTGGCCCTACACCGTCTTCTCTGGAAGTCCACTCACACATGAAAAGGACTTTTCATACAGAAAAGTAAAAACACCTTGACTTCAAATTTGAGGGATCTGAAGAAATTCCTGGAGGGTGAAAGAGTGTCTTCTAAATATTTGAACTGATCTAGGGAAACTGAGCCAAGAAAAATTAAACCCCTGATAATCTTTTTATTATTTTAAAAAGAAAAAAAAAACAATGAAAACAATGATACAAAATTTCAAAACAAGATAGTAGAATAACAATGATTAATACATGGCATATTGTTATCTTCAAAGTATTTGCTCAGATTTGACAACTTCCATTCGGCATCTGCAAGCAACTCAGAAACCCCTGCTCTGATCTGTAGAAAAGGCTACTGGTGTTTCCAGATTAAACTCTCTGGCGATCCTTTTGATAAAGCAGTAGGTTAATCTCTGCTGTTGGACATTCATGAGGCCTCTAGGTACAGTACCTCAGGAGGTACCGTTCCAAGACTGGGGTGTAGCAGTTGGAATGCCATTTTAATCTTGGAGAATCTTACTCTACAGAGAGTATTTTTTTATGGGGGTGGGGGGTGCCAGGGATCGAACTTACAACCTCATGCTTGCCAGGCAGGTGCTTATGATGCTGAGCTAAATCCCCGGTCCTACAGAGAGTATTTTAAAAAGGACAGACAGAAAACTCAGGTTTTAATTTAAAGTCTTTGGAATGCTATCAAAAAATATTTTAGCTCTGGTAGATGAAATGGAGCTCTTCCACTTTCAAAAAGCATCAGTAGTTTCTAGCGGGTGGGGAACAGTACTAGGAAAAACAAGTACATTTATTTTCACAAGAATATATACATGTGGACCATCTCTCCTATGTCTGTCCTTTAAGTTTAAATATTTATTTTTCATTTAAATGTAGGCATGTTTTAATTTCTAATGGAAGAGTATCGTATTTATGAAATATTTTATTTTTTTTTTACAAATGCTTGCTACTTAATCTGTGAAATACAGCTCAGGGGAAAAATGCAGTCATAAAACCTGTTGGTATAAAGATAAGCAGTTTATTTAATATCTAATTAAATGTGGTCACCAGAGAAATCACAGCTTACGAAACTTTATCAGAAAAAGATTAATCCATTTCAGGCTTAAACCAAATGTCATAAGAGAACTCATGAATTTAGATAGGAATCCACTTATTATCCAAAGACATTTTCATATTAGGAAGAACCTATATAACTGGCTATATTTATACTTACGTTAATCAAATTCATATACTCTGTAGCTGTCATTGATTTCAGGGACAGGTATCCAACTGGAATAACATAAGAGCGAGTCTTTTTCTCTCTGTTAAAAATTTCTAGAATGTTCTAAACTACTTCATGACTCTATAAACCCATGCCTTCAGGGATTCAAGAACAACAGTTCAACAAATGAATATTATACAACTATTGTAAGTTGCACTAAGATATTAGAGAAATGAGGGTGGAAGGAAATTATTCCTTTCTTTGACGGGCTCACAAAATCATGACAGACAGAGCTATGTCTTTTATGGTAATAAAAATTGAATCTGGACCCAGGACAAGCCCTCAATTCCCAACCTAAAACTACACAGCCAGGTGACTCCATCAGCCAGTGGATGAGACAGAAAGTGGTCTGTGCTCCTTCTAGGCAGCAATTTCATGAGCAGGATATTCCCTCTTTCCTTCTGTTCCATGCAAGAAAGGAATACAGCCAATCTTGGGCCCTGAGGACACCATCATTGAGAAAGTAAATGGGCTTGGCCATGACGAAAAAAAGTAAGATGGTTCCCCCGTCCAAATTAAAGACAGAGCCACTATATGATCCAGCAATCCTACTACTTAGTATGCGGCCCAAGGAACAGAGATCAGTATGTGGAAGACGAAAGAGATGTCTGCATTACATTGTTCCCGCAGCATTGCTCAAAACAGTCAAGATCTGGAATCAACTGAGTGTCTGTTAGCAGAAGAACGGTAAGGAAAATGCGGGATAAATGCACAGTGGAATATGGCACATGTGAAAAGAACAAAATTCTGTCATTGGCAATAACATGATGAACCTGCAGGAGGATACATTAGGTGAAAGAAGCCAGGGACGGAAAGCCAGCACATGAGCTCATGTGTGGCACCCGACGGCGCTGGGCTGATAGAAACAGAGCAGAGCAGTGGTTAGTAGAGGCTGGTGGGAGGGAAAATGGGGAAGCAGGTTACAGATACAGAACTCCAGTTACACAGGAGCAATGCATTCTCCTGTTCCATGGCACAGTGGAGATGAACAATACAGCGTGGACCACACCCAAGCAGCTAGGAGATGCTGAATACTTTCATCAGGAAGAAAAGATGAATGAGTTGATAGATATGAGACACACCCTGCTTTGATGATTACTCAAGGAACACACGTATAGCACCATCACCTTGTGCCCCATAAACATATGTAATCATTTTGTGTGCGCTGAAAGGAAAGTGGGTGGTAGAGGAGCAGAAAACAGGGGCACAGAAAAAAGAACCAGCAGGGCACAGCAGGGCACAGAAAAAAGAACCAGCACAGCACCTCGGACTTCAAAGGAAGGAAAATGCACTCAGGTCCTGCAAAAGGCGCTGTTATTTGAAACCATCACAGGAAGCGGCTTCAAGCTCTAATTGGTATGTAATAGAGTCGCTTCTTTTTCTGATGCTTTTTGGTACTGGAAAATACCCTTTAAGGAGAAGAACCAAACTTTCATGTTACAAGTGAAGCAAAGTGTGGCTTCCAGTTTTTTTTTATAAAAGATGAAACTTTGAGTTATGATGATAAATAAAACCTATAACTAACCAAATAGAGATCAGCATTACAATCTTACACATTCTTTTCTTCTTTTTTTTTCTTTCTTCTTTTTTTTGGTAGTGGGGATCGAACTCACAACCTCACACTTGCCAGGCAGGTACTTAGGCCCCTGAGCTAAATTCCCAGCCTGAATCTTATACATTCTTACAAAAGAATGACATATGGACACATCAAAGGCCATAATTTTTAAAATAAAGCCGTATGGTTCACATAATTTTTTTAAAAACCAGAGACAGTGGGAACCAGAAAGACACTGAAAATGGAATCACCAACAAATAGGAAAGGCTTAGGGAAATAGTGATTGCAGCTGAAAAATATATATATAGGTCAGTGCACGCAGAAAGGAACTACTAGGTGAGACAGAAAGACAGAGGCTGGGCTGTCCTTACTGGCAGATTGTTTGCCTACTAATGAGGGCATGGTCCCGAGTTTAAGGTGCAAATCAAAAGCAATCAATATTTGCAAATAATGAGAATACTTTTCTTAAATTCCCTGAAATAGGAAAACTGACTTTCAGACTGAAAGAGTGTTCCATGTTTCAGGAATCACTTAATATTCTTTGGTGAAGCTGCATGAACTGTAAAAACCTCTTTAGATATTCACCCACAAGCAGTAACAGGTCAGGAATATTAAAAGAATATACATCATCAAAGCTCGAAAGAGGTTCCAAGTATGAAACCAAAGAAATACAAAGGCAGGGGAGCATGGTATCCATAATGAAGCTAATCTCATTTTTGTGATTTTTTTTTCTTTGTTTCTGGATGGTGGGATTTGATTTTTAAACGTCATCTTTCCTCATTTTACAAAACATTTTAATAAGCAGAAAACTTATTAATGACTAATTAAACAGAAAAATATCAGGAATAAGATGGAAAGCAAACAGAGCAAGATTCTGGCAATGAATGACTACTATAATTATTGTTATTTGTTTATTTTAATAAAAATGAACCGGCATAAAAGAACATGGAGGGAAAACTAGGAAAGGATCATACTCTAGGCATAAGCAAAGACCAAAAACAGGAAAGAAAACGAAATCTTAGGAAAACAGAGCAGACTGCCCAAGTGATGGAGACAAAGCCTCACCAGATGATACGGAATTGCATTTTGGTCTCTATTTTCTATTGTCGTTATATATTTACCAAACACCACTTAAAATGGTGGAAGTAGATTTGTCTCCCTATTTTTCAGGTACAGCTACTCAATATCCAGAACTCAGGGATAAAACAACTTCAGTAATAGGTCTCACAAGACCCAAATCTAGAAGATAGTGGTGCAAAGATGAATACAAAGGGGGCGGTCCTCCAGGTACTCACATCGTGAGACCTTACACACACCCAAAAAAGGTGAATCTTTAGTTTAGCTCACAGTTATAGACATACTATTTTAGCCTTTGACAGGTGGAAAGCCAATTTTTCCAGCACCATTTATTAAAGAGGCTATCTGTCTTCTTATGAACATGTTTGGCCCCTTTGTCAAAGATAAGGTGGCTGAGTGTGTTTGTAGTTGTGTGTGTATCTTGTAATCTGTTCCACTGATCCTCAAGTCTAGGTATTTTTTTTTCCCAGTACCATGCTGATTTTATCACAGTAGCTTTGTAGTATAATTTCAAGTCAGGGATTGTGATGCCTCCTGCCTTGTCTTTGTTGCCCAGGATTGTCTTTACTATCCTAGGTCTCTTCTGTTTCCAAATGAATTTTAGGAATGTGTTCTCTAGATCTGTGAGGTATACTAATGGTATTTTCATCGAGATTGCATTAAATCTGTATAACAGTTTTGGGAGTATGGTCATTTTCACAATGTTGGTTCTTCCTATCCATGAGCAAGGGATATCTTTCCATTTTATGATATTGTCTTCAATCTTTTTCAGAGTACTCTAATTTTCAATATAAAGATCTTTTACATCATTGATTAGGTTGATTCCTAAGTATTTCATTTTTTGGATGTTACTGTGAAAGGTGTTGTTTTCCTAATTTCTCTCTCAGTGAGTCGGTTGTTTGTGTACAGCAATGCTACTGATTTTGAGTGTTGACTTTGTGAAAGTGAAGGGAAGAAACTGCTCAAAAGGAAAGAACAACTAGAATAAGAGAAAGGAGAAATGAAAGAAGGGAAAAGATTATATATATATATATAAGATTATACATATACATACACACTCAAGATAGACAATTATACTACTAATCTTTGTTAGTTCATCAAAAAGGAATGATCTGTGTTTCCACTGTGTGATCATTTTTTCATGTCTGTATCTTATACTCTGAGCAACTACTTTGAAGATTAGTAATATACAATAAATTAACCATTGCTAATCTCCTATTGCATTGTTTTGAAATTCTGTATCATTGCTTTTGTTCTTTTTTCATTTAAAAATTTTAAAAAATAGGTGAATCATAATGTTTGGTAACACAATACACGTTGACACTAGAGAAATTTAGGAAGAAGGAGGCTCCCTGGTGGCTGGGGCTGACTAAGGAGGCAGGAGGACTGACGCAGGGACATAAAGAAAGGATGGACTATTTTAAGAATTCCAGTCTCACCAGGCACGGTAGCGCACACCTGCAGTCCCAGCACTTGGGAAGCTGAGGCAAAAAGATCGCTGTAAATTCAAGGCCAGCCGGAATTACACACTAAGTTTAAGGCTAGCCTCAACTACATAGTAAGGCTATGACCTAAAAAACCAAAACCAAACAAACAAATCTACCATCTCATAAAGATCTCTAGCAATAGTTGCATCACAATTCCATTCAGATGAAGTATTTGTCTTTTTCCTTTGTGAAACTATAAAGAAAAGGTGGACTAATAAATTGTTTATGCTGGGATTTGGCTATTTGAAGAAATGGGTAAACAGAGCCTTACCTTTTGGCAACATAAATTCCAGATACATAACTTTTCATCTATTTCCTTTATGGTTTCATATGTTCTGGGTCTTTGACATATCTGCTAATCTGTTAGTTCATAACACAGCCTTTGTGTTAGTTCATAACACATAATAATGAAGGAAGAGATCAAAAAGCACATGAGAGAGGGAGAGAAATTTTTTAAATTCTCCACTAAAAATAAAGGTTAATCGATAAACTAGAAAAAACAATACAATATTATTGAGGAAAGGTCAGTTTTCTTGATATTTAGAGAATTTTTTTAACTGAGAAAGACCAAATACAAATACAAAAATCAGGTAAAGGACACAAGGACAAAATTCACAAAAGGCTATATATGGTAACTATTCATTTGCAATTACAAGTCAGATTCTAAGAGTTTTCTCTGAGAACAAGTAATATACACCTGGAGTGAATAGTCTTATAATAGCGAAAAATCTGAAAGACAGCTTAAATGACCAACAAATGGATTATGTAAATAAATTACAAGATAAAACTCAGGAAGTTGTTGTACAACTAGATGAGCTGCAATCACTAAATACCACACACTGAATGTTACCAGGGACTGCTCAGTGACATGGTACTGTAGTCATCACATGTAAGGAAAATAAATAGGATAATAACTATACATAATATCTTTATCTCAGTTCAATAAAGTAGGCCAAAGGATAGAAAAGTTAGATGAGTCTATACCAAGATGCTATATGTCATTATCTCTAAATTGTACAATTCAGGTGACTTTTGTCATCTTTATATTCTTGACTGACTCTTGAGACCAGAGCCTTGCACATGCTACGCAAGCACCAAGGTAAGGAGGTACATTCCCATCCCTTTCTATTTTGAGACAGGATCTCACTAAATTGCCTAGGTCATATTTGCACTTCTAATCCCCCTGCCTCGGTCTCCTGAGCAGCCAGGATTACAGGCATGTGTCACCATGCCTGGCTATTTTTAATGTTGTAAAGATTAAACAAAATTTTGTAAGGAGGACATACTATTTTAAAAAATCTTTGCTGCTTTTGGCAACAAACTTTTTGGAAAAAGTAGTCTACGTGTAATTCCTCTATTTCCTCTTTCTTTAAGCCTCCAAACTCTCATAAGGTAACTGATGGCTTTCACGTCATTGATCCCAACATCATCACACTAGATGTTGGTCCCCCAGCTGCTGGGCTTCAAAGCAGCCAGATGAGCCTCAGCAGGATGCCACAGAGAGAAATCTACCCCTGTGCGGGGCTTGAGGAGCCTGGCCAGCTCCAATGCTCCCTGTGGGGTCTGCAAGACCTCCGTGAGCAAGGCCGAGGGTGAGGGTTGGTGTGTGTCAATGGCCAGGCCTTCCATAAATGGACAGCAGGGTGTGTTCATTTTTCTATTTTCTGTTTATCCTCCTATCACACAGATAAGAGGTTGACCACTGACTGTGTATGAAAAGCATGCCAAGGGCTGTGAGGACACAAATGCTATGCAGCCAGCAGCACTTCCAAAGGGTTGGTCCACGCGACAGCAAACAGACGCAGCTCTGGCTAAGTACCTGGGATGTTTACCGAAACTACAAAATGATGTATCCACATGAAGAATTGAGACAGGAACCCCAACTAGCAGGAATGAGGCACATCTGGGAATCGGTGGGTGTCTCTAGGAACTTTGTATATTCTAGGCTTATTTAAATCCAATAAAATGTAACCCATGTGACTGAAAGAAAACACACTCTCCCTGAGAGTCCCCGCCTCGTCCTCCTCATTCCCGCTTCCTATGGCTCCAGTTTCCATCCTGTGTCCCTCCGGGGGACATGAGTATCCCCAGGAACAAGCACACACATGTCCCCGCGTGAGGGCTTTGGCACATGAAAACCACACTGGGGAGACGGAGGGGGAAAGACCCCCAGCACACTACAGTCCTGTCGGGATACAGCCTCCTTGGGCGGCATACAGCTCTGTGGTTCATTTTCTATGTACAGTGTTTACAGCCATCAGTAAGGATGGTTCCCATTTCTCTCTGCAACAGCAGCTATAAATTAGATGTTGGAAGTGTTCGGCCCGTCTCTTGCCATAGAAGGTCTGGCAGGAATTACTGAGGCCTTAACAAGAGGCGGTCAGTGCTTGGAGAGGGACTGACTTCTTTCACTCATACCCTTAAAATTAACTAGCTAATTCATTCAGTTTGTCTCTCTTCAGCGCCAACTATGTGCCAGGTAAAATTGGAGGTGATTTGGAAAACAGTCAAAACACTACAAGACTGAAGTCTCCAGCACTGCGGAACTTAGATCGTACGGCTATATAGTCACGCATTTCACCTCCAAGTCTAGATCTGGGACTGTCAGTCTCTCTGGGATTGGAGACTTTAGAAAATAAATGCAAAGCCAATAGAGCTACTCCACATAGTTATGATAATTATATTAATCATTGTCAGTGTGAGTTTTTATAGGGTGCTTCCTATGTGCCGGCCATTGTTGGAGGCACTGTATGACTATGCATTCATTATAGTCACCAAAGTGCTGTCGATAGAGTCTAGCCTGATTCCATGCCACGGATCAAGCTACTGAGCCCAAGGACTCTCTAGAAAATAGTGAGAGTGTGACTCACGCAGTCTGGCTCTAAAACCACACTCCTTGCTCTAGACTTGGGCCAATTACCGCAGGAAGAAGCATCCTAAGCAATATTGCTCCCCGAATCATACTGGTCCTGAAGCTTAACCTTCACTCCAAACGGAACAACCACAGAGAGTTCAGGGGGTTGACACCAGGCAGCTTCTCACATGCACAGCTTACAGAAGAGGGCGTGCAAACAGCGCTGGAGGGACCCTATCTTCATTCACTACACAGGTATTGCTAATGCTGGTTAATCATGTGCAGATAAGTAATTCCATTGCTCAACCCAATTAAACATGCTATTTAATACATTGCAGCTTCAAATAGATCTCTTTCAATGAGCCATTCTAAATACTTACTCCCTACCTGAACACTGCAACATTTTTCCTCCATCCAAATCCTGTTGATTTTGTATCTCACTGAATTGGAAGTAAAGCTCACAGGATACGTTCCACTACAGATAACAGCAACTCAGAAAAAATAAAACAAATGCACAGAGGAGGAGAGCACATGTGATCCCAGACTTGGGAATAAAATCTCAGGAAGGAACTAAGCATTAAACAAGGGACAATCAAGTCACTAGGACTTGACATTAATCCAGAGTCATCTCAGCCTTTGAGATTTCAGTTATTTCTAACAAGTGAGCACAACAGCCCTTCAGAATTTTATATCCCTCTCTCTCTCTCTCTCCATCTCCAACTATGGCTCACATCACAACACAGAACCACTTCCAATAATCTTCCAATAATCTATCCATCTTTGTATTTTGTCTTTACTACGTAACCGTAAAGTCTTACCAAACGCTTACTATAGTAGCGCTGTGCTGAGCACAACACACGCACTCCCTGACTTACTGCCTCCCCCCCACAGCTCTGCCAAACACGGATTGACATTCTGTCCACTTCTCAGGAAACTGAGGCCCAGAGGAGTTCAACTAACTGCCCCCAGTCACAAGACTAACGGGTGGCAGACGCAGGATTTGCACCTAACTCTTGATGGTGGTCTCTGGCTCTGTGATCCTTCTACTGCGTTCCACTTCTTTGCTGTGTATCTGAAAGACTGTACGTGACTTCCATTTAAGAAAGGGTGGGATTCAAAACAAGAGGCTTTTCTCCCTGGACATGGTGGTGAGGCCCTTGCTCGTGACTCTGGACATGGGTCCTGGCTCCGGATTAGGATCAGGAGCAGAGCCGGCGCACACATGAGGCCCTGGAGGTTCACGGGAAGCAACCCACAGTCCACCCAGATGCCTTCTGGGGGTTGGAAGCTTTGACAAGAACTGAGAAAACAGCTAGGGAAACACAGCGAATAATCTCCCTGCAGCCCAGCCCTCAGCGCCTCCACCGTCAGAAATACATTCTTGCCTCCAGCAGGGAAAGTCAGCTTCGCAGTATAAATGTGATGGAGGCCCAGGGAGAATGGGAATGGAAGGGGACACTGGGTACTTCACACCTGGGACACGCTCTGATACATGCTCTCTGGGTTTTCCAGTGAGGGGTACAGAAACCAAAGTCATCTTACCCTTCAGGGCCCCAGTGGCCGAACTTAAAAGGCCTCAAAAATATAGAAATAGATCCAAATGCCAGCCTCCTCTGCGACCTTCAGAATGACCTAGTGAGAATCCAGAAAGCAAGAGCTTTCACCCAGCGTGTGAGATCTGGGTTTGAGTCTTCATCCCTCTGCGTATCTCTGGGACAAGCACCCTGACCAAGTGGTGGGTGCTCAGGGTGATGAGGGCAGCAGGAAGTGATGCCATGGTGAAGCCACATCCTCCCACAGGACGTGGCCGCCACCTGCCTTGGGTGACGGGAAGGCCGCTGCCAGGACAGATGGGGAAACTGAGGCTCCGGCCTTGATACACACCTTCACTGCATCCAGGCACAATCTGACGGCAGACTTCCACTTGAAAACATTATACATCTCAAATGTAATTAAGAAATTTCGACCGGCATGAATATGTAACGCACACACTGCTCGCAGATGCCTTTTCTGCCCGACAGGCTGGTGCCGACTTTAATTTGGAAGAAATCCATTTTCATACAAAGGTAACCAAGAGTGACAGGAAATAGGAAACCCACATCATTTATCTTCTGTGAACTTAAAAAAAAATTAGTTAATTGCTTTTCTAGGAAGCTGTTTTGTGGAATCACAGTCCCTCATCTTTCCACTCTCATTCGCCGCATAAGTGGTGTTTTTTAAACGCCCATCATGAAAAGGCTATGATTAATCAATAGAATTTAAACCATTTCATTACACGTTTTAACAAATAAAATTCTGATTAGAAAAATGGTCACTCTGTTCTGTGGATAAATTAGTAACCACGACTAAAACTTCTAACACACAGTCTATTGGTACTCAAAATAGGGGTCTGTTTCCTGGCCAAATAAGCCAGAGGGAAGGAGGCTTCCTGTTCATCCCAGCTTCCATGTACTTCATTCCCAGCCACCAGAGCCCTCTGCCATAGCAGCCTCAAATCATCCCTATTTATTAAATTGATAGCAAACAAGTTAACATGCGTAGGGTTTGGAATACCACTGCAGGAACTGTAGCCTGCCAAACAAACCAAGTACAGTTTCTGCCTAGATCTGGAACTGTATGCTAAGGACAAAGCGTGTGCGAATTGGGGAAGGGAATAGTTTGTTTCACTTGGAAATACAATTTGCCATGCCCTGTCCTAGAATGTCCTAGAATGTTCTAGAATGTATGCTTCAGCCATTCCTTAAGTCCGTCCTCTCTTGCCTAACAGTAAACACCTTCCAAGTGGGCCTCCAGGGAGGCCCTCCTAATGAGGGGTGGCGCCAAGAATAAGAGAGTCGGCTATAACAACAAAAATATGTTTTTCATTAAATACAAAACCGAGCTGGGAAAAAATCAGCCAAGAGGCAGGTGTATCAGTTAAAGAATTCCCTCGAGGCCTTTAACTTCCGCATCAAATTGCACTGGATTTTTCTACACTAATTACCTATTATTGAGGACTAAAGAATTATAACAAATAATTTGCCGTGGCAGCAGATAGAGTGCAGATGTTGTAAGAGAAAGAATGGGGAGTTTATGAAGTGTAAAATCAGGCAAAACACGTTCACAAATTCTCCGTTTTAAAAAATAACATAGAATCATTTTTCCACCACAAGGATGATGAAGGTGAGGAAATTTTCCCAGGGCTAGAAGGCCAATTTTACATTTAGTTTGGATTGTAAGTGAAAGAAACTGCAAATTAAAAGCTAAGAGTCTAATTTATTCCATTCATGCAGATAGACAGCCTAAAGGCAGAGATCACATCCTAGATTTTTTTTTTTTAATTTCCCACATGACACTACACCCAGTCATTGATCTGGTTTTCTTATGAGAAATGTACCTTCTCAACGTGAAATAGCTATTTTTGCAGCCCCCTTTGTTTTCACATCATTTTTAGCTAATGCATCCTTTTAGCCTCTAAATACTTCACATTGTGATAATCACATTCTGCAGCAAACACCCTCAATAACTCTTGTCAAGTAATGCAAGTTCACTTCAGGTCATTTTTTTTTTCCCTGTAAATTTCCCTAGAAAACATCTTCCCTACCTCATTGGAAATTAATGTCAGTACTACTGAGTTGAAATTTTCATAACAGTGGCATTCATATAAAAAATATGTACAGGTATGAGTACTCTTGAAATTGTTTGCTACATTAAATTATTTCACTCCTTCCAAAAAAAGTAAAAGCATATAATCCCTCCAAAGTAAATCTCATTGATAAAATTCTTCAGCCTCTGTGTTATGGTTGTGGATCATAGAGAAATGATCTACAGATATTGAACAATGTACCTACAAAAGAATATCTGTTAATTGTCTCTTGGAATATGGTCAAAAAAACAAACAACAGGGCGGGGGATATATATAGCTTACAGACACAGTGACTGCTTGGCAGGCGCAAGGTCCTGAGTTTCATCCCTCGGTACCAAAAACAAACAAACAAACAAACAAAAAACCAAAGCAAAACAAAACAAAAAACGCAAAATAAAACAAAAAACCCTTGTAGTTGAAAGGAGGAAAAATGACTCACAGATACTATTTTACTACTATCAATGAAGGAGTCCCTTTCTTCCTATGATGGTAGGCTTATTAACAGGTGTTTCAAGATTCAGTGCATAATACTTTTCTCAATGAGCAAAGGGTTTTACTACAGCAAAGACTGCATCTCTTCCTCCTAAAAGATCCCCTAACAATTAAAGCTTTACTCTACGAACAACACCTCACATGTCTCTTTTCAATCAATGATGATCGGCCTCTGATGCATTCAGGGCACAACGCCAGAAGGGCAACAGCCTGGCAGGTTCAGTGTCCTTACACGAAGGGGAAATGAAATACGTGTCGTAGAAAGATTTGGTTTCTCTAAGTATGCCTCTTTGTGTCAGGCATGGCCCCGCTCTGTGATGAGCGAACTGTAGTACGGCATGTCATTCCCAAACTGATGTTCAAAGGGCACGCTGACAATGTCCAAGGTGTTAAATGACACTCAAAAATCCCCTGTGCGGATATCCACAGAAGACTATGCTATCAAAAATATGCATCTTTTCCTTTTAACCCAACTTGTAGCGACACACCAGGTTCCAAAATGAATAAGCGAATTATTACCTAGTGACGTTAAAGTCGCTTTGGTAGATACAAGCCATTTTAGAAAGATGTTGATAGAGACCCAAGTTATAAAGGGATTCCTGTGGCTTAAGTCAGTCACCACACTAGAGGTCATTTGGCAGTGATGACAAAAACCCATGAACCTGATGAGTTCAGTTTTATAAGATGGTCTCTATGTGTATTTTCCATGGACTTTTAAAACATAACTGCTTGTAGAAATTACATTTTGCCCCCATTAACTCCTAATGAGCACTTTCTAGAAGCCCATCGTAAATGTGCAATCAAAAGAAGTTACTGGGGTCTGTGTCACTGACTCTCCTCATTAAAACCTGTGTAAACATTTCTGAGAGTACAAAGGACATCTCCTCAAAAGGTGCAACGTTCAGCTCTCAAACAGCCCCGTAACGCGTGAGCTCGGCTTTGTCAGAGATGCAACAAGAAATGTCAAATCACTTGTTTCATTTGGCTATTAAATCAAATTAATCAAAAAGAGATTACGCTGGTCACACTGCTACTCCATCTCTAAAATGAATATATTAGCCAGACATGGTGGCGTGAGCCTGGGAGGCTGAGGCAAGAAGATTGCAACTCACCAAGCAAGACTGTCTCAAAATAAAAAGGTGGGGGGAGGGCAGATGTAGCTCAGTGAGAAAGTCCTAGTTTCAATCCCTGGTACCCAAAAAGAAAAAAGTTATGTCAAAAAATAAAACAACTTAATAGTTCCTTGATACAGTGTTCAAAGACTCATGCAGTTGATATCCCATACCATAGCAAAGCAACAACAAATATACCTTGTCTTGTTTCTTCTTTATGGGCTCTTAAAAACGATCAATTTGGAATACAGTATGATAGGTGCTGCTTTAAAACAAAACTTCGTTTTCTGCCCAGGTTTATCTGTTCCAAGGGACTAGTGACTGCCTTTCCTGACAAGTGTCACTGTGTGATTGCTCATTCAGAATTCCAAAATTCAACACATCCAAGCCACTCTTTTGTAATGCAAACAGCAAATACCTTAAATAAGATAGAAACGCAAACCAGAAAAACAGGGACTCAAATACTTCACTCGGTTCATCTACCCACGCAAAAGAAGATTACTTTTATATGACAAGGAGGGTTCAATAACAATTCTTATCAGCATGAATGAACCTGAATTTTAAATATTACAACAGGAATGGGCCATCTAGGACATCCGAGTATTCACTGTATTTCATACTGAATAATTTATTTTTATTTTTATTTTATTTACAAAGAATCTACATAAAAATCAATAGAACAGACAAGCAGGTTTAGCAAGGCATACTGAATAATTTAAACAAGTACTTTAAAAATTATTATGTGTTTCCTGTGTGGATTTTTTCTAGGACATTTCAAAACTGTTAAAAAAATTGTTAAGATTTTGAGTTTCTGAATTCTTTTTTACCTTTTACATGCTAAAAATTTTAGCTTTAGAAATGCTTTGAATTCTAATATGTACTATCTCAGTCAACGCTACCTTCCTTGCTCACAAAAAAATTTCTTCAGCTATGGAGAAGAAAACATTCCTTCCTTCACATGTAGCCTACACATACACACACACAACTCCACTTGTTGGTGCTTTAAAAATTCCAATTATAGTGAATTTGAGACATTAAGAAATCATTACTTCTGTCTGTCCATCTTGGTAGGGATTGCTACAAATCCCACTACGTGAACTCACCCACATCACCAGAAAGAACGATACTCAGGTGTCAAATTTTCAACCACCATCGAGCCACACACACAGCTTCTTCAGCTGCATGGAAGGGGACTGAGAAGAAGACTCACCTCGCCTTGCTTGGGGATGCTGAACTTGGAAAGCTTGGCCCTGGCCCTGGCTGACTCTGGTTTGCCGGCTGGGACTCCTCTGTAGGACGCACAGTGCACACCAGCTTCCGCGGACGACTTCAGCTTGGGAGACTCATCGGGGGCTTGATCCTGGCCATCCATCGGCCGCACGTACGCGGTTGGTTTCTGCTGGACCAGGCTGGGTTTTGAAGCCAGTGAGGGAGGAAAGTTCTGAACACAGTGTCCACCACTGCTGGGCTTCGTGGCCATCGCAGGTGGCCTTTCCTGGGTCGGAAGCCCCACCTCTACGTTGCACGCTTGTTTGGCCCGTGGTTGCTGTCTGCCGACACCATCTCCAAGCAAGGTCCTGAGAGAGCCCTGTGGCGCTGAGTTGAAAGGAGAAGATGAGAATGAGCGACTCGCTGTGCGGCGGCTTAGGTTTTCACTTTGGTTCTCTGGGTAAGCAGACTGTGCAAAGCAAGTGCTCTACGTTCCTGCTTACCTGGTCTCTGCTGGCCGTCAGATGGAGGGTGCCCAGCCTTCTGCCAGCCCACGGTGCCTCTCTTACTCTGCTGCCCGGGGCCGGCGGCTGGTGTGGACGATGCAGTGCTACAGACAGATGGGGGCTGGGGCTGGGCTCTTGAATCTGCAACAAAATGTTCATCGATCTTGTTCACAGGAGTCTGAGGAACCCCTGGTTTGGGGACGCCAACAAGATGACTCTGATTGGATCTATCAGTTAAAAAGTCTTTCATTTCATCATAATTGCCTAAAGTATTCTGGATCCGGTTGGAGAGCTCATCCCCCTTGTTAGTCTGGAGAAAGAAAAACACATCCATGCTATGGTTAGAGACAACAGAAACAGGGAACGATGGAGAGGTGCCTTCATGGGTCACACGGTCAGGCTAGCCACACTCAGAATGAGAACTGAGAGATGAAATCAACATCCTCACGGTCTCTGGAGATACCTGTCCGCACTCTGCCTCCCTCCAGAATGGGGAGCCTGTGATGAATGGTCTTAAGGTACGGAAAAGGAGCCTATCCTTGGTATCATATTGCACTGGAATTATACTACCTGGAAGTCAGAAAATTGACTATTGCGAATTCACAGTATGGTCTAGATTAGGTCTTTCCAGGACTGGATTTTCTTTTCCTTTTTTGTAGTTCCACTGGAGGGTTTTTTTTTTTTTTTTTTTTTGTAAAAATTCAGAGTCGGTTCAGAACTGGTCTGCTTCCAATTTCCAAATAGGTAATTATTCTTGTCAGAAACCCAGAGTGACAGGGAAGAGAAGTCAGGGTGAAACTTAGAACATGGGGCTGACTGTGCAAGAGCTTGCCAGCCCGAACTACACACAGCCCCTGCAGCCTGAGGGACTACTGAAGTCCGGGAAGAGATTCCATTTGGGGAAAAAAAAAAAAAAGGTTACATAGCTGGCCTTTGGTAAAAATGAGAAATGATTTTACGATTTCATTTTTATTAGCCCTGTTAAGCACCCTGGATCCTCATACGATCCACACATGTCAAAACATGTAGCCTGATTTCTTTTGAATCCTGTTTGTTTTCTACAAGCTGAGAAGAAAGCAAATGGCGCTGACTATGAAATATCAACACAGACGTGAAGTCTTGTTTTGGACAGAAGTCATAGCAAGTGCATCTCACTAGTAAACAGAAGCTACATTTGACTGAAGCAGGAGCCAGTAAAGACACAGAGCTGGACACTATGAGCTGGCCATGGTGGCCGACAAGATGAGGCTGCCTGGAGTTTGACGGGCCAGCCCCTCCCTGCACACGCCCACCACCGAGGCAGGATGCAGGTCAGTGTGGGGTGAAGGGAAGCAACGAAAACTGTCTACCTTGTAGGGCTCGCTGAAGAGGGAGTAGCTGGAGTTGAACGTGCCACCATCCTGTTGAGTTTCTTGGTTTCTTCTTTCCCGTTCTTTCCTCCGTAATGCATTCCTATCTGGCTCATAGACACTGGATCAGGAGAAAGAAAAGAAGACAAACCCAAACATTACAGGGTGAAGCCCAGTGTACCACTGGCCTGCGTGCAGACATCTAGGTGATGGACAAACAGCAATAACAACAAGAACACGGATCCGAGAACGCCAGTCTAATCAGGGCCTCTGAGTCTGGTGCCTGATCGTGACCTTTGTTCCAGGGGAGAAGTCATTAGAACAGGTTTCCACCAGTGTGAGACTTCACCACCTGATATGTAAAAGAGGAACCATCTAAGCCACTTTGACAGCAGAAGACTGAGAGCAATCGGAAGGCAGCCGGTAATTACAGTGATGTGTAAATAGGAATTATGAGCGTACTTCTCTGGTGACACGGCCTCTGAGTGTTATATGGGAATGCTCCTGCTTTCCTGCTTGGGATTTTTTTGCATGGTTGTGTTTCTGTAGTGATTCTTTCATTAACTAGCTCCCTGAAGAGCTGTTATGACTCCATGCTGCAGCGCTTTCCACAGCTATGAGCCGCCTCCTGATCTCTGCTAATCAGTCAAGTCATCAGATGACTACTGAATCAGTTCTTCCTCCTGATCCATTTGACGTGCTCACTTCGCCTAACTAGGCTTCTGGATGACACAGCGAAGGGAGAGAACGGAAGCTGAATTATGTTGTGTAGTCCAGCGGCGTAGCCTTTTGGTTGAAAAAAATTAATATCTCTTCTCCCAAAATACAATGATCAAGTGATCAGACACCAGAAAACTGGAAAAACTATGGGAGAAATCAAGTGTACTTCCTCTAATAAGAAAAAAATAAAGGGGCTAATACAATGGTGACAACAAGTGACCTGTTCTTTGGTGGAAGGAAACACACTGGCTTACTCAGGCCCACTGGATTCACAGCAACAGTGGAAGTGGTGCAGTACTGCCGATCAGAAAACCTAACGCGGCTCTCAAAACCAGCCCTGACCTCATTGCCTGCAGAAGCATTTAACATAAATGGCCTTGCCATCGCTGTGTAGCGCTGCGACTTGGCCCAGTGCGCAGATGACTGAGGTAGGGACCAGGACACCTACCGCCAGCTGGAGCTGTCCCCTTACCAGAGACAGGTGACAGAAAGCTGCCCAAGCCCTCCACACCCCAGTGTCTCTGTTAAAATGCAGGGATGTCTTACGGTGTTGTCATAAGGTGTCAACGTGAAGGCGATTTATAAAAAGAGCTTTGCAACTGTTTTAGTGCTTCCAAATCCCAACGTACTGCTAGAAAAGTAGGGTTAATAATAAAAGGATCTGTGCATTCAAAAGAACTTATGAAAATAAAAATTTTTTAAGCTATGTAACTATATGTAGTAAAAGAGAGTATTTGTATTATATAGTTGTACACAAATAACACAACTGTAAAATAAGTATTGCTTGTCCTAGCTCTGCCTGTGTGGCCAGAACATGTTTTAAATTCTCGGTCTATGGAGAGATGCAAAACATGCTTCTGGCAAGGCTGCTACAGCCCCTAAGGCATTTAATTTAAATTTAAAATTAGGGAATGCTAAAATATCCAGAACAGGGAGACTATTAGCATTTTAATTCATCCTTAGTACATTACCCAAAGTTATTAGGTTTGGGAGTCCAATCAGTGTCCTTCAGTTAAGCGAGGCTGCAGGCTCTGGAATCTTCAACTGACCCAGAGGCCCACAGCTCCAACATCATGGTCACTTTCTGGGGAGGCTGTGGTGACAGTGACTGACATAAAGGAGGTATGAGGTGGAAATGATACTCTCATCCCCAGAACCAAGCTCCAGGTTGAAAGGGGAGGGTGCAGATGTCCTGCCTGCTAGTGGACATCTATCAGATGAAAGCCCAGTCTTCATGAATATTGCATGGATTGCAGACAGAGACAGCTCTGGGGACACATGATTCATGATACGGATGAGCGTGAAGAGGGCTTTAACCAATAGGAGAATTCTGGTTCTATTATGAAATTGTAGATTTTAGTCCAACATTAGCATTTGCACTAAAATATTAATAATAATCATATTAATGATAAAAGATTGCATTGCACATATCAGAACTCTCCTTGTCTCCACCCAGGATGTGGAACTTCACAGAGACCCCTGTGAACATGCTGGCCACCCACACCAGGTCAGGCCAACCAAACACACAGGACAGGTGATTCATGAAGTGGCCTTATGTAAGATGAAGCAGGCAGGTGGTCATTTAGGGTGATGTTGGGCTCCTGAGACAGTCCCATGCCCAAAATAATACCTCCTGCATCTGCTGGCTGATGACTGAAACTCCACAACTAGAGAATCATTCCTCTGGTTTAAGATGTCTTCACCCCTGTAAGAAATGTAAACACCACAAGAAGAGAAAACACTTTAAACCTGACCAGCCTTCATTCTGTATCTCAGTGTGAGGGCATTTTTCAGCATTTTTCCCAAAGGCCAAAGGGAAAGGACACAAGGACATCAGTGTCCAAAGATGGTCCCAATGTGAGGTGTGACAGAAAAGGCGAAGACAAGGAGAGAATGCAGAAAACAAATTACAATCTCTGCTTCTTTTGCAACACAGCTTGGATGTTTAAGGCAAAGGCCACAGGATAAATGCCAGAAGGAACTCAGCAGATCCCAGACTCAGTATATTCCCAGGGCCTGGGAGGAAAGAATAAGTCATAATTTGCAAAAGCTGGAGACATGGGGAAGCTGTTCCTCTCTAACTCATCTGCCCCACTCCCAAGGCTGCAAGCTGGAGGGTGCAGCTCGCTGCAAGTGGCTGCAGGAATGGACCATTTCCACATCACGCACTCACGAAACAGAGCGCCATCCTCACATGGGGACCGCCACAGGGCTTGTGCCATGCCTTCCCACCATCAGGCACGGTCAGTCAGGTGAGCCCGGTGCTCACCATCCCCACTTCTTCAAAGGACAAGAAGGAAACACAAAAGCGAGGCCAGCCTGCTCCCACGCTTTCTCCTTGGTGTCTCTCCCCATCCCTCGTCCCTCGCCCTCGCAGGCAGCTCCGTAAGTTCCACTGAGCTTCAGGCCTTCCCGAAGGTAACCATCCCACTCCTTCTCCTTCACCAGCACCACAACCCCCGCGCATTATTTCAGGCCTAGGGAGCTAAAATGTCACCTGCTGCAAGCAAACGCCATTGTACAACGAGAAAGTCAGGATGTCCCCTACCCCCTCCCATGCACCTGGGCTGTCACCTTCCCACCAACGCTAAATGTTCTGAGTCCTAAAGACAGTGGTTGCCCATGGAGAGCCCATCACTCCCGACTACAAGCGAAATTTGTGCAAGTGCTCACAAGCCCATGAGTGTCTTTCTCTTTATCTCCTGCCATTAAAGCTTGGCCTGCTAGGTTCCTCTGCCCTGCCGGCATTGCAAAGACCACAGCGTTTCCTTTGGAAGCAAAGAGCTTCTTTCCTTTCACCTGACATGCGGATAGCCAGGTCAGCTTCCCTGGGGGCACTGACTCAACTTAGGATTCCGATTCCTGGCAGAACCATGGGTGCACACACTGAACTCAGTGAGCACGCTGTGTGACGAGCTGTGTGGCTTTGTTACCAGCGGATGGTAAAATCTCTATCACCCGTAAAGTGATTCCTTCTTCCATAAAAATTACAGGAACCCCCGCCCCCAAATGTGTATTACCAAATGTATTTATTTATCTATTTTGCACGGAAGTAGAGGAGCCAACTGTTACAATATGATTTATTACTTACTGCAGACACAGAACATTCCTAGAAAAGAAGCTCTTCAAGTCAACTCTTTTTAAAAGACTTATTTATTTTTAGATTCTTTAAAAAATAACAAATGAAAAATGTAGTGAAAACATTTCTGATTACTTTACCTTTTTTTATTTCTTTCCTTGTGAAATTGGGAATTTGTTTTTAATCTATAAATTGAGGTTTCTTGGAGGGCTCAAGCCAGAGCCAGTTTTGGTGACTGAGAAAGAAGTGATGTCTACACATAAAATTATCATGTCCAAAATTAATCCATTTGTAATCGTATACACCAGCATGAAACTAAATAATAATAATAACAATAATAACGCCTATGAGTCCAACAGCTTTTCCCTTGTAAGGAGCTCAAAACATTTTATCTGTATATCCATTCACCATCCTTGCAATGTTCTTTCGAGAAAGACAGGAATGGTCTTATTACTGGGTTAATTTTAAAATTTAAAACTCAAGGAACTAGCCGGGGATGTAGCTCAGCAGCACAGCACCTGTCTGGAAAGCACAGGTCCCTGAGTTCAATTCCTGGTACAAAAAATAAAAAATAAAAAATAAAATATAACTTAAGAAACTTAAGATTTTGATCGCCAAAATGCTGTCATAAAAAGGACATTGTGTAGAAGGAATGGTGATGTCCAAAGTACTTTATTCATCAGTACCTAGAGGAGAAGAGCTACCCAAGAGATGTAACCTAGACCTGTGAAACATGATGCACAAGCAAATAGAGAAATTACAGATTCTAGAGCAAGCCAGCTAGAACGGATGGTATCCCCATTTTCATCAAACATCATCATTCATCAGCCTGCTCCCATCTCTTGGAGGCAGCTCAGTCACTCCACAGCTGTGCCCCAGTGACCTATGGACCAACTGGCCAGGATGCACTGTCACATGGCAGAAGGCATCATGGTGGAAGAGAATGCCAAACAGTCAGCAGGCACATGGCAAGACAGAAGCCAGAAGGGTTCAGGGGCCCAGCTTGCTCTTTTATAAAGCTCACTCTCAGCCACTAACCAGAGTCCTGAAGACTATCTTAATCCCTTTCTTAAGTAGCATCCCCAATGACCTAGTCATCTTCCATTAGGCTCCGCCCCTTAAAGGTTCTTGTACCTCAACACCTTACGTGAGGACCTTCCAGCACATGAATTCCTGGAGAAATGCTGAAACCTTATCAAGATCACAGCAGGGTCTAAATAACAGGCAAATTTAAGGACATGAGAATGATTGACCTCTCTTCTATCTTTTGGACAAAGTTGCCATGTTATCCATGCTTAAAAATCAGTATCCTTTTCAAACAACAGAAATATGATGCAAAAGCATTTAGTCCAAAAGAATTTCCTGAACCCCAGCATGTCAGATACTGGGGAGATAATGAGGGTTGTGACTAACCTGTCCCACTGGTGAAAAATGAATGATCTAGAGGGGAGAAGAAGAGAAGAAGAGAGGTAGTGTGTTGGCAGCAAACACGCCAGGCATCATGTTTTCAGGAGAAACCACAGGGCATCACCCTTGAGCTGAGTCCTGAAAAAGGGCAAGTGGAAGAGGGCAGGGAAAAAGAAGGGCTAAAAGGTTCGAGATACATGGATTACATTAAGTGGCCATTGACAGTCTGCAAAGGAGATGACTTCTGCCCTCTCCGCACCACCTTCTCTAACAAGCTGGAATTCTATAACTGATGCTCAGGTTCTTGGTTTGTCCACTGCCAGCCCATCATGACTACTTCCCTCTAAACAGGTTCACCTGAACTCTTCCTCAGAGCACAGCTGGCTTGGAGTGAAGGAGTGAAGGGGAGATGCAAAGGAAAACATAGACAAACATTCTCCCCTTCTGCACAGCTTGCATCAGGTGGGCCCTGAGGAGCCAGCTACAGAGGAGACCGTCTCTTCACACACTTCAAGTCCTGGGAGAGCAATAAACATAGCCCCAACCCATCCCCAGGATGGACTGGCACAGGAAGAAGGGCAAACAGGAAGAAGGGAAGGCAAAGGGTGGAGGGGAGACGACTGTTCCCCAGGAACCCTCCTACTCCCTCATCAGCGACTGCATATAATTACAGAAATGTAACCAAACACTCCAAAATTATAACAATTGTTTTAAATTTAATGAGTCAAGCTAATTAGCATCTCTTGTTATTTATAAAGCAAATGATAAACGATCAGTAATCCTTTCCTGGAGAAAAGCAAGGCTGTAGAAGTGTACTCACACATCCCCTTCCTCTAGAGGCAGGGTTGGTGGACAGGAAGGCAGGAAGGAGATGGGGAGACGGGAGGTGATAGAAACAATTCAGACAGGGAAGGCGAGGCTGAAGGTAGGGCTTGGTCAAAAGGATCCCCCAGCTGTGACCCCTCCAGCCCGAGCTGTTGTGGGGCTGGGACTGAAGGTGGGATGGCGGTGATGGCGGTGATGGTGCAGATCATGATGACAACGGCAGTAATGGTGGTGGTGATGACGATGATGGTGGTAACTGTGCTTATGGTGGTTTTGATGGTGGCAGCAGTGGTTAAAGACTTCTGAAGCATCAACGATTCATATAACAAACAACTGAGTGCTGCAGAAAGTCAGTATACCCCTGCTCAGTGTGTATTTGGCCCTCGGATTCTTCTTTTCATGTCAAGTAATTTCAGCCCCATGCAAGTTCACTCTGTCCACCCCGATGCCCTGCACCACTGTGCACCGCGTCACCCACCCTGCCCTGTGACTTATTCTTAACATGCATTCTCCGAAAAGCTTAGCCCAACCTTTTGTTTATTTGTTTATGACTACAAAGGTTATCTCAAGTTTAATCCAATCTCAAAGATACACTCTGGAAGCACTGGTAGATCAGTGCCTTAGGCTTGCCAACCTGTTCACCCAGAAATGGGGTGAGACTGAGGATATTAGATGTCATAATCACTTATGGACCATACTGCCTGGGAAACAGACATCAAAGGAAATCACAAAACACACATGCACAGATACATTAAGCCCGCAAATGCCCCAGATGAAATTTTGAGTGATCGATGCCATCTTTCCAGACCCATGTGGTCCATATAAAATTTTGCTAATAACAACAGCTACTCCACAGTGGGTTCTTCCATTTCATAAGCTTGAAAAGCCCAAGAGACATTATCTCCATTTGCCAATGAAGAAACAAGAGGCTCCAAGGTTAACTAACTCGTCCAACTCCCACAGCCAGCGAGCGACATCCCTCCAACTGGAAGCCAGGCAGTCTGGCACCAGACACGGAATTCTCAGACTCCACTGGCCTGCCTCCCTGGGGAACAGCCCCCTGACAAGCTCTGACAAATGGCACCCCCACCCTTCGCTAGTGAATGCAAAGGGGTATTAATTCTTAGAACATGACTATTTCTGTTCATTCTTTTAAGATCTGCGCAGCTTCCATAGTTGATATACACTAACCTTAAGAATTTTTCTAAAAACCGATAAAATAAGACCAGGATGCCCATTTCCCTCGAGACAGGACTAGAAACTAAATAATATCCAGTCCCTGAATTTTTTCAAACATGTTTCAGAAGCTACCAGGTAAATCGATTCCCCATTTTTGTCCATCCTTCATAGTGGAATTCTATACCCTGAATTCCTGGAAAGTGACATTTTATTTTATAAAATGTCATTACAACAATGTAACCGCATCGCAGCTGCAGGCACATCATACCGGACACTTTCCAGTTTTTACCGATCATTTACTGGGTCCCAACTCCATGGAGATGAAGGCTGCTTCAAAGCGCTCATAAATACACTCCAGGAGGTTTGTAGAGAGAGGTGACAGATAAATGACAGCTTTGCATTTTCAAGGGTTAAATGCTTTTCCTGAGGGATCCCAAGTCTTGGTGCATGAGAACATACATCAGGCTCTAATGGAATTGTTGCATGATGCATAAACCACCAGGCTGCCTGACAGGCAGCTTTCAAAGAGCTGCCCCATACCGTATAAACAGCACAAGTTAATTCGAATTTCTTAACAGGACCTCTTCCCTTTACGATATAAAAGTGCCTTGGGATGGAGCAATTACTCTGATTTACCATCTTTGCCTCAGTAGAATATAAAGATGCAGCAGAGCCTCACAAAAGCAGGAACTTAGCCAAATGAGACCCACTTGCAAAGTCCCTACTATGCTGTTTCCAAAAGTTCGCTTCCCGGCAGCAGCGCAGAGCGCCCACCCATCATGGTACCCAATGATGAGAAGGATGCTTCCTCCCAGGGATTTTCACGTGAGAGCCAATAAATTATTTTTCTTCCACCAAATGCTGGGTTAAATTTCAGTCTCACTTTACAGCACCCCTTTCTAAACTTCAGTGCCTGGGCATTTTAAAAGCCGTTTACAGGAGGAGTCCCACAAAGTTAGAGCAACCCTGTGTTTTAACCACAATGTTTTTCTGTATGCACCCTGCTGCGGTCACGCAGGGTCATGGGTGGGTGCCTTGCTTGGGTCTGAGGTGTGACCAAGCCCTTCGCTCTAACTTCCTGACACTTCAGGTAGGTCAGGCTCCTGGATGCAGAAGGCTCAGGTATCTGAGCATTGACCACTGAAGAATGTCACACCCTCTTCTGATCCCAGCCCTTCAACTTCCTTTCCTCCCAGAGCTGCTCAGAGATGCTCACTAACTGGTTCAAATGGGACTTTCAGAAAGGATTAAGAGTCAGCCTGGGCTACTGCTGTGGGCTGAACTGAAGTAATTTACCTGGGAGGTGCAGTGTTCGCTGTGGGCCAGAATAAAAATGGAGCAGCAGACTTTACAGAAAGGTAGAATTTAAAGGACATGCATGGCCCCAAGACCTTCTGAAAGCCGCTCAAGCCAACAGACCAACCAGCAGGGTCTTCCACGGAGACACACAGGTGGAAGCCATCAGATCAACTCCCTCATCTGCCTGAGAGGGAAAGCAGATCCTGTTCTGATGACGAGAACAACCTATTTGGGTACGGGGCTGTTTACCAGCTTAGCTAGAATCTCATGGGCTCCGTGGTGCCTTGGTCTCCCCAGTTCCTATCTTGCCCACTACACCTGTCCCTCGACCTCCCTACTGCCTTCCTCCCTCTCATCTGGGCTCGTACCCCCACCCTTCCACAGATGCCACTTTCTTTGTTTTGTTCACCATTTTAGACTCTGCTGGGGGAAGGAAAAAAAAAAGCAAAGCAAACTGGTGTGAAGTCCTGCATCCTTGACCAGCCCTCCCGGCTCCTCCTCTCATGTGTTCCTCTCCTCTCCTCTCCTCATCAGCCGCCCTTTTCCACAGGGCTCTCTACCCTCCACCCTCTCTCCAGGACCCGGCTTTCCTAACTCAGGGGATCTGGATTCCCAGCAGTTCATAGCCAGGTTGCAACTTCCGCAGGGTGAACACCTAGACACCCTCATTCCACTCACACTGCCTTTGGGGGTGATGCCCCTGCGAACTAAGCCCAGGCCTCTTTAGATGCTAGAATTTGCTTTATACGTGTCACCTCCCATGCCACTAAGGGCTCCATGTCCTGGGACAGTCTTCCTGGGTGACATCACTCACTCTCTTCACTTGCAGGGCCACCCTCATGTGGGTGCTGTACACGGCTCTGGGAGTCACCCAAATCCCAAATCTCTCTTCCCAGCTCCAGACCCACTAATCTGCCCATACATGTGGCCTTGTTGAGTCAGGGTCCCCAGACATCCACCCTCCCTGTGACACTTAGCTCACCGCCCACCAACCAGCCTACACCTCTGTCTGCTGCCTGTATCGGTGGATGGCACCGCTACCTCCTCACCCCCAAGTCCTGACTCTGCCTCTTCCGTGCTGCTGTCCCCCTCCACGATCAATCCCCCAGACCTAGTCACTCAACTCCACAAACAGGCACACGTTTGTCCAATGCTTTCCTTCTCCAGGGCTACTTCTTCAGCCCGGGCCTGGTGGCCCTGTTCAGGACCTCATGGTGTTTCTTAGTGGGCCTCCTGGCTGTTCTTCCTGCCCCAGTCCAGTAACGCAGAGCTGACCAATAAAACAGAGCTACGGTGTTTGGTGGAGGAGTACCGGGAACTGAACCCAGGGCCTTCACGGTGAGCTGCATCTCCAGCCCTTCTTTTTCACTTTTTTATTTTGAGACAGGGTCTCACCAAATTACTGAGGCTGGGACTGACTCTGTTATCCTCCTGCTAGGATGTGTGCCACCAGGCTTACAGCACTTTGATCTTGTCACTGCCCTGTCCTTGGACTGAGTCCAAGTCCAGAGCCATGGCCCTGCAGGCCCCAGCCCTGGACAGCGCTCCAAAGTCAGCCTCAACCCCCATTCTCTACCCATGCCTTCTCTTGGAGCCTTGAGCACCCCTGCTCTCTGCCGGTCCTCCTCCTCCTGGTCCTGCAGGACCCAGCATCCCCAGATGCACCTAAATGCACCCCAGGGCCCCTGCCCTGTCCCTCACAGAACCCTACACTCTTTCCCGTATCACATTTCTTATGCTAATTTTCTGAATCCTCCATTGAACTCTTAGTCTCATAAGAAGGGCTATGTCTACTTTCTGTAAAATCGCATCTTCTGCCCCTAGAGAGTAACTGGCACCCAGTGGGCACTGAAGAAAATCACTTTTGAAAGCTGTAAAAATGCATGGTAAAAGAACACTTCCTTTTTTTCCTCCTTCCTTTTCAATATTTTGCCCAGAGGCATATAGCAATTGGAACAAACGACTGAAAGTCATTCAGATCCTGGGTCCTAAAATTTCCTTTATGGTTTCTGAATTTAACAATCATGGGAATCATAATAAGAGTAATATCGAACAACTGCCGGGCGCTGGAGAGCCTGTAAGGAAAGTTTATACTCGCTGTCTTGTTTATCCCTCTTAAAATCTTGTAGCCCTTATTTCGGCAAAACACGCAATTTAAATAAATGACCATATAAACATAAAAGTGAAATAAGATCGATGTGCCGTAAACATTATTATGCGCATTTTACAGATAAAGGTTTTTCGTCAATAAAAAGGAAAAAAAAGTGAGGTTTAGAAAATTTTAACAATTTGCCCAAAGCAGACAATCATGGTTAAAATCAGAATTCTAAGTTCCACGGAAACTGTGAATATTAAAAACAATTTCACTTTGAAAATATTATGCCTTTTAATTCCATGATTATTTATCTGATGCTTATCAAAAGCAAGGTGCGAGCTACACATACAAACGGCCCGTGACCTTAGCCTCCTCCACATTCTGTACAGCACATTCCTCCAGCTTCCTCCGACGCAAATCCTGCAGTCAATTAAGCTTGACTTAGAGGAAGACATTAAGAATTATAAATTATTTGCACTCTACAGTCCTATAATTCATTCTGTGCTAGTGACACTAAAGATGATTAATTCTAAATATCCATACAGCGCACTGTCAGAAAACCAACGGGTCTTCCTAGAGTGGATGGATCGTTCATGAATTTCCAGTTTCAGTGAGACACGTCATCTATCACAGAAATATTACATTTGGTTCTAGAACATAAGGAATATTATAGCGTATATTATGGGGCTGCCTACGCATGCTGATAATTATCACAATTCTTTAAGGAATGTTGCAAAGAGGGCATGCAGTCTACTCTGACATGTTTGCTTTATGTGACCTTCAAATACCTACCCCATCCTCCCTGCTCCTTTTCCCTTTCTTTTTGCCCATGCACGCTCATGCACAACAGAGTAAGTCCGACATCACAGGTAATAAATATAGGCCTCTCTGTGATATTAAGCTAAATTGGGCAATGTGAAGAAAGCCTATGAGGAAGGCTCTTCCTCAAAATGCTGAGCTCAGAGCAAAAGAGATCATCTAGAAGGAGATGGTGCACATTTAGTAGCACACGACACAGGGAAAGAGAGCACCTCACATCTCGCTTCTGTCCTCCATGCTGATCTCTGCCAATTGGACATCACTGAGTCCCTTGCTGAGGCCACAGGAGGACTCCGTTCTGTGATCCACCATCTTGCTTCTCCTGCTCTCTGGGCCCTTCGCACTCTCCTTCCACAGGACCTCAGCGTCCACAGCAATCGGAGTTCACTCAGAGCAATGCCCGGCCCTCAGTGGGCATCCAGTCACCATTTGTGGAATGGTTAGATCCTTAGCTTCTTTTTCATTCAACCTCTCCTCACTGAGCCAGTAAGGATAAGCAGTTTTGTGAGTAGATGTGCCTGGTCTTCCTGGGACAGTGAAGTCCTCTGGGTACGTTCTGAGAACAAGAACCCACAGGGTTGATTAAGCTCAGTTTTATCACATAAGTCTTTATGATTGGTACAAAGAAACAAGGGAGAGTGCTGTATTATCCCATTTTAATGAAAAGTTTACAGATATTAACAAAAAGGGCTGAACTATCCTAATGGTAAACATATTGAAAATCTATGATCCAAAATGCTCCACAATCTGAAACTTTTTGAGAGCTGACAAGAAAATTCAACACCTGGCAGGAGGTGACAGGTCACAGTCAAAGTACAGGTGCACTAAAAATATTGTGTAAGACTGCCCTCAGGCTATGCGTACAAAGTACATATGAAAAATGAATTTTGTGTTTAGACTTGGGTCCTATTCCCAAGATACCTCATTATTACACACACAAAGATGCCAAAATCCAAAGAACTGGAAATCTAAAACACTTCTGGTTCCAAGCAATTAGGATAAATGGTACTCAACTTGTAGAAAATGGCTAAACTGGATGATTTCTTGGCTATACAGCAAGCAGCTCAGAGTCTACTGGAATTAAACACAACAAAGCCTTTCACTGCACACAAAGGACATTTCCAATCACTGGGCCCCTCATTTCCAAGGATACTTCAGTAGCTTCAAAAAGATTAACATGTGGCTAGGACAGAGGAACCCCAGCTAAAGTCCAGGCACAGAGAAAACAGAGGCCCCTCTGGGCCCTAGGCCCTCAAGTCAAACACAGGTAATAAAACCAATCCATACATTGATCAGTGGCTGCAAGAAGCAAAAGAGGTAATGAACGCGGAGGAGTTTGAAAATATTACGGTGCTTTATCAGAGTCAAACATCATTAACACCTGGATGGAAAGTGACCAAAATACCCACGACACAGAAAGCAAAACCCTTTCTTACCCATTTCCGATAGGCAACATGAACAGCAAGCCATTAAATAGTGACGCTGACCCAGTGATAGCATATTGAAGAATGTATCCCAGTGCATATTTAGGATTTCACGACAGCATTATTTATAAATTATAAAATGAAACCAAACTGAAAATTCATTAAACATACATTTTAGGAGACTAGTTAACAAATTACAACATTTCATATGATGAAATAGATCTAAATGTACAGATAAAGAAACACATCCAAAGGACACATATTTAATGAAAAGGGTAAGTTATAGAAGAGTACAGGTGATACAAAAATTTTAAAAGTTGTCCTGGAGTGGTGGAAAGTGGGGAGGAATTTATACTCTGCCTTGCTTAGAGGTTTTATGAGCATGCATCACTTTTGAATATAAAACTTTGTTTTAAATATTGACAATAGAAGCCTTCATTGTTCTTCTCCTGCTTAATTACGGACATGTGAAATGTAAAATTACAACACCTATCATTAAATTAGGATTATGTGCTACACAACAACAAAATCCTGTCTCTATCAGGCCACGCCTGTTTTTTCTACTCCCTTTGCCTTCTAGCTCCTCAAAGATAAACTACTAATCTCTCAACAAATGTAACCTGTAGACTTTAATCTCTGCCAAATTCCACGTTGATCAAGGACATTCTGAATCTCTTTGTAATACCTCTACAGTAAAACACACAGTTTTGTAAAAAAAAAAATCACTGTATTCATTCTAATAGCATCAAATTGGATCTACTCCTGCATAATCAGAGTCTCAGACAAATAATCCAAGTTATCCCAAAGATAACTCACAAAACTGAAGATCTTTTCCTATGCAGCCTGCAGGCTTCTCTTAATGAACTCAACTTGTCTCCTTCTTCTAAGAGATATACGACCTCAACACTCTGCACCTGCATACAGAGTCATGGGAACTTCTGATTCATAGCGTCAATTTACTGATCTGCCAAGGCCCTCTGGAAACCCAGCTCTACTCTCCTGGCTCCAGACTGAGGAGCTGCTGATTCCCCTCCCTGGCTCACCCCCAGCCACAGGTACATCAGTACTCTTCAGACTCTCTGAAGAGAGCGTTCTCTCTCTTATCGCTCATCTAGTCAAATTTTGCTGTTTGAGAACTGCTAGCTAGCATTTCTTTTCAAATTACTATGTAATAAAATTGGAATTTCAGTTGAAAATGAATTATTCTTCAGATTATAATGTTCTCTTTTTCCCAATATTTACATTTTAAGCATTCTCTCTGACTAGTAGTCACAAGTCTCACAGAGCAAGGAAGTCTTTATTAATAATGCGACACCATCTCTTAACACCGAGCAGATTACACTTTCTTAAATAGTAAAGGTTATGGCTAATAGCATCTCATTCTTTTACTATGAAAACATTGGTAACTTTGCAAATTCAACATACCATTTCCTATCCATGTGAATTACTTGATCATACACTAAATTCATGAAAGAATAATATATATGTGAAAACTGCACATCACAATTAACCAAAAAATGCACACCCAACAAAGGTGAAGTCCTTTTTACCTACCTTATTGGAAAAGATTTTCTAAAATTAGTTCAAAACATAATATTCAACACTGGTATGTGTTGAGTGACACTAGTGTCCCCTGCAGGGTGGACAGAGAGCACAATGGAACAAACCCCCTGAAGATAATTTTGCATTCTGCAATACATTTTCAGAGCTTCTAAAAAGAACTTTTCACCTTAGTAATCTCCTACCACAAATCTGAGCAAACAAAATCATGAGGAATGCAAAGATTTATGTTCAGAAATTTTCACTGGAGAATAGTAAATATGAGAAAAGGAAGTAGAAAAACCTAAGGCGCAATAATCAAAAAATATTCAAATCATTATTTATGGAGCCATTAAACTGCTAGCATTTCAATAATATTCAAGTACACTGAGAATGCATAATATGTTAGATGAAAAATAAGCACATGATCACGATTTTGTTCATATTATCCAATGGTCCATGGGTATATACAAGTACCAGGCATACATACACGGAGAAAAATCTAAAAGACCTTCATAATGCTTATTCCTGAGATACAGAAGAAATGTGTTTTCTTGTACTCGGTATTTCTGAATTCTGTATATTGAGGACTTATTATTCTTCATACTCAAAACGTTGGCTACTGTCATAAAAATCAGGAAATAACAGTGTGGAGACATGGAGAAAACCTTCGTGCATTGTAGATGGGAATGTGAGAGAACAGCATAGCAAGTTCCTCAAAAAATTACAGATAGAATTACTATGTGATCCAACAATCCACTTCTGGATATGGACCCAAAAGAACTGAAGTCAGGGTCTTGGAGAGAGATTTCTACACTTAATAGCCAAGAAGCAGGAGCAACCCAAGTGTTTATTGATGGTCTGACACATGGATTAAAGAACTGCATATCCATGCAGTATGATGTCATTCAACATTACAAAAAATGGAATTCTGCTACGTGCTACAATATTACAGGCTGAATTACGTCCCTTTCCCATTCACAGGCTGATGCCCTAATTGCCAGTACTGCAGAACGTGACTGTATTTGGGGACAGGTCCTCTAAAGACATGATTACATAGCAATGAGGTCACCAGGGTAGTCTCCACTCCAACCTGACTGCTCTCCATATAAGAGGAGGAAAGCTGGATCCGCGGAGAGCCAGGGATGTGAGCACACAGAGGAAAGGCGGTGAAGAGGCAGTGAGGACAGCCAGCTGCAAGCCCAGAGAGAGAGAGTTCAGAAGAAACTGACCTGGCCAGCACCTAACCCTGGACGTCCAGATTCCAGAACTGGAAGAAAACAAGTCTGCTGTTCAAGCCAGCCAGGCTGCAGTATTTTATTAGGACAGTCCCAGCAAGCAGATACACCCTGCGTGGACAGCACGCCAAGTGAATAAGCCAACATGACAAATGCCGTGTGATTCCACTTTCATGAGGCGTCTAGAGGAGTTCGCTTTGTTGACACAGAAAGCAGAAGGATGGCTGCCAAAGGCTTGGGAGAGGGAAGCAGAATTTGCTGTTTTAACAGATACAGTATCTCTAGAAAAGTTCTAGAGTTTGGTCTCACAACAATGTAAAGATACTGAACACTACTAAATCGTACACTTAAAAATGATCAAGAAGATGAATTTCATGTTGTGTGTATCTCATCACAATTTAAAAAAATAAACCATTAAAGTTTTAAAAATATAATCTCACAGTTATACATGATAAATATGTTATTATTAATATCATTATTATTATTAAGTTTTGTTTGACACAGGGGGTCTCAATATATAATTCAGGCCAGTCTTTAACTCATTATGTAGCCCAGAATAGTCCTGAACTGGTTATGTAACCCAGGATGGCCTCAAATTCATGACAATCCTGCACCAGCCTCCCCAGTGCTGGGATGATAGGTGTACATCATTAACATCTGGCTCACATTTTAAGATGCAAGATAAAATACAACATATGCAATTTTCCTAGCCTGTTACCAACAATAAAATATTAGTACTCTAGAAGTTCACCCTAACATTGCAACATCATTTGTAGCTAGGAAGTTGGAAAGTAAAAATTGGAAAGTGTAGTAAGAGATCACTATACACCTATGGGAATAGCTAAAGTCTGAAGAGCCACCGCTACCAGCTGCTGCAGAAGAGAAGCGGTGGGAATATACAAGATGGTGCTTAGGAAACTGTTCGCTGATGTCTTAGAAACTAAGTATAGCTTCACCATACAACCCAGAAATGCTCCTAGGTATTTATGCTACTGATTTGAAAATCTACACACAAAAGTCTATACACAAATCTTTGTGAAGGTTTTATTCATAATCATTAAAACCTGAAAGCAACCAAGGAGTCCTTCAATAACTGAAGGATAAACCATCCATGCAATATGTATAATGCTAGCACCCTAGAAGTTCACCCTAACAACCTAGAGACAAAAAGCAACAAAGAGAAATAAGCTATCAAGACACATAAAGACACTGTTTTGCTTTATTCTGATTGTTTTGTTTTATTCAATATTCTGTTTTGATTGGTTTTATTCTGTTTGGTTTTTGGTTTGATTTTGCTATTCCTGATGGAATGGATGACTATTGTGAAGATAACAAGATATACTATAGTAGCTATTGTTTTCCTGGTATCTTGCTTTGAAGTTCTGTACCAATTCTACTGCTTTGTTTTGATTGACTTTGTTCTGTTTCATTGGATTTTACTATCTATAAAAAATTTTTTTTAAAAAGACACAAATAAATCTTGAATGTGCATTGTAAGTGAAAGACACCAGTCTTAAAAGGCCATATTTTATGATTCCAACTACATGACATCCTGGCAAAACCAACACTACACCATGGTTTTTGGAACATGGAGGTGAAGCATGCAGAGGGTTGAACAGGTAGCACACGGGAGATGTTGCAGAGCAGTGAAACTCTCTTACGTGATATTGCAATGGTGAATGTAAAGTACTAAGCATTTGCCAAAAGTCACAGAACTTCACAGTACAAAGAGTAAACCTTAAATCCCATTTAGATCAGTGACCCCAGGAAGGAAAGCAGAAGGACAAAAGGAAATAGATCCTAACCGAAAAACCTTTGGAAAAAGTGGAGTCCAAGGAAAAGCAAAAAGAACTTAGGATCAGTACTGTCCTCTGGTTGATAAGGCTGTCTCCCAAGGGGAATACAAGATAGTAACTGTGAAATTACTGCACTAGTAACACTGGAATTGAAGAATTAAGTAAATAAATGGCGGGGGGAGTGGTGGGATCCAGGTTTTATAGTGTGGAAGCGGAGGTTGCAGACAAGCAAGGGAAGGAAGCTCGCATGATCTCTGAAATAAGTGGAGAAGAGCTGGAAACATCAGTATGAACTCAGGCTGAGGTTAATCCAGATAGACAGTTACACAGAGCAATATTTTATATACATTTATTAGTACATGCACATATATTTCCTTGCTCTGTCAGTTAAGCAGACCTAGAGGCACACTTAGCATCCAGATCTTGGTTTCTAATACCATTTTTTTATTTTTAAAGACAGTATTGAAACACGTCTCTATTTTTCTACTTCTTATACAACTGTGTGGGACTGAGTTACTTTCATACACTCTGATCAAAATAATAATATATCACAACAGATTATTTATGCAGATACAGATATGCAATTACAACTGATTTGATGAAACTCAACTTAGAGATCTTAACAAATATAAAATAGCCAATCTTCTTATGAGGTCTTCTAGTTTAGATAAAAGTTTAACTCTATTCTAATAAAAGGAAGTGGGGCTACTTGGAGAAATATCCCACTAGGATTGCCAAGATAATGAATATATATCAAAGGTATACAGAATCCTATTGAAGGACTTTCCAATGGCTAAAGCTGGGACAACCTGATAAATAAAATAGGACTGGACTATAACCCAAATTACAAAGTAAATATCCATGATGCTGCACTGATAAAACAAATGACTAAATAAATAAACTGGGGGAGAAGAACAGATGAATCTCCTATGGAGAATAATTCTAAATAATTTATGTAGCTACTCCATACCTTTAAGCATAACTCTGTGCTCTTTAAGAAATACAGCTGCATGCAACAACACAACTATATCTCACGAATATAACATGGAGTGAAAAAAGCCTCAGAGAGAAGAATATCTACTATATAATTATATTTCTATGAAGCACAAACCCAACAACTACTATAAATTACAGACTTGGGATCCATCACAGTGGCTGTCTCTGGGGACAAGGGTAGGGGTAACAATTAGAAGGATGCCCAAGGAGGTGTCTGGGATTCTGGAAAGGTTCTACTAAATTTGATCAAGGGTCCTTGTTCTGTCAATGCTGCAATCAGCTCAAAGAATTGAACTTGATCTCCACCTCACACTGTACACAAAATCAGTTGGGGGCAGGGCAGGAGGGAGGAGCCTGACTGTAATGTTGGGATTAAGTTTAATTTTTTTCCATAGTGTGATCCAATTGACTTAGCACGAATGGTTGAAAAGATCATTATTCCATCACTGTTCTGCAGTGCCAACTTTTGTCATAAATCAAGTCTCTGTAAATATGTGCTTATATATGTATGTATCATATATACTGCACAGGTATTATATATATTTCTGTTCCTGGACTATCACTTTCATTCCACAGGTCTATCTGCCCAACTCTGCACCAAAACTATGTCTCAATTATGATACCCTGTAGAGAAAGTCCTACCACTTTCATTTGTTTTTAAGATTGGTTTGTTATTCTTGACCCTTGTGTTTTCCATACCTATTCTGAAATCAGTTTGCCAATTCCCACACACAATTCTCTACACAATTACTAGGAACTATTCAGGGAGCAAGTGCGCACCATCCCTTTCCAGCGTGCCACTCTATATCTCCTCCCCGGCCACGTATGGAGACACAGAGACAGAGCTCTCCTTCATCTGGGTCCCTGAATGAAGGCAATGTTGCACTCACATCAACACGTGTAGCATGAGCAGAGATAAACCTCATAATTCTTAAAAATTCTGTGGAAAACTTAGAGTAGAAGGGAGTTGGAAGGAAAGATTTAAGATTAACCATGGATTTATATAATTGAATGTCTTAGCTGTGATCACCGTGGATATACTGTAATATCTGAGCTATGAAATGTGCAAAAATATACTCATCTGCACAAATGTGGGATATATGAATTATTAATACCTCACAACGCTCTGAAATTAACTCAAACTACCAGGTGGCAAAATCTGGAAATAAATTTAAAATCTGAAAAACAGATATTTTTTCCTGATATTTACAAGAAACACAGATATTTACCTGATATTTACAAGAAACACAGAGAAGGGTAAGAGGACCTGATATTTACAAGAAACACAGAGTACCCAAGTGGAATTTCAATTTTTAATTTTGAGAACAAGAAACAATATAGAATTTTATGTCTAACATTACCTTTGAATAATAATCAGTTCTGGTTTGCAAAAAGATGTATATTTTGTTAAAAAATCTGCATATTCCGTTTGCCATTTTTCTTGGACAATAAAATCCACCTAAGCTTAGAATTCATCGGGATTAACAAAAAAAAAAAAGACACAAATTCTTACAACATGCTGTTTTGTGAAACTTTTTTAGAACCTTTACAACCATTTTTGTGCATATACAATTAAGATTTACTATATAATAAAATTATGTAGTAAAAATATAAACCTTTATCTAAAGTTCTATGATTCTTTAACATTAATTTCCTGCTACATGGCAGTGCATAAATCATGCAGGGCAGGTCTCACAGTACATATTATACAGGGCACAGAATTATTTTGATTTAATTTTCGATAAGAAGTGAAGCAGTAACTTGTTACTGCAGATTGGCAAATCAATATCAAATGCTTGTTCTAAGACTGGTTATCACTCCAGTCCTGCAAGTAGCTTGCAAAACTGACATATTAGCATTGACAAAGGGATTGCTCTATTTGTTTTCCAGTGTGACTCTATCCTTAGTTTTGTGCCAAGGAAAATCAATTTCTTTATTCAACTTGTCAATCAGCAAACACGTATAGAAACAATGATTTTACAGCAACACATAAAGTACACCGAATGATACTGTAAAATGCAATAGAAATGGAAATGCCATTTTATATAAAATGTATATATATACATATAACAAAGCATTAGCATGCCTATATAATATAATTAATGTACATATGAATAAAGACTTAAATACAAAAAATAAAATTACATATAGAAATTCAACCTAACTGACAAAAATCACTTGACTAGACTTACCACCATGTCCGGTTTTCAAACACACCAAGCTCTTTTCATGTCAGAAGTTTCCAAAAACAATCCTTAGAAGGACTGGTTTCCTCCAATACAATGAAAGTTCATAGAAACTCAATTTTCCTTTTTTTTTTTTTTAATCTATAAAGATTAAGCTTTCTCAATGGACTACAATGCTGGCACATTCACATCTAAATAGCACTGAAGAAAACATTTCTCTTTAAAACAAGGATTTGGGGCGACTTTAAATTATATTTTACATAACAAAGAACCAAGAAATAGTGATGCCTGGCTCTTGGTCTGGTGCCTATAAAAAGAACCCTGAAAAGCTGGAACTGGGTCCCAAGGTAGAGAGCAACATAATCATAAATCTAATTATCACCCAAGTCCCCTCATTCCTTCAAGGTCACCCAAGTCCACTGTGCATGCAGTAGTAAATGTCACCTACATTATCTGCCTCATGTGAGTTTTCTTTTATTTTAATGGATGAGTATCGTCAGGCCTCAGGGCCTGTCTCTAAAAAATGAGTCAGATGCTTGTCCTGTCATTCATTCCCCTGGGGATCACTATGTCCTGAGAGACCTCGGCTGCCTATATCACCAAGGCCATCCACAAAGCAGGAAGCAGCTCTGCCCACCACGTCATGAACAGTGCGCCTAAGCCAACTGTACTCCTTTTATGATGGCTGTGTTCAAATTCCTCCACTAGAATTTCTGTCTCTGGAATCATCCCATGCAAAAACTGGAACACGTTTTGAGGATGCTCGGGCCAAGATCCCACCTAGCTTCCCACCAACTTCGTCAAAACAAGGATCCTGATGCCAAATAAGCAAGTATTAGCACCCTGCACAAAGCTGTTCATTAGCCAACAGAAGGTGCACTGAAGTAGCCAAGCTCTTCCCTCCCCAGGAAAACTGTTAGTGTGCAAGGAGTTTCCAAGGATAAAGGGTTGCGTCTGCTTGACAGCAGAGACCAGCCTTATCAATGATGAACAGCAGTGGTTGCCAGAGTCCGATGATTCTGCAGCGAAGAAAGGATGGCCACCAACTTCCTGTCAATGACACAAGTCATTCACATTTTTGCCAGTATTAGCCAAGAAGCTTGCAGGTCCTTGGGCCAGGAAGTATGGTGTAGGGGAAAGGTCACTGCTTGGAATCACAAGCCTAGCTCTCCCTTTGAGTTTACGTAAGCACTTGAATGAGAACCTCTCTTTTCTTCCATGGAGCCTCAGTACCTGGTATTGTCTGCATTGCTAGGGGCCCTCAGTGAATATTTGTTCAATGACAGAATAAGGGAACATACCCGGGGACATCAAGCACTCAGTGGCTTTGGGTACAACATTCCAGGTCTTTACAAACAAGGACATAAAATGCAAGACTTGTCTATTATGCTGAGTTGTCTGGAGAACTCAGGGGACTGACAGATGGCCAAGTTATCTGTCCCTTGTGATGTATGCCACAAGGGTAGCTTTTAAGGAAAGGAGTATCCCAGGGGGTGGGGTAGCGATGGGCTACTTCAAGGAACCTGGCCTTCTAAAGCCAGTTTCTCCTCTGTCCCTTGAATACCTGCTACCTTTAACCTCTCGATTCCCCTCCTGGCTAGAAAAGATGGTCAATCCACTGGAAGAGATAATGGATATGATTCTAATCAAAACTGAAAGTGTGTGCCAAGCTCTGAGAAAACAAAGTGCTGATGAAAAAGCTTATAAATCTTTTCCAGCCACAGTCTCTCTAGTGAGTTTCCTATTATCATGGACACCCACCAAATAACGTGCTAAGTGTGAAGCACCTGCCCAGTCCTAGCCAATTCCTTCCACTTCATAATCCCAGCATTGCTCACTTATAGCCCGAGCTCATTGCTATCTCACAGCTTGTCCAAACCCTAACCTTGTATCATTGCCAATATCAAACCCACAAAGAAAAATAGGTGTATAAATAATCTTTGCATTTTAGAGAACTACTTGAGGAAAAACACAATTTGATCCTACCGCATACCATAATAATACATAAGTTCCAATTTGCTATACACTTTAAGGAATAACTATTTCTAAATGAAGCCATAAAACAAGAATAAAATATAGGGCTAGCGTTTCTAATCATCTGATCAAACAATGAAAGAAAATGCAAAACAATTAATTATTTTTTTACTTTAAAATATTTTTACTTTAATATAATACAACTAGGTATTAATAAAGAAAATATAAAAAGCACTCTTCTTACTTCTATGAAAAATAATCATGATCTTAAAAATAATAATCATGATCTTAAAAAGAATGGTCAAAATGTTACTCAGAAATCATGCAGTTCTATACACCAGAAAAATTACCACAAAGCTTAAAGATTAAGAATAAACTAGGGAAAAATTTGTAACATAATAGTAGTACTAGGGATAATAGTATTATTACATATAAAGTAACATTACTGTATTGTTTTTTGTTGAGTTTTGTTTTAGTTTTGAGAAAAGGTCTCACTATGTATTCCAGACTGGCCTTGAACTCAGTATGTAGCCCAGGCTGGTCTTGAACTCATGGCAATCCTCTTGCCTCAGCCTCCTGAGTATTGAGATTACAGGCATGTGCCACCATACCTGGCTCACTATTACTGTATATTAAGAATTTCAGCAATAAATAAATTTTTTAGGACATGAACAATAAGTCATGAGATAAAGAAATGTCCGAACATACAAAAAATATCGGCTCACTAATAATCAAAAAGAAAAATGATAAAGAAACACTCCTTTTGTCTGCCAAAGGAAGCAACTAAACAGTATAACCCTCAGCTCAATTGTGCAGGCCAGCGGGCTATCTCATATGCTCCTGCTGCAAATGCAGGTAAATCTTTCTGGAAAGAAATCTGGCAACATACCAAAAAAATCTATAAAAGCTCACTGCCTCCAATCAATAATTCCATTTTTGAGATTTTTTTTCTCAAAGAAATTATCAACATGTGCAATGATTTCTGTACAAAAATGTTCATTTTAGCATATGTTCGAGAACAGCCAAAATATTAGGAGGAAAGAACTCAGTGTCCTATAGGAGAATAATTAAGCAAGCTGTGATGCATTCATTCAACTGAAAAATTAGGAATCTGTTTTCAAGGAAAATGTAGCGATACTTAATCATAATTTATATACACACACACAGAGAATCAGGCATCACTAAAGAATGGGGTACATTCTGAGAATTGCAGAATGAGACCATTTCATCAGCATGAGAACAACACAGAGTTTGCTTACACAAACTAAGACAGTTACCAGTCCCAAGGAGTCACGATGCCACGGGACCACTGTCACATATGCAGTCCACTGTGGAACCAATCAGCCCAAGGCACAGGACTTTATGAGAGCACACACGTGTGCGAGTGTGTGTGTGTACATGCACGTGTGTGTGTATGTGTGTGTGTGTGTGTGTGTGTGTGTGTGCAGCTCTGTGCAAAGGTCTAAGAAAAGACTCTCAACTTCAACCTGAAGGGCTTTTGCAGTATTTTTGTTTCACTTCGTAATTATTCTGAAATGAGTCTCTCTACATTCTGAAATGGCACAGGTAAAAGAAAACCTCTGGCAGTGGGTACATCAAATTAGAAAACTCTTGGCTTTGTATCTTCTCACCTGAGAAGTCTCCACCAAGCCATTAAGGGAAAAGGGGAAAAAAAGAGAGAGAGAAATAAAAGATGGATACGAGAGAGAGAGAGAGAGAGAGAAAGAGAGAGGAAAAGCTGGGTCCTGTGTGGTGCAGCGAGAGACAGAAGGGTCCCAGGGCCGCCTGGGCTGAGGGCCACCACGTCCCTGCCGTGCTCCCGTGGCTGGCAGGTCCTCCTCGTACAGATGTGAACCACACAGACCTGGCCCCCGGCTCACCCTCTTCAGCATTCCCGCCCTCCAGCATGAATCGGATTGTCTGAAATCTTCCTCACACTAAAAGAAAATCCGAAGACACCAATGGGGACTGCATAAATACCTCTCTAGAAGACGCAAGCGCAGCAGAGTCGAGAGTTTGACAGAAAGACGCAGGACAGGGTACGGGATCTCGACCATTCTGAGAGCTCGTTACACAAAGAGAGCTTTGATTTTTACTTCTCACATATCTTACGAGCACTGGAGAGCACGAGGGAAAGACATCATGCGGCCCGCAGCTGGGGAAGGAGCCCGGGCATAGGTCCCACATGCCCCATGATCTTCCCTGGGACACACACACGCTCAGAGAAGTCTGCCACGCAAAGACGCATTAAAGTGATTTAATTTCCATCTGTGGATCACGGGACTATGTGGCGTGTGCCTTTTCTTCTTTATAGTTTTTCTCCTTTTGAATTTGTCTGGAATCAATCCACTTTACTTTTATAATGAGAGAAACATTTTATAGCCACGTTTTAAATTTTAATTAGGTACATGAAATACCACCTTCATTATGTCACTTCCTCTTGCTCAAAAAAATCCACTGTGGCTCCCCAGTAGTCAGCCTATCAGATTCACATTCCTCCAAGTACTCTCCATCAACTCGATGTCCAGAGCTCTTGACCCTTGACCTCCCCTGCCTCCCTCACTAGCCCCATGAATGCTGCTCCCCCAAAGTGCCCTCTGGTCTCCATTTCTGGGACTGCTCCCCAGTGCGCTGCATTCCTCACCCTTACATGCCTTGCTGCACCATCTCGCTTTACCAATTCCTGTTCTGTGTCCCCACATCCCACTCCCAGCTGGCTCTGTATGGAAGGTTCCCTCCTCCTCTCACGGAACAGCCCGCTGCCACCTCTCCGTCTCAGTGACTTGTGCTCTACTGAGTACACTGCTCCTATTTCATTTCCACTTGCTCTCTGGGATGGGCACTCATCTTTCTTCTCCTCAGGACCTTGCTTGAGGCCTTGCTCAGAGGGGCGGTGGATAAATAAATGAATGATACCTAGAGTTATCAGCTCATCCATTCGCCTCAGCCTGCTGGACGTCTACCCTAGCTTTGTAGATCATTTCCACGCCGACATCTGTGTGTGCCGTCCTCCCGTCTGGAGGGCCATCTGCCCTCACGGCCCACGGCCCTTGTCAAACCCCGCAACACCTTTCCACAGGAAGACAGGGAGCCCGCTCTCCACCTGATCGCCGCTATCCACTCCTCTGTCCTTTTGTCGGCTGGACCTTTCTCAACCTGTCGTCACCCAGACCCTCCGCTTGCTCACTGTTACTAAGAACTACGATGATTATTGCTTACTACCTCCCCTGTCACGTGGTACTATTAAAGAAACAAAATGTGACAAATGATGGAGAATTCCATGTCCACTGGGGTCCTCAGACAGTACCCCACACAAGGAGAGCTCCAACCAAAGATCGTGACATTCCTCCACTCCCGAAAGAGTGCCACCCAGCAGAGATGCAGTCATTTCATTCGCTCAGCACCCAAAGCCCAGGCACCCCCGGAGATCTCCTTGTTGTTGTTGTCTACAAGGGACAGAGAAAAGACAACAGCAAGGACCCTTGTCCTAGTCATCAGCAGTGAGAGAAGTGAAAATGCCCTGGTGTCAGCCCTTACATCAGAGGATGACCTCGAGGGCAGGGTGCTGAGGCAAGACATCTGCTGTCACACCCCTGGCAAGGGCAACGCAGTGCCAGGGCTTGGAAGCAGCTGCTTCATTCACTCGCTACTGACTAGTGGCCTTGGCTTCCAAGGGTCTTCTCCTGCGCATGGCAAGTGAAAGCAGGATTCCAACACACAGCTGGGCTGCAGGCTGTGGAGAGGAGCTGTGGGGACAGACCGGCCGGCTGGCTGGGAGTCAGACTGAGCAGCAGTGGGCGGATCCACAGAGAAGGAAGAGCCTCTTGGCTGCTAGCTGCTAGGAAGAGAACAGAGAGGAGGGGCGGCAGGTGGAAACCTCTGTCACCGGGGAGTCACTGCGCCACTGGGGCCACTCACCTGCGTTCCAGCCAGGCTACCACACACCTGGCAAGATGCTTAGTCCTCTCCCTCTCTCTCTCTCTCTCTCGTTGTCAGTTGAATCCAAGGCCTTCACACTGAGCTTAATCTCCCCCTTTTACCTTTTTTTTTCCTCACAATTTTGAGATAGAATCTGATCAGCTTGCCCCCCAGGTGGTACTCAAACTTGCCATGCTCCTACCTCAGCCTCTCTAAGTGCTGGGATTACAGGGCTTTCTCTATTAGGATTTTAAAACTAAAAGGTAAGAGAGTTCACAGTTAAAAAAAAAATTAAACACAGAAGTAAAAGAAAAACATTTAAATCTGTCTTCACCATTTTCTTCTATTACTTACCCATCCAATCCAATCACCCTTCTATATGATCTTGATTCAACAGAATATGACAAAAAACTAAATTTTACTGAATCCTAACGTGTGAATTTTTAAAGGATAGATTTCACAA